>OY804604.1:27229375-27259375 GCA_963680895.1 Fragum sueziense
GAAAGCCTCGTAACTGCAGGTTAAAACAAGCTGCAGTTGCAAAGTTTTCGTTGAAAAGCGATGAAATATTACTTATTAATAATAAGAAATAATCCATATTTGACAACGGTTTGTTGTTCATTCGTGTTAGGTGGCACTGAATATCACCTTTGAGTGCGATAATAATCCACAATAAATAATGGATTGTTCATTTCTATTCATTTTAACACGAAAATAAATATACTGAGAGGCAAAAATAAGTATACACCCTAGGTCTTCCACGTTAGCGGAAAAAAGATTAATAAGCTGTGTATAATTTTCAAACGTCACCGAAGGTATTCGTTTATTGATGTTAACTTCTCCCTCTATCCGCCTACCTGAGCTTTCTTTCGATTGTGAGGCTTTTCGATAACATTAAGCGTCATCGAAAAAGGGGGCTTTAATGCATACATTCTCAATGTCACGACTCCTACATTTATGAACAGATTTGGATCAAATTTTCATAGAATAATTCTAGTCACCTGATCAGACGCATATTGTTGATTGTTTTCCCATATTACACTGCGTCATAGAAAAAGGGGACTTGAAGCAAAAATGTTCTTTGACGTAACTCCTTCTAAATTCATCAGCAGATTTGGATAAAATTTACACAAAATGTTCCAAGCAATCTGACTGTGTGTATATTGTCACGGGGTTTTGTTTTTATTCTGCGTCATACAAAAATGGGACTAATTGCAGAAAAGGTGGCAGACTGACCAATCTCCATCAGCCAAAGAGACTTGTGTTATCGCGTAAGGGGAAAATTAGCGTTGTAATTTTATGTGGATTTTAATGGAATAATTAAATACTGATTTACAGCTTTGTCCGGTTTTCCACTAAGTCGCACGCGCAAAGTTTGCAATACCGGCATGTAGCAAAGGTAAGGGTACTCAAGCAATTTCAGTTGACATTTAACAACACTGTATTATTTGTTTATGGGTTAAAATGTAGTGTGCAAAATTTTGTATCTATATGGTATAGAATAAGAGAGATATTAAAAAACAAAAGTTGTATACTTTCTTTTGTCTCTCAGTATATAATGCCTTTAGAACTTGCAAAAGCGAATTCGGATTCATTTGTTGACTCCTCCACCGACAACTGGAATAGATGGAACAGTTTCAAGAATCAAAACAACCTTCACGCGACATCGGAATTTTTTGACGTCGTAAACATACGGCGATAGAACGTTCAACTGTTGAATGTTTACGAAGTCGCCCGAATAGGTTCGGATACATAACGAATGTTTACAATGTCGTATGAAATGTTTACAAGTCGCGTGAATCTCATTAGGGATGGACAACCTTAAAGTTGTTTTATCTGTGAGACTGGATATGTCTAAAAAGTCTTTACCATGCCATTTGTCTACTTGTACGAGATCAATTTATTTTTCAAAAATAACAGACCCGTCTGTTTAAAGTGACATTTCACATTTATTTCATCTTTTTAAAGTATGTCTTGATGCAAAGATTCTTTATTCTAATGCGTAGAAATGCTGTCAATTTGTTATTTATAAGCGAAAAACACGCCTTTAAAGTTGAGACAGAAATGACAAATTCTATATAAATCTGAACTGTTGTCCACAACAATTTGTTTAATTTTAGCACAAAAATATATATTTCTCGTAAACGGTTCAATGTTTTGGCTTGAAATTTTCAGAATTTTTATAAGAAAACATGCTCTTTCAGATAGAATAAAAGTAACATTTATGTAAAAATAATCGTGAAATGTCACTTTAAACCCGATAAGGCCCGTCTCTCGACACTTTGGTTCATCAAATATTATCAAAATATCTTAGTTCAATAGTATCAATTACACCAATATTACGTTCCTTGTTGTCCTTGAGGAGTTCTAGTTTTAGATTGTCTTATTTTTGGAAATATGAATTAATTGCCACACCATGTCTATTTTCGATTTTATTCAATTCACGACGCACTTTAAATTTGAAACACTTTTTCATACAATTATTTCTTCCAAACAGGTACTTTTTTATTCAGTCGTCCAACACTAGATTTGTTCACATTTCACCCATCATGGCCTACACTCAAATATCAGTCAGAATCATTTGACCAAAATGTTGTTCAATCAAACTTAAATTTCAGATTTTACATCCATCGTTAGAAACCGGACACTTCGTGCAACCTCGGCGACATCCGTGACATTGGATGTCGCCGAAGGTATCTGGATTTTGGAAGTCTATAATCCCCCACTGATTTCCCTTCTAACGAATAACGCCGAAAATTGAGGCAAAATTACACGGAGTGTTTGGTATCAAATGCTCGGTGGAATACGTATAAATGATTTTTGGATTTTAATAATTGACATGGGTGAATATTCTACATGTAATTGACATGGGAAAATGTAACATACCGTATAAAGGGCTAAGGCTCGTTTAATCTTAAGGACGAAATATATGAATACTGAGGAAGAATATGCCGCGTTTCTGCTGACAGACTTGCCACTAAATCCAGAATTAGGAAAGGGATAATTAAGATAAAAGCAAGGCGTAAGACGTAACAGAAATAAAATTAACAATACACCATTGTACTGAATGGTAACAAAAACGCAATTCAATCTGTTTTGATATATTGAAAACTAATTTTTAGTGTCTGTTTTTAATGAAGAGATAAAACACATGTTACAATATTGATATTTATTATAGCTGTCTGCACTGTTTTTGACATGATAATACAAGACGAAACATATTGTTGTTTAGGATCAAAGTCGGAGGGGGATTCTTCTTTATTTATTTGTAACATGCAATGATAATATTTTTAAGAGCTAGATAACAGATGGTTATAGGCGGGGGGCCAGTGGGGCCTACCATGCACCCCCCCCTAGACTTTTTGCCACTGGTGCCAAATTGTTCCTTAGGTCCTACTTGTTGAAAATCAGAGGTGCCCCCAAGAAAAAACTCATTCCCGCTATATGAAACAGCACCGTTTCCATGGCAACCCTTATGCGCTTTTGAGAAAATGACAGTAGTTGAAAAAACATCAATATCTCTGCTTACAGATATAGTAGATCAGTACTTTTGGTATCAAAATGAAGCTTAGACATTGTTCTTGAATTTGGTATGTGCATATGCAAATTAATTAATTTGCATATGCATGATTTTTAGGATTTAATTAAAAAAATTGATGAAATTTTCGTCGTTTTTTCAAAATATGATACAAAAATAAGCTATTACTCACTTAGTTTGTTGGTTACATTAACAATTTTGGTATCAAATTAAAGCCTAGACATCCCTCCTTAATATAAATCAGTCAAATATGATATTTTTTGCATGCATGATTTTTAGTGATTTTTTTTAAATTTTGCCGAAAAATTTGCATATTTATGAATATTTGATATATGTAGTTCTTTCAAGCCTTATAGAAGGACTTACTCACTTTGTATATGTAAAACTTCATTTACAAAATAGAATTAGGCATTTTAATGTCATTTTACTGAATTAGAGTGCATTAAATCATATTCTAGGGTGCGGTTTCCATGGCAACATATCTTGAAAAGGGGTTTAGAAGGTATTATAAGAGAAAGAGCTTTTGTTCACTAAGTCCTTGATGTAGACTGACAATTAATGTTTTAGATTGATGTTTAGAGATCCATCTTTACTTTTTAGAATAGTTATGCTAATTTGCATATGCATTATAATGAAGAATTAATTAGAATAATCAATTTAATTAACATTATTTTTCGCGAGTGCAGCTGGAAAATCAGCTGTAGCTCTCATAGTTCTGAATATATATTAACACTTTTGGTATCAAAATAAAGCCTGGACATTTCTCTTTATTTTCCAACACAGTAATGCAAATTAGTTAATTTGCATATGTATGATTTTAAAGATTTAATTAGTATTTTTCTTGATTTTTTTGCAATTTCTATCAAGTTTAAAACAGAAAAATAAGCTTTAGCTAATTAAGTTGGTGGTGTACAGTTACAATTTGGATATGAAAATGAAGCTTAGACATTCATCATGGTTTTCAGTGATGCAAATTAGCTTATTTGCATATGCACATTTTTTGTAAAAAAATACTTATAAATAGGGAATAGGGAATATCTAATACACACAGCATTTTCAAACTGTATGGAAAGACTATATCATATTTTTATGTAACATTACATGACAACAAAATAATTAAGCATTTTGAGGCTTTTTTACAGAATTAGTTTGAATTACAATACCGAGGGCTTAGTGCAAAACTATTGTAACTATGTCTTGTAAAAATTTACTGGAGAGGGGAAAAATAATAAGTTTCTTAAAATTTAACATTTAAAACATTTTTTGAATTCTAAATAACTTTTTAATTTTACAGATTTGAAACCCAATATTAGAACACAATAATTGTATTCCTTTGTTACGTAGGCTTCAGAAAATTATAACAAGGAAAATTCTCAAAAATGTATTTACAATAGTTTTGCATTATTCCTGGGTATGCAAGAAGGTGTCGTTTCCATGGAAACATGTTTTCTTTTAATTTAAAAGCAGTTAGGTGTAGCAAGAGAAAAAGCTATAACTCACCAGGTTCTTGGTGTAGCCTTACAATTTGGGTATCAAAATAAAGTCTGTCCATCTTCTTTTTAGCATGTATGCATATAAGCTAACTTGCATTAGCTATATTTCAAATGAATTTAAACAATTAATTTTGACCCTTTTTAATAAAATTGACTTTAATTTGTGAATACTTCTGAGATAAACAATGAATTTAAGATTCAAATTGTTGAATGACTTTTATATTGAATATATCATGCAGCCCTAGCCCCAAAATAAATGGTATGATTGTCAAGGTCATAAATCAAGGTCCGAACAAGTGCCCTAAGGTCCTGCATTGATACAACAGTGTTGCATCCTGTACAATGGAAATTATGCATTTTTTCTTTGTTGAAGGAAAGAACAATGGTGCAAAAAAGAATATCTGTAATTTACTTAATAAAACCTTTCAGTCTTTTTTCTGTGTTTGATAAGGTTTCTCGCTAGAAGAATATTGAATGTGTTCTTCTCATGCAAATCTCCAACTTGATTACCCGATATTGCTTTCCTGTATGATGCCTACAATCGTTTATGTCACAAATTCATGAAGTGCAGATGTCAAAGTGATACATTACAATATCATGAACCTCGTAATCATGGCTTCCTCTCAAATGTTGGTCAGACTTCAACTTCTTGCCTCTCTTAGTCTGAATTTGTATGTCTCTTATGAAATTTATCCTCTGTCTGAGACTAAAAGCATATTCAGTCTCAGTTACAATACTCATAATGCTGTCTTCTCTTTCATTTTTGCTACAATATTTCAACTATTCATGATTTCTTGTCCAGGTTTGGAATACAACCCCTACGAGTAGGACTTTGATTTAGTCCTTTCAGATCAGTAGTCATCTTTTATAGGTACTGTGATTCAAATGACTCTACTTTTTGACTAAGCAATTGTCACACTCATAGTCTTCACCGTCTACTAACTTAACAATAGTCTCAGAAAAATCTGCTTCTTTACATTGTCAGACACTGTCATCTCTCTAGAACAATTTATCCTCATCCCTTCTTTCATTTAAGATAAGGAATCTCCATTCATCTGAGCCGCATCATAGTCCTACTCAGACCATCACTTGGCCGATCGATCCCCTTCTCTCTACAAATATGAAACTCTATGATTACTCTATGATCTCTAACATCTTTTATAAGATTTAGTTTGATAGTCGAGACGGGAAAAATAAGTTAAAGGTGCCAATTCTCCTGCCTCATACAGCCGATTGTCTTCTCCTTTCACACAGGATGACTTCTCCAACTGTATACATAATCCATTGTTCCTTGAAAAAAGTCATACCATTGACATGTTATAAAATTCCTAAAAGCACCAGTCTTGTCTCTGCACATAAACTCACTCGCTCATTTCCAAGTTTCGTATTTAACTTGCAGGTGCAGAAGCATCGCCACTTCAATGTGCTGCCTTCCAGCTTGCTGTCTTGCTGCACATGTATGGCTGTTCTCACTCCATTCTTTCATTTACTTTGCATAGCCGAGATAGCTCAGTCGCTAACAACCGAGTCTATCAATTCAGGGGTCTTGAGGTAGAATCCCTGCCTGGCCAATTCACATTCTGACATTTGTCTCTCACCAATGGGTGCTAATCATCTTTGTGAGAAAGCAGTTTGAGGCTCCGATTCGATATTGTGGTAGTACTGGTGGAAAGAAATACCTGAAATCCATGCAAAGGTGCTCCAGCTGCTATGATATGACCATAGCAGTTCAAGTGGTGTTAAACCGCATTCAATCAATACATCAATCCAATTGTTCTTTTCATATGGGTAGTATATTCCTTTCTATTAGACACCTCTCTGACAGTTGCATCCATTTCATCTAAGTCCTCCCTCATCTGTGGGTACCTGTGACCTGCATGCTGTACTCTGTTTTATTGCCCAATTGGATCTCTTACCATGTCCATACCATCTTATCCTCCTTTCCCCCAAGAGGGGTTTCTAAGTCTTCGAGACCATGCTGTTTGCGTAGCTTGCTTGAGCTGGTATTGGAGATATCCTGTGGTTGTATGTTGCTGATCTGAATAATTATTGTGGTGTCATTTCGCTTCAGGCGTTTTAAGTTAGGCTTGGAAAGGTCTCGCTTGCGTTAATCATGACACTTGAGTATATTTTGTCTCCTGTTTGGTAGGAGAGGCAAAGATTATTATTATTTTCTCCAAAGCCCTTCTCCTTAAAGACCAGAACGCTCTTACCAATGCTTTTGCACTCAATACATGCTTTTTTAGCCTTCCTGTATCTGTTCTACCTATCTTATTGAACCTTTGAGGGTCGCAAGGACTGGTAACTTGTTATTGAAAGAAAAACAATGTGATAAGATGTATATGGAATTTCGGTTCAGGTCTATTAGAATTTCGGTTCAGGTCTATTATGTTATTTATGGATCATGTTTGTATGGAGAGTATATATTGAGGTAACTTCCTTGTGACAAGAAAATAGTCTCTTTTCCCATTTTTTGTTTACTAAGGCGAGAGAAGTCATCCCCTCATATCTTCCTACACTCCTCCACTTGCCTTCTATCACAAGATAGTTGGCTTGCACTGTAAGTTTCGTCGTTAACCCAATGCTCATGTCAAGTCCTCCCTCATCTGTGGGTACCTGTGACCTGCATGCTGTACTCTGTTTTATTGCCCAATTGGATCTCTTACCATGTCCATACCATCTTATCCTCCTTTCCCCCAAGAGGGGTTTCTAAGTCTTCGAGACCATGCTGTTTGCGTAGCTTGCTTGAGCTGGTATTGGAGATATCCTGTGGTTGTATGTTGCTGAACTGAATAATTATTGTGGTGTCATTTCGCTTCAGGCGTTTTAGGTTAGGCTTGGAAAGGTCTCGCTTGCGTTAATCATGACACTTGAGTATATTTTGTCTCCTGTTTGGTAGGAGAGGCAAAGATTATTATTATTTTCTCCAAAGCCCTTCTCCTTAAAGACCAGAACGCTCTTACCAATGCTTTTGCACTCAATACATGCTTTTTTTAGCCTTCCTGTATCTGTTCTACCTATCTTATTGAACCTTTGAGGGTCGCAAGGACTGGTAACTTGTTATTGAAAGAAAAACAATGTGATAAGATGTATATGGAATTTCGGTTCAGGTCTATTAGAATTTCGGTTCAGGTCTATTATGTTATTTATGGATCATGTTTGTATGGAGAGTATATATTGAGGTAACTTCCTTGTGACAAGAAAATAGTCTCTTTTCCCATTTTTTGTTTACTAAGGCGAGAGAAGTCATCCCCTCATATCTTCCTACACTCCTCCACTTGCCTTCTATCACAAGATAGTTGGCTTGCACTGTAAGTTTCGTCGTTAACCCAATGCTCATGTCAAGTTGCATACTGGATTGTGATAATTCAATGCCATCCATGCTCTCTTCTTTTGGGTAAAGCAAAGCCAAACCCACATTAATCAGAATTCGTCTTTTTTCGAACACTTTCTTTTTCACAATAAATCATACAGCCAGACCGAAAGGCACGCAAACATAAAAGGGTTACAAACTATTAATTCCAGAATATTTGATATCAAAATATAGCATGATGAAGTCCTTCAACAAAGTTGAATTTGCCATATATCTCATAAGTATTAGCAAATAGAAGATAATTCTATCGTATATCACTATTCAAACTCATTTGCAAGATAGCTAATTTATTAATGCAATTAAGTTAGCTAATCTGTATAAGTGATCAAAACAGTAAAGATGGGTGTCTAAGCTTTATTTCGATACCCATATAGAGAATCTGCACCAAGGACTTGGAGAGCATGAGCTATTTCTCCTGCCCTCTTAACTGTTTTAAGGAAGATAATATTATGTTTCTATGGACCTTCTTGCATATTGCAATACAAACTGATTTTGTAAAACAGCCTTAAAATGAAAAATTATGTGGTGAACATGAAGCGTTACATAAAAATATGTTTTAGTTCATCTATACAGCTTGAAATCACTCTATGTATCAAATACATGTATTCCCAAATGTGAGATATTTCTTTACTTAAATTATATTTAAAAAGATATCAAAAATTGTGCATATGCAAATAAGCTAATTTGCATCACTGAAACCATGATGAATGTCTAAGCTTCATTTTGATATCCAAATTGTAACTGTACACCACCAACTTAATTAGCTAAAGCTTATTTTTCTGTCTTATTCTTAATAGAAATTGCAAAAAAAATCAAGAAAAATATTAATTAAATCTTTAAAATCATACATATGCAAATTAACTAATTTGCATTACTGTGTTGGAAAATAAAGAGAAATGTCCAGGCTTTATTTTGATACCAAAAGTGTTAATATATATTCAGAACTATGAGAGCTACAGCTGATTTTCCAGCTGCACTCGCGAAAAATAATGTTAATTAAATTGATTATTCTAATTAATTCTTCATTATAATGCATATGCAAATTAGCTAATTTGCATAACTATTCTAAAAAGTAAAGATGGATCTCTAAACATCAATCTAAAACATTAATTGTCAGTCTACATCAAGGACTTAGTGAACAAAAGCTCTTTCTCTTATAATACCTTCTAAACCCCTTTTTCAAGATATGTTGTCATGGAAACCGCACCCTAGAATATGATATAATGCACTCTGATTCAGTAAAATGACATTAAAATGCCTAATTCTATTTTGTAAATGAAGGTTTACATATACAAAGTGAGTAAGTCCTTCTATAAGGCTTGAAAGAACTACATATATCAAATATTCATAAATATGCAAATTTTTCGGCAAAATTTAAAAAAATCACTAAAAATCATGCATGCAAAAAATATCATATTTGACTAATATATATTAAGGAGGGATGTCTAGGCTTTAATTTGATACCAAAATTGTTAATGTAACCAACAAACTAAGTGAGCTTATTTTTGTATCATATTTTAAAAAAAACGATGAAAATTTCATCATTTTTTTAATTAAATCCTAAAAATCATGCATATGCAAATTAGTTAATTTGCATATGCACATACCAAATTCAAGAACAATGTCTAAGCTTCATTTTGATACCAAAAGTACTGATCTACTATATCTGTAAGCAGAGATATTGATGTTTTTTCAACTACTGTCATTTTCTCAAAAGCGCATAAGGGTTGCCATGGAAACGGCGCTGTTTCATATAGCGGGAATGAGTTTTTTCTTGGGGGCACCTCTGATTTTCAACAAGTAGGACCTAAGGAACAATTTGGCACCAGTGACAAAAAGTCTAGGGGGAGGGGGGGGGGGTGCATGGTAGGCCCCACTGGCCCCCCGCCTATTAAATTAATATAAAATTATATGTATAGAAAGAAAGTACATGCATGTATTTTATGCAAGTCACTTTGTATAAAACAGACTGTATTGTCTTCGGATTTTCGAAGCGCAGATTGAGACATGAATTTCATTTAAAATGACAAGTGGGTGCATGAATGAATATTTTAAAACTTCTTATTATCGATACACATAAATTCTATCGTCAATTTTAAATGAGATAAAAATAATAAATAAATAAGAAAAAAAAAGACACCAAGTGACCTCATTTTACTGCTACAGAATGTCGTCGTAAAACCACATTGATTCTATTAAATTGCGTCACTAGCATGTGCACGTTTTGAGGATACGATTAAGGCCAAATGTGTAAAGTAAGTTATCCTAATTCCCAACTTTTGCTTCAATATTTTCCCAAACATTTCTAATAGGGACGACAAAACTAGGTCTTCTTTCGGCAATAGTTAAAAGGGAAAGATAATGTCAATTAAAGATAGACATTACATTAACTGCAATTGGTATACAAAGGCCACACACCATATAGTGACTACATGAGCAGTCGCCTTTGAGGTTTACTCAAGGTCTGTATTCTAGACATGAGATAGAATAAATAATAAGCATTTTCTTTGTATAAATCGTACAAGCAGTAGACGTAAACATAAAACAGACAATAAACAATATAAAATTGAACTGGTATAATTATATCCACAGACAAATAAAATATGTCTTTTTTACATACATTTGAAGTGGTATATGGTGGCATTTCAACAAAACCTAGTAATTACAGCTTTGGACAAGCTGTGGTTACGAGGTTTTTGATGAAAATCGAGGGTATATCGACATGCAATAAAGTTTGTCAAATTTATAGACAAATTGATGGTCCTACAAGGATGGAAATAGAAATTGAGTTGCATCTTAAAAATAGATTACTAAGTGTCCAAGAAAGAAAATGTACCTAGTCCAGGCCCCGGTTTCTCGAAAACACTTAAGTATATACTCATAAGAACATACTCAACTTCAAAGGAATACTCTCCAACGTTGAAGGGTATTCGATTGAAGTTCACATGGATTTCGCGCGATTTGAGCACGGTGATCAGATTTGAGCATGAGAACGTACTTAAGGACAGATCCTCCAGTTGTTACTGCGCATCTTACTGCGCATATCCTAAATAACGAAATAAAGCTGTTTCAGTAATTGGTCTTTTCAGCAAATGTATTTTTTACATTAAGTTAATGTTCGGTTGATAAATGACAAGACCCTTTTCGGTTATTTCCATTTTATCTGTTTGGTCAATTAAAGTGTAATAGTACTTGGATGGTACATTTCGCTTTCTGTTACGCGTTCAACATGAGGCGTTAGTGATAGGAAACGGAGCAACAAAAGCAAGGTGATGTCTTAATGAGTTAGTCCGCTTCAGATGGACACACCGCTTCAGATGGACACAAAAGGCGACACTTTTTATTATCTAAAGATGGTAATAAGGAAGAAAACGGATAAAAGTAGTGAAACAATTTCGAACAGAGCTGCAAAAAGTAAACCAAATTTTACTTATAACTAAGAAAAACGCTTGGTTTGATATATTTTTCTTTTTTGTTTTTGCAGGTTTAATCAAGCACTATGTCTATACAAAAAAAGAAAAAAATTCTTACCGCTGGAATATTTTTTATTATCGGTAACGTTGCGAAAAAAAGAGCAATTTCAGCTACTTTTGAAAGGATATTTTACTAAAAATTTCAAAATCATTACTAAATTTTCCCAAATTGATACTCATTTAGACAGAATAACACATATTGAACACAATAAAGACTTATTTATGGAATCCTAGTCATTTCGAACATCTTTTTGTGGGTATTTAAGTGACACCTCATTTTTGCAATTTTAGACAAGAGTAGTCTCCCTTAAAATCCAATAACTTTTTAATTCGCTTGGTGACCTATAGTTTTTAAGTCATTTTTTTTACTTTTCATATATTTAAATATCAGTACAGAAAAAATAACAAAAATCTTACCGTAGGAAATAAATGGAGGATCTGTCCTTAAGTTTTTTCGAGAAACCGGGGCCATGTTCCGATTTACTGGGAAATCTAAAACTAAGTCAAACCGATTGCCAAGGGAAATCACGAAATTGTTTGAATATATACGTGTCTTAAGTATAGTTGCTCAGACCTAGACACTATATGGAACCACGTGTTTCTAAAATGTCAAAAATGGCTATATTTCCGCATCACATGTCTTTTAAAGTGGTGTTAAACCCCAATTAATCAGTTTAAAACAGTACCTTGAATTTGACGACATGCATCGGGAATATAGACAAACGATTCTTGTAGAAAGAAATCATATGACCAACAGTTTCTTTTGGCTCGGTTGCGATTCGTCATCTTGTGAGTTTTTGCATGAGCATTACGCACTAGGTGTATACTAGTAATTGATCATTAATTGTTTGATCATTTTAGCATAGGTAAGTTTAACATCACATCTTCGTCACAATTGTTCATAACGAGAATGCGTGGATTGGATTACAATTAACGTGAGTGAACAACATCTACCCTTGTGAAGATAAAATATTAAAAAAAATGCAAACTCAAATAAGATCTTTATATGCTAGTACAAAGTTTCTACGTGTAAGGCCTCTGACAGTCATTAGATATGTTGTAGAAGCACATTGCACCGTTCAATGAGAAGTTACTAGACCACTAAAGTAGATATTACTAACATTGATGCACACGTAACGTCTGAATACAAACTAAACGTTTCACTTGGAAATGGTGTGAGAGATATATTCAAAACCCACAATGCCATATAAGCGTATAGCCCTTTCCAGAAAAGACGCTTTGAGAAGAGCAAATCTCAACATATGCCGCGACTGTGTGTATGCACTAAGTGCAATCTTATCGATACTTACTTTGATGCCTAATTTCTTATGGGTTAATTTTGTTAGTTTGACAACAGTTTTACCCATCAACTTCGTGGTAAAAATAAGTTAAAAGCAAAAAGTGAAATTGCACACTTTCTTTCGCGTGTCAGTATAGTTCAAACATTTTGAAATGATCAATAATAGATCTATGACTTATTTCTTGATTTTAATCTGTTGAATTTTAAAAACGTTAAAAAGAATTAATGTATTGACCATTTTGTAAGAAAGAACCTTGAAATATAACGGATAGTATCACTGTTTTTATTTCAAAACCCCTCGTAACTACTGCTTTAAACAGTCTGTAAGAAAGAACCTTGAAATATAACGGATGGTATCACTGTTTTTATTTCAAAACCCCTCGTAACTACTGCTTCAAACAGTCTGTAAGAAAGAACCTTGAAATATAACGGATGGTATCACTGTTTTAACTTCAAAACCCCTCGTAACTACTGCTTTAAACAGTCTGTAAGAAAGAACCTTGAAATATAACGGATGGTATCACTGTTTTAACTTCAAAACCCCTCGTAACTACTGCTTTAAACATTCTGTAGTTATGAGCTTTTTTTAAGAAAAACGACGACATTATTTCTTGTACTTCAAACAAGAACCAGGTCAAACAAGACAAACCCGGTCGAACAAGAAAAACTTGGTCAAGAGAGCATTTTCTCTTTAATAACCCTTTCCCAAACAATGCCTGATTTTGAGGTCCCAAATAGAAATAGTTTAGGAAAACTTTGAGGCAAAAGAAGTAAATGCTGATAATCAGCATTTTCTTCTTTTGTCTCAAGTTTTTTTGTGCTTTGTTGACCAAAACTATGTTCTTAACCAACTTACATTTTGTCGTCTGCAGCGGCTTTCAAGTTGTATAGAGCTTCCTAAAATTCTATTGTTTGGGAAAAGGTTAAGATCCTGACGATAGCATCTTTCCTGGAACAGACGCGCACTTACTTTGGAGCCCATGATACGAAAAGTTTGGGAACATGTTGAGGCTTAAAAACAGAAATACTGAAGTCCAGAATCGCATTCTAATGTTCCAATACTTTCCGTGATATATTGTGCACATAACCAATTCTTATCACATCCATTCAGTACGCCTATTCCCTCATATTGTAAATCTAAAAATCCCGTTTGGGAAAGAGTTAGTGGACGGATCTATTTAACCCATTACCAGACGGCAACATTTTTGACGGTTTAATTCAAATTGAAATGTTTTGCAGACGACAATTTCAAGTTGATGAAATTTTACAAATCTTTCCATTTTGGGTTATATTAGAAAATATTGTGGAAAATGTTTTCCCATGTTTTTTTCTTGTGAGGGAGTCAACAGGCGTCACTGTGCAGTAATGGGTTATCTATGTGTACTAAAGATTATCAGTTAACCTTATCCCAGACAACATTAATTCTAAACAAATACAAGGGGTTGACAACGACGTCTTTTCCTGACGAACAAATCGATGATTTTTAACGAAAACCTCGTAACTGCAGCTTAAAACAAACTACTGTTACGGTTTTCGTTGAAAAACGACGAAATATTACTTAATCGAGTTAGGAATAACATCCATAAGCGCGATAACAATCCACAATAGAGTTTGGATCGTTTCTATTTATTTTGACACGAAAACAAATGTAGTGCATATAGAACTGATAAAAGCGAATTCGGATTAATTTGTTAACCCCCCCCCCAACTGGTGTGTAGCTTGAACAGTTTCATCAACCAAAACAACGCGACACCTGAATTATTCGGGCGACGTCGGAATTATTTGGACGACGTCGTAAGTATTCGGCGATAGAACGATCGACTGTCAAATGTTTACGACGTCTCCTAGTCTGGGTCCAGTCGTCAATATATAATTTGATCAATAAGATAACACATTAACCCATTACCATACAGTGACGCATTCTAACTCACCACAAGTAAAAGATAAAGGCTTTGAAAACATAGTGGGAAATGAAGAAATTGCTTGTGATAAGCAATTTCTTCATTTCCAACTATGTTTTCTACACAAAAAGACCAAAAAGTGGAGAATTTTATTCACTTGGAATTGTCGTCTGCATCACATTTCAAATTGGATGAGTCTAAAAATGTGCCCTCTGGTAATGGGTTAAAAGACTGTTGACAGTGTTGATATTGATATTAAGACCGAAGAAAGTTAAAGAGGGAAACATGATCAGTGTGTGACCCAGTCTAGACGTCGCCCGAATAGGTTCGGATACATTATGAATGTTAATGACGTCGCACGAAAATTTTTCAAGTCGCGTGAATCTCATTAGGGATGGACTAGTCTCTGTCTTAAAGTTGTTTTATCTGTGCGACTGGATATGTCTAGATTTTTTTTTTCAACGTCTATAAAAATCATTACAATGCCATTTGTCTAATTGTATGAGATCAATATATATTTCAAAAATAGCAGACCCGTCTGTTTGAACCTGATAGGGCGCGTCTCTCGACACATTGGTTCATCAAATATTATCAAAATATCTTAGTTCAATAGTATCAGTTTCTCCAATATTACATTCCGTGTTGTCCTTGAGGAGTTCTTGTCTGAGATTTTCTTATTTTTGGAAATGTGAATTAATTTCAACATCATGTTTATTTTCGATTTTATTCAATTCACGACTCAACAAATTTGACACAACTTTTTTCACAGAATTATTTCTTCCAAACAGATACTTTCATTCAGTCATCCAATACTAGATTTATTCACATTTCATATATCTTTGCCTACACTCAAATGTCTGTCATGATCATTTGACCAAAATGCTGTTCGATAAAACTTCTTTTCAGGTTTTCAATCGATTAGTAGGTACCAAACACTTCTGCAACTTCGGCGACAACCCCTGCGACGGAGATAGACGAAGGTATCGGACTATCCGGAATTCGAAAGTCAGGATTTCCTCGTAAATTCCCGTTCTTACGAATAACGCCGAAAGGTTACGTATCAAATGTTGGTTGAAATACATGAATTTAAGTTTGGGAATTAAATTGACATGGGCAAAATATTCACTCTGTTGAAAATATATCATACCATATACACGATGGAGATTGTGAATGATTGAATGTGGAAATCTACAGACAAATTTCCTGCGCAAAAAGAAATCACAAAATAATTCTTTATTACTTTGCAATAACTTTCTTATTCCTGCGTCAATTTTCAAATGGTTTATTGCATGTACCCCGCCTTACTTGCTCTTTCCTCTGATGTATGACTTACCAGAAACCTTCTAAGAGTTTTGCAAAAATTGATCCAAACCGACTAGAAAAAAAAACAACAAAACAACAAAGTTTAAAGTTCAAATCTTTAATGGCAAATTTCGGTAAAGCTTTTTGCCTGTGGCCATAACATATAATACATACATAGATATGACAGTCGTGAAAAAAAGAACAACATATACACAAGACAAAATTAACAAAAACATATATTTATAAACATATTAAGGAAATTGTCAATTAAAACTGACAATCGTTATCTTTCTTTGTTTTTGAAAAGGATTTTCAAACGTTTTATGTAGACATATTATCATTTAGAAATTGCTTTCTTTGTTCGGTAGCATATTTGATAATATTCACCAAATTGTAAAGATTTTGCTTACTTGTAGTGCTCATGATATTTTTAAATTTATTACGCGTCGGCCATGTATTATCTATGCTGTATTTTTGTATCAGATTTTTATATTTTGGACAGCATAATAAGAATTGATATTGGCTTTCAATGCTGGAAGAGTCACATAATGTACAAAGTCTACCGTTTATGTTTTGTTGTATGTGTCTAGCTTTTTCAATATTTAATTCATGTGAAGACATACGGTCTAAATCGCGCATAGAGTTTTTGTGTACGCTCATTTCTTGAGATTATAAGATATTTTTCTAATTCGAACAACAACAACAAAAAAAATCAGGTCGTTTTTCTGGTCAGGTGGGATCAATTTTTGCAGAAAGTATGAGGAATTTTCAAGAAAGTCATACATCTGAGGAAAGAGCTCAGTAGGCCTAAGGCGGGGTACATGCAACAAACTGCATGAGAATTGACCTATAAATAAGAAAGTTGTTGCACAATTTCTTACCTGAAGCGAGGCAAATTTGTACTAAAGTCTTTAGCATTTCGTTTTCTTGTCGGTTTTGGGTCAATTTTCGAAAAAAAGTAAAATGATTCAAGAAGTTATTCATATGTTTGAGAAAAGAGCTCAACACGGCGGGGTGGGGTACTTGCAACAAACCGTTTGAATGTTGACGCAGAAATAAAAAAAAGTTATGGCAAACTAATTGACGAGAATCGAGATTAAGTATGACCGAAGTTATTATCCATCCCATGATGTACAATCTCCACCGTGATATAAAGGGTTAAAATATAAAATTTCATTAAAATGTATGAAAACTGAGGAACAATATACCGCGTTTCTGGGAGGCCTGTTATTCAATCCAGAATTAGGGACAATAAAGATAGAAACAAGGCGTTAGACGTAACAGAAGTAAATTTAACAATACGCCATTGCACTGAATGGTAACAAAAGCGCAATTCAATCTGTTTTGATATATTGAAAACTAATTTTTAGGGTATTTTTTCTTGGAAATGACATAATCAAGAGATAAGGCATATGTATTGATATTCATTATAGCTATCTGCATTGTTTTTAACATGATGAAACGAGACAAAACATATCAATTGTTGTTTGGGATCAAAGTCGGAGGGGGATTCTTCGTTATTTATTTGTAACATGCAATGATATTATTTTTAAGAGCTATATGACAGATGGTCTAATTATAAAAAGAAAATAATAAAATAATAAACAAAAGAAAGTATGTAATGTCAGTCATTTTGTGCAAACTAGAATGTTTTGTTTTCAGACTTTCGAATCACAGAATGAGACGAAATTGGCTTGTAACTAGTACATGCATTTCACATAAACTGAAACTTGGTTGCATGAATGAATATCATGAAACTTCTTATTAACGATACCTATCCACTCTATCGTCAAGGTAAAATGATACAAGAAATAATAAGAAATTGTTAAACTTAGTTCTCCCATTTTACTGCTACGAAATGTCGTCGTTATACGTATATACGTATAACCATATTGGTTCACCATGACGCCACTATTTAATTGTGTCATTAACACGCGTACTCTTTGGGGGATACTATTCAGGCCAAATGTGCAATGTAAGTTATCCTCATTCTTAACTGTTGTTTCATCAATTTCCCAAAGATTGATGAGGATGACATTTTTTTTGTTTTGGAAAGTGTTAAAAGGGAAGGATAATGTCAGTTTAATATATACTTTACATTAACTACAATGGCTATACAAAGGCCAGACACCATACAATGACTGCGCGAGCGTTCGTGTTTGAGGTTTACCCAAGGCCTGTATTCTAGACATGAGATAGAATAAATAATAACCTTAATCTTTGTGTAAATCTTGCAAGCAGTGGGCGTAAACATAAAACAGACAATAAACAATATAAAATTGAACTGGTATATATCGACAGACAAATAAAGTATGTCTTTTTTACATACATTTATAGTGGTATATCATGTCTTTTCAACAAAAACCCAGTAACCACAGCTTTTAACAAGCTCTGGTTACGAATTTTTAAATGGTATTCCTAAGGGAATAAATATACAAATATTTTTGGGAAACAAAATTTGCAAAATTTGCTTTTCTTTGCAGTCGTGTTTCTCTGCACTTTACCATTCTCTGCATACCACACAACATCTCCCGGTCCTCCTCACTATAAATAGTTCTATCAAAAGCAAAGATCAATGACAAGAACAACCTTTCGTATATTTAATATTGAATTCTATAGTTGTAACTAAGATATTCAATTGTGTGACCGATGATGAAACATCCAATTAAACATGTGTTAAAAGAGGAGAAACGATCACGTAGTAATTTGCTTTCATTACGGTTCAATAGCCAGTCCAATATCTTTCGTTGAAAATGGGTCAGTCAAGTTTACTGAACTATGAAATATGCGACCCACTTCAAGCGATGAATACAGGAACTAGGACACGTCTATTTTTAGAATCTTTCTATGCCCAAATTCTTACACGTTTTAACGTCCGAAACTAAACAATGATATTCGATAAGCCATGCATTTAATCGCGTTCACAATAATTGATTGATCAACTAAGTGGGTATTTCAAGGTTAATGACATAGACATCTTGTCTAATAGGCCTTGCTAGTATTCGCGTGTAGCTAGGCATTTCAAAGCGAAAGTAGAAATCTGGGAAACCAGAATATGTGATGATATGCTCAAAATGCATAGAAATCAGACTAGCAATCCTTTCACCATTCGGTTTAAAAACGGTGTTAACTTTTTAATCTATAGATATAGATCTAGATGAATAGGCCTACATAGAATCAAATCAATTTACATTGTTGGTATGTTAACCATTTCCCAAATAGAAACATTTCAGATTGGTCAAAATAAAAAAAAAAGCCGTAGCAGACGACAAAATTGGTATATACCTAGATAAAATTAGAACTATTTGTAGATAATACCAAAGACAATATCGAGGTTAAAGTAGAAAATTCTGATTATAGATCAGCAGTTTCTTCTTTCATCCCAATATTCCCCCGAACATTTTCTTTACGGGCTGTCAAACCCGGTCTTATTTGGGAAAGGGATAAAGTAGTGACGGAACACGTTTTAGCAAGTAAGACATGTAGTTTTCAGAGATCAAATGCATTCTAATTAGGGTATAGACTCCTTTCATTTATGTTTTAGTCCGTACCCGCAGAACACTTCCGGTAATCCGAGACTTCTCTGATGAAAATTCGCTCGATGATACTTGGATGTCGCTATTTACAACGGAACGCTGTCCCAGTCAAACACAAAAGACATAAAGCGACATAACTTGCGTCGGAATTTTCTTTTGGTTTTGAATTGGACAGCGCTCTGATGTAAATAGCGATATCCAAATATCGAAGAGCGAATTTTCATCAGAGAAGACTCTGATTAACTTCCGGAGGAAAACAATGGGTTTATGGGAAATTAACATTGTATACATGTGAATTGTTACTAAAAATAGTAACAAATCGACATTTTCAAAACGAGGCTCCCAAAAAATGCGGAGAAATCGATGACGACGCACGTGCATTCAATATACAGCGATTAAGCGCACGTGCATTCAATATACAGTGATAAGAGAAGTTTTAAGTGGAACAAAAAAATGAAATTGAATGAATTCGTTGATAGCCGGTAAGATGGTTATTCTATTTGATTTACAGTCAACCGTTCCCAGTTTAAAAATTTCGCCTTTTGCCTGTAAGGACGACTTCCGGAGGCTGTTGTGTGTGTGTGTGTGTGTGTGTGTGGGGGGGGTCTTAGTGGAAACTTGTCCATTGTACCGAATTTTGCAAAAGTTCACATCATACATCAAATAGATTTATGAACCGAGACCTGTCGCACTAGTCTATTATACAAGAAAACCTACTTCAGAACATGACATTGGGTATAGGAGAACATATAGAGTGCTAGAATACCTTATAGTCGTTTTCGGCTGGGAGAATTCGGCCCCCAGATAGAAGGCTCTGCTCTCCCAGTCCCTGTTTGGAGAGGACCCAAGACCACATGCCTTCCAATTTCTTGCTTTCTACATCATTTTCTTGTAACATTTTATTGAAAATTAGTGCCCCAAATGAATTAAAACAGCACTATGTTTTCGGCAATTGGATTTTCCATAGAAACTTTATAGAACCTACCATAGTATACTGAACAAAAGTAAAAACTTTACACATACATTGCTTGTCATATTTCTTCTAAATTCAACAAGTAAAGAAATCAAATGAATGTGCTTCGCATCCTTCATTGACTTGGTTGTGCCAAACACTAAACGTTTTGTTGATCATAATTATGGGGATGAAAAACGGACCCTTTAAGTGTGGCAGGGGTCCGTTTTTCAGGTGTGCAATTTATGAATATCAAACATTTTAAATTCCCTATTTGTTTATGTCAAAGGGGGGTAATTCACAAAATTGACAGATTAGACCTTTATTTTAGAGCTTGCTACAAGTGATAAGAGAGATGTTTTGTGTTTCTTTGGCAACCCGGATATGACCAATTCCGTAAAAATAATGAATCGTTTATCGCGCGTATGTGGCATTAGATGAAATTAGCTGTAAATGCATTAAGGGCCGTAACTCTGACATTAAAGGAGACAATGCAATGAAACTTCGACAAAACGATTGCCGAATGCCAGGGAAATATTGTAAAAATAAAATCAGGCTTTTAGTTCGATACTTTTTTAGAAACAAGAAATTTTGCAGCGTAAAGTTTTCTCTTTTGTTCAGTATATTTTGCTGATATGGAACAGACATTATCCTTTCATAATTTGTATTTTGTAACTTTCTAAAGAATCAAATTCAATTAATTACTTTTATCCAACCCCGTGTAATTCATATTGCTAACAACTAGAAAGGCCTTTAGACATAATTTGACAGCAAATTTGCTTCCCAACAGTACGTTCAGTACTTTGATTTTAATATCTTGTTACGAAGTTTTTGATGAAAATCGACGATATATCGACAGACACTAAAGTTTGTCTATTTTATAGACAAATTGATGGTCCCGCACGGATGGAAATAGAAATTGAGTTGCGTCATAAAATTGGATTACTAAATGTCCGAAAAGAAAATGTACCTAGTACAAGCTTCGATTTACTGGGAAATCTAAAACTAAGTCAAACCGATTGCCAAGGGAAATCACGAAATTGTTTGAATACGTTTATAGATCTTAAATGTAGTTACCGAGAACAAGACCTAACATGAAACCATGTGTTTCGAAAATGTCAAAAATGGTTATATTTCCGCACCCCATGTCTTAGATATGACACGCCTTCTATTAAAAGTGGCGTTAACCCTATTTAATAGAAATTATCCACGTTCTATTGCGGGTTGTTATCGCTCTCAAGGGTGATATTCAGTGCCACCTTACTCGAATGAACAACAAACTACTGTAAAATATGGATTATTTTTTGAATAATATGACACCCCCAACAACCGAGGCGTGATCTTTAGAGCGATATTTCTTGAATTATTCGGACAACGCCGGAAATATTCGGACGATGTCGTAAACATTCGACGATGGAACCCTCCACTGCCGAATGTTTACGACGTCGCCCATATAGGTTCGGATACATTACAAATGTTAAAAACGTAGCACGAAAATTTTTCAAGTCGCGTGAATCTCATAAGGGATGGACTGCATTAAAGTTGTTTCATTTGCGCAGTTGGATTATGTCTGCAACAAAAATCATTACAATGCCATTTGTCTACTTGTATGAGATCAATATAATATTTCAAAAATAGCAGACCCGTCTGTTTGAACCTGATAAGGCGCGTCTCTCGACACATTGGTTCATCAAATATTATCAAAATATCTTTAGTTCAATAGTATCAATTTCACCTATATTAGATTTTCTTGTGGTCCTTGAGGAGTTCTAGTTTTAGATTGTCTTATTTTAGTAAATATGAATTAATTGCCAGGCCATGTTTATTTAGGATTTTATTCGATGCACGACGCACTTTTTATATTTCATTTCATTTTGTCGCCTGTAACGGCTATCAAAGATTAATCGCCCTAACAATGTGACCCAGACGATAGCATCTTTCCTGGTACAGATTCATCCTTTCGCAAACTCGCACTTACTTTGGAGTCCATGATAGGAAAAGTTTGGGAATGCGTTGAGGCTTAAAAACAGAAATGCCGAAGACCAGCATCGCATTCTAATGTTCCAATACTTTCCGTGATATATTGTACACATAACCCATTCTTATCACATCCATTCAGTACGACTACCCCCTAATATTGTAAATCTTAAAATCGTTTAGGACAGAGTAAGTGGAAGGAGCAATTTAAGTATGTGTACTAAAGACTATCAGTTAATCCATCCCCTAGACGACATTAATTCTAAGCAAATATCGCTGCTTTTCTTCGAAAACAACGTATCTGCAGTTTAAAACAATGTGTAGATACGAGGTTTTCGTAGGAAAGCGACGACACACTTGTTGCCAACGACGTCTTTTCTTGGCGAACGAATCGCTGCTTTTCAACGAAAACCTCGTAACTGCCGCTTAAAACAAGCTGCAGTTACAAGATTTTCGTTGATAATCGACGAAATATTTCTTAAAGAAATAATCCATATTTGACAGTGGTTTGTTGTTCATTTGAGTTCGGCGGCACTGAATATCATCATGAACGCGATAATAACCCAAAATAGATCGTTGATTGTTCATTTCTATTCATTATAACACGAAAACAAATATAATGCTTACAGAACTTGCAAAAGCGAATTCGAATTCATTTGTTGACTCCTCCAATGACAAATGGTGTATTGCTTGAACAGTTTCATCAACCAAAATAACCTTCATGCGACGTCGGAATTTTTCGGGTGACGTCGTAAAAATACGGCGATAGAACGTTCAACTGTTGAATGTTTACGAAGTCGCCCGAATAGGTTCGGATACGCAACGAACGTTAACGACGTCGCATGAAAAATTCCAACGACGTTCGAATCTCATTAGGGGTGGACTGTCTTTAAATTGTTTTATTTGCGCAGTTGGATATGTCTGGAACAATATAATATTTAAACAAGAGCTGTCACTGTAAGATGACAATGCCCCCGACACCGCTTTGATTTTTAATTATGGCTAATCTATGTTCAAGGTCAAGGTCATCCAGGGGTCAAGGTCACCAAAGTATGTGCCTACAGAAAGGTAATGTACCAAGGAATGTTGTGGTAAAGTATGAAGCGAATATGTTAAGTAATAAGGAAGTTATGGCCAATGTTAAAGTTTTTGGACGGAATGACGGACGGACAGACAGACAGACGGACAGACGGACGGACGGACGGACAAGTCAAATTTAAGATGCCTCCCTATCGGGGGCATAAAAATAACAAACCCGTCTGTTTGAACCTGATAAGGCGCGTCTCTCGACACTTTGGTTCATCAAATATTATCAAAATATTTTAGTTTAATAGTATCAATTACACCTATATTACATTCTTTCTTGTTCTTGAGGAGTTCTAGTTTTAGATTTTCTTATTTCTGGAACAATGAATTAATTGCCACACCATGTTTATTTTGGATTTTACGAGGGGCGTTCAATTAAAAGTGGTACTAATGGTCCTCAATAACTCACGGTTCTATAGAACTAGTGGTGCTTGCGGCTATTTGACGGGAAAATTACTGTCTATACATGGTCAAAATTTGAGAAAAATTCGTTGACTCTTTCAAAAGTTATTGAACTTTTAAGTTGGTTCAGTCATATACACTGGCTATTTCGCTGTGCCAAAATGGAAAACGAACTGAAGTAGGATGTAAGGGTCTACATTAAAGGTTGCATAGGCTTTGGAATACCCGCGTGACGTGTATATAATGAACTATATCAGATTCGTGGACATTCGTACGTTGAATATACGTCAGTCTTTAGGAAAATGATAAAAAATACAATTGTTAAATCTGGCCTGAATGATACGATACCCCCTCCCAGGCAACCCGGGTAGAGCTAGTACATAAGCAAATGTTGCTGTAGATTCCGACATGACCGAACAAGACGCATGGTTCAATGTGCAAGAAATAGAAGATGAAATTAGTTTTTCATCGGGGACAAGTTATACGGTTTAGAAGAAAGGGTTAAAACACAGAAAGGTTTGTGCTCATTGGGTCCCCCACCTGCTGCCTAAATGACAGATAGCCACCCGTGCAAAATATATTTTGAAATAATGCAATAAATACAACAAATGTGGGCTTTCTGAGCTTTATACATACGATTGAACAATAATCTCCTAATATGATCACCAATGGCGTGTCATTAGCAAGCAATGGTTGCGAAACGATCAGGCAAGGTCCATAATAGCCAAAAAATTAAAAGCGCGGCAAAAGTTTTGTACGCGGTCATTTTTAAATGTAACGGGTGTATTGTTCAAATTTCTGTTTCAAATAGTACCACTATCGCCAGTCATTCATACAAGAAATGTATGTCGGCGAAAGTAAAGCAATATCACGAAAAGAGCAGGTCTAGGACCGGCTAAAGAGGCATGTACCAAATCCATGACATGACGTGTCATCTTGTCCAAGACTTCCTGAAAGAGACACATGCTGCACAGCGTCTTCATCCACCCTTACAGCCGGGCTTAAGCCCGCGTGGCTTTTTTTGTGTTCCCCATGACGACAAAACAAACCTCTGATCGTCGATATAGGCCTTCATGTTCCATATGCACTGCAATTTGCCAGTGTCTGCGGGGTGTTCCAAAAGAGGCCCATTTATTGGCATATAAGTAATGGATCTCAAAACTTCAGAAGTGTGTGGGTGTCAAAGAGGATTTCTTCGAAAGATTGAAGAAACTTAAGGTTAAATTGCGACATAACTATGGCTTGTTCCCCAGTTCCAAAATTAATTGAACGTCCCTCGTATTCAATTCACGCAGCACTTTTTCAAATTATTTCTTCCAAACAGGTACTTTTATTCAGCCGTCCAACACTAGATTTGCTCAGATTTTGTACACCATGGCCTACACTCAAATATCAGTCAGAACCATTTGACCAAAATATTGATCAGTCAAACTTACATTTCAGATTTTACATCCATCGTTAGAAACCGGACACTTCGTGCAACCTCGGCGACATCCGTGACAATGGATGTCGCCGAAGGCATCTGGATTTTGGAAGTCTGTAATTATTTCCTCACTAATTTCCCTTCTAACGAATAACGCCGAAAATTGAGGCAAAATTGCACGAAGTGTTTGGTATCAAATGCTCTGTGGAATACGTATATAATATGATTTTTGGATTTTAATAATTAACATGGGCGAATATTCTACATGTAATTGACATGGGAAAATGCAACATACCGTATAAAGGACTGATGCTAGTTGAACCTTAAGGACGAAATATATGAAAACTGAGGAACAATATGCAGCGTTTCTGTAGACAGACTTGCTATTAAATCCAGAATTATTAAATGAATAAATAAGATAGAAACAAGGCGTTAGACGTAACAGAAATAAAATTAACAATACGCCATTGTACTGAATGGTAACAAAAGGGCAATTCAATCTGTTTTGATATATCGAAAACTAATTTTAGTGTCTGTTTTCTTGGAAATTACATAATGAAGAGATAAAACATATGCTACAATTATATTGGTATTATTTATAGTTGTCTGCATTTCAGTCTAAATTTATATAAAAAAGATGTTGAAACGAGGCAAAAACACAATGTTGTTTAGGATCAAAGTCGGGAGAAATTCCTCTCTATTTACATATGGTAACAAGAGCTAGATAACAGATGGTCTAGTTTGAAAAAAAAATGTTGTCGTTTTTTGTACGTCTGCAATGCTAGGGAACCATGATCTCTGCAAAATCGACTTGTAGCCTTTTGTCATCAGATTTTCGAATAACTATTATTACGAAATTTACCTCGAAACTAGCTTTTACACGAATTTACCTGCAATGTGAACGTTAAAAATTACATGTATTAAAAAAAGAACATATGGGTGATTTAATGAATAACATTAAACTTCGTATTGACGATACATATTCACTTTATCGTTAACGTAAAATGATAAAAAAGTAAGAAACTGCCAAACTTAAAGGGCACATGCTAGCTTTTTATGCTTCCGAACTGTTCAGGAACTCATATTCATGCATGGAAAAACAATTTGCAATGCATACAAACCACAATCACGGCGAATAACCATCTTTCCTTTGCTATAGATCAATCCTTTACAAGTGTGTTTACAGATTCTATTTATACTTCAACCGACTGCGTCGATGACTGTGACCTTATTTGCGAGGGATACGTGGAAAGGTTTATTTTGTACAAGCACTGAACATTTATACGCGTATTTATCAACTATAGAATACCAAAGATCCTTTCGTTTATATATAAAAGTAAATTAATTTGACCTACCACGCACATGACATCAGATGCCGAATCTTTCTTCGCGGACATTCGACGCAGCTGGTTGTACGGTGTGTTGAATCTCGCTGTGCACAGATAACGTACCTCTGACGTAACTGCTTCTTGAAGGTTGGGCATATGTAATCGTTACAAAACAAAAACAAGGACAATATAAAACGGACCCGCACGTTATTCATTTACTTGGATTTTAATACTTAATACAGCTCGATGAGTGCTAACACACGGCCGCTTATCTACTAAATCACAACATTTTGTTGTGTATGAAAAAAAGTTTAGAGGATATCCGGTTGGCAGTTAGAGGAGCCGACAAATCGGCGGGTGAAAGGTGAGTCTCGTCTTTTAATCGAAATGTTCTTGTTTCTAGCTCGAAAATCAAAAATCGAAGAATGTCATACAACCCTTTATTCATTTTCACATATTTGTGAGCCCTATCCAAACCCCGATTCCCAGAGATTGAAAGGGAATTCATTTTCTCCCGTTGCAAGGGTAGCCCCAATATTGACATTTCGTCAATCCTGATGAGCGTTTGTCCACTTTCTGAGGATGAATGGCCCAAAACCTGTGTGTATTATAAAATAGTTGTATGTAAATTACATCGTGCAAACAATATTTTGATAACTTACTGTCGATCTTTGAAGAAAATCAGTTCTTCCGGTCAGTTTGTGCGTTAGAGGATAGGTTGTGAGTAAGAGGATAGGTTGTGATTTAGAAGATAGAATGCATTCATCGCATTTAATACCATTTGTCATTGTTTATATGCGAATTAAGCCAAACCGAAATACTCTATGTGATATGTCTATTATCAAAGGGTGAGTGAAATGGCATAACGTATTTTTACGCCCAGTAAATTGATACATCAGTTTAACATTTAAACATTTAAACAATTTAACATTGTCTGCTTTTCTGTCCATCTGCATGTGATAATTTAAAATGAAAATTTAAGTTAAGAGGGCGTTTGTGCGTTCTCTTTTTGAAATTTCATACACCTGATATTCTTGTCTGCTACATCTTTTACTTCGGAAAAGTCAAATATTTAGCCAATTTGGTAATGGGTGTTTTCACACAATTTTGGACTGCTTTATTTATAAAGAGTTACAGATGTGAGAAGTATATGTTTGAGGGCGTAAATATTGAGGGAAGGGCTGATAATCAACAATTTCTTCTTTCTCTCGATGTTTTCCGAAACTATTTTACAAGGGAGTTGTAAAATAAATATCTTGTATGGGATAGGATTTTTGAAGAAATCTTTATGAAGGAAATCGACTTTCTCTTGTTCCGTTGCTTTTACATGATGTGTAAATGGGATTCTTTGACCCTTTCTCATACAAGGCATGATATAACGTACTTATTAGAAAAGGATTGTAAAGTATTGACACAAAAGAAGAGGTTACTGTTAATCAGCAACTTGTAGGCCTATATGATTGATGACTTAATATTAAACATATTGAATCAATAAACAAGAAGATCTATGGATAAACAAGATTTACAGACCTGTATTTTTTACACGTCTTTATTGTCTCCGGTTTTTCCACTTCTTACGCATTATATTTTAAAGAGGCTAGATTCTACTTTAGAGCATACAAAAATGGTTGGAATATTGCACAGTATTTACTTTTAATAGTTTAAAAGTTCACATGAAGACGCACAGAGTTCAGACAGACAGAAAGAAACACAAAGGATAGTGAATGTATTAAACATTGTTATAAATCTATTATGCATAAATTAAGAATCTTACATTCATTTAGATGAGATAATGTAATATGATACATATAACTGGTGTGTAAAAAGGGTTTTCCTATATCATATCACAATGAACTCGTACTCTGTCAAATAAAGATGACACAGTGATTCTTAAGCGAAATAAGGGTTTAATCTTTGGACAAGACTAGTCTAGTAATGAGAGTATTTCGGTTTGGCTTAATTCGCATATAAACAATGACAAATGGTATTGAATGCGATGAATGCATTCTGTCTTCTAAATCACAACCTATCCTCTTACTCACAACCCATCCTCTAACGCACAAACTGACCGGAAGAACTGACTTTCTTCAAAGATCGACAGTAAGTTATCAAAATATTGTTTGCACGATGTAATTTACATACAACTATTTTATAATACACACAGGTTTTGGGCCATTCATCCTCAGAATGTGGACAAACGCTCATCAGGATGGACGAAATGTCAATATTGGGGCTACCCTTGCAACGGGAGAAAATGAATTCCCTTTCAATCTCTGGGAATCGGGGTTTGAATGGGGCTCACAAATATGTGAAAATGAATTAAGGGTTGTATGACATTCTCCGATTTTTGATTTTCGAGCTAGAAACAAGAACATTTCGATTAAAAGACGAGACTCACCTTTCACCCGCTGATTTGTCGGCTCCTCTAACTGCCAACCGGATATCCTCTAAACTTTTTTTCACACACAACAAAATGTTGTGATTTAGTAGATAAGCGGCCGTGTAACAATGGACATAAATGATCTACTTCTACAGGTTGGTAATTTCATATACGTTATTTATTGTTTGTAATTATTGTGCCATTTGCATTTTGACAGCCTAGCATGTTCCCCTTTAATACTAGTAACCCCCGTATTAAAAGGAAACGATCTTATCCATTTAACCGTGACGTAATTTCGGACAAACAATAGTATGTCGTAGGTGTTGTTATAAATCTCGTAACTATGGCTTGATCCAAGCCGTAGTTACGAGATTTTATCACAACATAGACGGTTTATCAATTCATAACAGGAAATCCAGTCTGTTTTTGGCACACAATGAAAAAAAAAAAAAATGCTATTACTGCTACGAAATGTTGTCGTCATATAAACCACATTGGTTCAGCGTGACGAAATTATTTCAATGCGTCATTAAGATATGGCAATACGGCTAAGGCCAAATATGCCACGTTGATTACCATCATTTTCTACTGTTTTTTTTTTTTTTAACAATTTTTGCTTCAAAATTTACCCAAGCGATTCTAATAGGGACGACAGAACTAGGTCTTGCAAGCAGTAGACGTAAACATAAAACTGACAATAAACAATATAAAATTGAACTGGTCTACATCAACAGACAAATAAAGTATGTCTTTTTTTACATACATTTGAAGTGGTATATGGTGGCTTTTTAACAAAAACCTCGTAACCACAGCTTGTTCAAAGCTTTTGTTACGAGGTTTGTTGATGAAAATCGACGGTATATTGACATACACTAAAGCTTGTCTATTTTATAGACAAATTGATGGCCCCACAAGGATGGAAATAGAAATTGAGTTGCGTCATAAAATCAATGGATTACTTAGTGCCCGAAAAGGGAATGCATCTAATCCATGCTTGGATTTCTTTAAAATCTAAAGCTAAGTCAATCTGATTGTCA
>OY804604.1:27999653-28329633 GCA_963680895.1 Fragum sueziense
TACATACCTATAAGCGGATAAATTAGCATTTTACTGTTTTGTTTATACATCCACAATGGGTAATTACTTCGCACACTAGTCGGATGCATATAGCTCTGATGACAAATCCACGCCATATTACGTGTATAGCGAAAAATCCTTGACCGCCTTACTTTATTAATTTGATTTAGATGTCTTAAAAGGAATCATAATAATAGTAACACAAATCGATGTAAAAAAATGACAAAGTCAATGACGCAGACTTTGACGTTGAACAAAACAGACTTTGTCCGCAAACCAAGTAGACTTTGTCATTCTATATAGAAATACAGTAGGAAAATTCAATCAGACTTTGTTTTGTTATGAAACCAACTCCGTTATTGAACAAAACAGACTTTGTCATTTTTTCTGTCCAACTTTGTCATTTTGGCTTTTCTCTGGACCGGTTTTGCTAATTTTGTTTATCTACTTTGTATATTTTTTACGCAGACTTTGATGTTGAATAAAACAGACTTTGTCCGCAAACCAAGTAGACTTTGTCATTCTATATAGAAATACAGTAGGAAAATTCAATCAGACTTTGTTTTGTTATGAAACCAACTCCGTTATTGAACAAAACAGACTTTGTAATTTTTTCTGTCCAACTTTGTCATTTTGGCAGTCAGACTTTGTCATTTTTTTACATCGATTTGTGTTACTATTATTATGATTCCTTTTAAGACATCTAAATCAAATTAATAAAGTAAGGCGGTCAAGGATTTTTCGCTATACACGTAATATGGCGTGGATTTGTCATCAGAGCTATATGCATCCGACTAGTGTGCGAAGTAATTACCCATTGTGGATGTATAAACAAAACAGTAAAATGCTAATTTATCCGCTTATAGGTATGTATGCAGGTATATTTGTGACGCCATCAAAACAACACAAATTTGTGACGTCATCAAATACGGCGTACATCTTTTGACGTCACCAAATGTTATCGTAAAATATGTCACGTTAACAAAGAAAGCGTTACTCAGAAATTTGATGTTGCTTTGATATTTGACATCTGAGCTATATTCAACCGACCAGTATGCGAAGTAGCCGGCTTTGGGTGTACAACCTACACTTTTGGTTATGACGCCGACTTTGTCATTTTTCTGGACCGGTTTTGCTAATTTTGTTTATCTACTTTGTACATTTTTTACGCAGACTTTGACGTTGAATAAAACAGACTTTGTCCGCAAACCAAGTAGACTTTGTCATTCTATATAGAAATACAGTAGGAAAATTCAATCAGACTTTGTTTTGTTATGAAACCAACTCCGTTATTGAACAAAACAGACTTTGTAATTTTTTCTGTCCAACTTTGTCATTTTGGCAGTCAGACTTTGTCATTTTTTTACATCGATTTGTGTTACTATTATTATGATTCCTTCTAAGACATCTAAATCAAATTAATAAAGTAAGGCGGTCAAGGATTTTTCGCTATACACGTAATATGGCGTGGATTTGTCATCAGAGCTATATGCATCCGACTAGTGTGCGAAGTAATTACCCATTGTGGATGTATAAACAAAACAGTAAAATGCTAATTTATCCGCTTATAGGTATGTATGCAGGTATATTTGTGACGCCATCAAAACAACACAAATTTGTGACGTCATCAAATACGGCGTACATCTTTTGACGTCACCAAATGTTATCGTAAAATATGTCACGTTAACAAAGAAAGCGTTACTCAGAAATTTGATGTTGCTTTGATATTTGACATCTGAGCTATATTCAACCGACCAGTATGCGAAGTAGCCGGCTTTGGGTGTACAACCTACACTTTTGGTTATGACGCCGACTTTGTCATTTTTCTGGACCGGTTTTGCTAATTTTGTTTATCTACTTTGTACATTTTTTACGCAGACTTTGACGTTGAATAAAACAGACTTTGTCTACAAACCGAGTAGACTTTGTCATTCTATATAGAAATACAGTAGGAAAATTCAATCAGACTTTGTTTTGTTATGAAACCAACTCCGTTATTGAACAAACCAGACTTTGTCATTTTTTCTGTCCAACTTTGTCATTTTGGACGTCAGACTTTGTCTTTGTTTTCATCGAGATTTGTTATTATCGTAATAAGGATTCTTTCAATATATCAAAATCAATTAAATTTAAGCGGTTAAGAATTTTCGGTATACATGTAACATTATATTAACGTTTTATGTGGAAGGTACTTCGCCTATAAGATACTTTGTTCGCCACACAATGAATTATTCAAGCGCATCTTTGAAGCGGATAACTCAATTTTTAAGATTCTGGAATTGTACTGGTTGTAATTTTATCGAATTTTAGCTACATAATATGTATATTTTATAGCGTTTGATATCAAATATCAATTGTGTATATGACAAAACTGTAATTGACATATATCATGATGTGAGTGATGTATGATAAGTAAATGTTCCTGACTTTTCAATAATGTGTTATTTCCCCCACTCCTATTATATAAATTTTCTCTTGATTATCTTCCCCTGATTCATAAAAAATCAATTTTCAAAAAGAAAATGTGGATAGTTAACATACAATTTTATTGTATGTCAATGAGAGAAATAGGATTTGATAGCTTTCTACCATTTAATTTGTTTTGGAAACTTGTCTCATTTTGAAAATACTGATAGAGTAGATATTTTCTAGATATTTTTTCGTTGACTTCAATGCAAACTGTAAAGCAATTATCTCCTATTGGATTCACAAAATTTAAAACAAAAATGCCCTGGTCACAATATACGCCGCCCCAGAGACTAAGTTTTAAGGGGGCGTAACTCACGCAAAAATCAATGAATCATACAAACCTCCCCTCAAGCGCATCTACCAATTGAGGTGATAACATTGACCAAGTTTAAAAACAATTCCAGCCAGAAACTTAGGATGAGTTGAGCTCACAAGAAAAGTGGATGTACGTACGTACGTACGTGCGGAGGAACGGACGGACGGAGAAGATGACGCAAATATACGGCCGTCTTCGGCGATGTATAAAAAGTAAGATGGTAAAATATTTCTATTAACCCATGTCTACAACATATCCAACTTTCATAGAGACCTATATGCTCGAAGTGTTTGTTCCAATTAGAGTCCAGGGACATTAAGTAGAAGGCTTTATGAATATTACTCATTAAGAGTTGTATAAAGTTGACTCGATACAATAAGTTTATTTCGACGCGATCCTTATCGATCTGCATGATTTTGTCTTGAAGATGTAATTAAATTCCCGTTATCCTTCCTGTTATCCCGAATTTTGACATAAAACATTAATTAGACACATCGTTGTGAGAGAGCAGGAAAACGTATTCCTTTAATATATTCGTGCAATTGGCATTATATTTGAATCTAAATGAGCTTGCCAACAAATAACTCGGTTTGATAACATATCGAGTATCATTTGTGTTCCGTTAAGGTTTACAGCCCCTCATTAAAAGCACCACTTTCTAGCCGTACGAAATGCATAAAATTACACGCATTTGTTAATAAACTTCGCATAAGTTGATTCACCGTGCCGGATTTCAAGATTATGCTTCAAGAAGAAAATTATTGAAACATTTATTTTTCTCTATATTTATATGCAAGGGAGGTAATTTTGAATATTTTTTTCAAATATTTCCATAAGTATGCATTGATTTTAAATTCTAAACCGTACAAAATGCTTATGTTTGTATTTGGAGTGGAAATGTAACACAGTTTAGGAATTACCGGCACTTTCAAATCAAGTTTCGCCTCTGGCTCTTTGGTGCTAATGAGGGGTTGGATACCTTAATATATCACTATGTATTTGATTCGAATTGACAAACAATTCCAAAGCCCCAATGTACCAGTGGATCATTATCGAATTAATTTAGGATCTTGATAATAGCATTGAACAGCTTCGGTGTAACTGAATAAATGTTGGAATATTATCTGAATGATACTTTCGATTGATTAATCTGAAGCTAATAGAGTCGAATAAATTTGAAAAAATATTCTACTTATCTCGCTGTGATTTCGGGTTCAAACGACTGTAAAAATGTACTAGCTTCATTACTTTACCGTATTTATTTAAAGGTCCAATGTCATTCCCAGGTCTGTTAAAAATGAACTACAAAGGTGGTTTATAGCATTATGATGGTTCGTTTATAGACTTCGGGTCAAACAAAGTAAGATTTATACCGAAAATTACATATAGAGATAATCATGCATTTTAACCCTTTCACAAGCACGACACGTTTTTTCACGTTACATGTAGGGCAGGTTTTGAAAAACAATGAGACAAAAGGAAAAATTGTTGATCATCAGCATTTTCTCCTTTTACCTTAATGTTTTCTGTACCATATTATTCACAAATTTTACGTGATGTACATACTGTTACTATATATATATGTATGAAATGTATTGATCAAAGAAACTGAACATTTTGCTATGAGAATGTCAACCACTCAATCTCATAAGGCTTGGTCACATGCGATTCCGCGTCCACTTCGCGTCCAAATTATTACTACACGTCTCCGCTTGTTTTAGACGGCCTCTGGGCTTTATGCGGACGCGGAATGGTGTATATGACCAGGCCTTTGATAGGTTTTATGATAATCATTACATAGACATAGTCTTTATGTCAACTTTCATCACTTCAGTCCTTTGATTTTTTACACTTCTTTTGTTTTATGTCTCTTGTTTTATGCTTCTCATGTAGTTTGAAAAGAAAAGAAAAGAACATAAAATGAATCCGTTTTGGTCTTATTCATCCTTGAAATCAAAAGAGCATGATGTATGTTATTTACAACAATATTCCGATATACTGATGTAAGTAGCATATGTATGCCTTTTCGTCATCGAATCTTGATTCCAAATAATATTCCCTTGCACAGAGCGAGCAGGTCAGCATATGAAATAGTATGTGAAAACATTGAGAGAAAAAGAGAAGTTGCTAATAATGTTTTGACTGATTATGACGCCTCCGTAATTTAATGTTCGTGAAAACATAGAGAGAAAAGGAGAAAATGCTGATATTGTATTGACTGATTTTGACGTCTTCCTTAACATTGGGGAAAGCATTGAGAGAAAAGAAGAAATTGACTAATAAAGTATTGACTAATTTTGACGTCCTCGTCAAGAAAACGTTTGGGAAACATTGAGAGAAAAGGAGAAAATGCTTATATTGTATTGACTGATTTTGACGTCTTCCTTAACATTGGGGAAAGCATTGAGAGAAAAGAAGAAATTGACTAATTAAGTATTGACTAATTTTGACGTCCTCGTCAAGAATACGTTTGGGAAACATTGAGAGAAAAGGAGAAAATGCTGATATTGTATTCATTTCAATTAGGGGCTGTTATAAACTTTTCCTTGATATGAATCCGGAATGCAAATTTTACTGGTATCAATTTTTCTCGATCACTTTCATAATTCTGAAAGTCATTGAGTCATTATGATGGTGTTGTGTCCGTCGCGCGCCGTTCGTGAGTAAACGTTTTACGTTTATAATCTTCTCTCTTAACAATAAGCCAATTTTGACGAGCTTGATTAATTTCAACGTGCTCGGTAGTGAAGGGTCCGTTTAGAGAAAATGTCAAATATTTCGTATCATATCACGATTTAGGAGAAACAATTTATCTGTTACAACAATGACATAGACGTATTCGTTTATCTTTCAAAAACGAATAACAGTATCATTGTAAATATATGTATACAAAAGATGAAAACTAATAATAGGTTTGGACATTTTTATTCAAAAATACAACGTAATATTCAGCACATACAATGAAATTTCCTTTTATAACGTAAACAATTCCAATTCAATAAGGGTCGGGTATACCGTCGCCTCGACGTCTAAGGAAGATTTGATTCCGGTGATAATAACCTTTCCATTATGATAACAGGAAAAGTGAACGTTATCTTTTCTCAACGTAACTACCGGAAAAATTTCGGGTTCGTACGTTGATTTAAACGTTCGACATAGTTCGGGGATATTCAAGGGCGTCGACAAGGTGTGAAATGCTGACGACGTAATCATTTTCACCGACGTTAATTTAACGGGATAACCTAGTTTCTGTAGAACTCTCGCGTAGCGTCTTATTCTTCGACGGCCATCTTGGAATGAACGCGACATTCCGTTGGAATTGAGTTTTCCGTTTCTAAATACCAGACAATTTCCTCCGATACGACGATGTTGCCATATAAGACCGTTAAACGTTTTAGGATCGTATCTCACGTTAACAAACTGAGAGCATAACTCTCTTAAATCGATGTCGCAGTTCAGCGAGGCAGTGTATACGGTATTGGTTATATACATGGTGTGTACTCGTTCACGTAGAAATATAAAATGAAGACGAAATTACATATACGTATCTTTTTATTAAAAACGTTATTACGTGATAACAACAACAACGACGACTTTACAAACAACAACAACAACAACGAACAAACGTTACACAAACTCTAACGAACAAACGTTACACAAACTCTAACGAACAAACGTTACACAAATTCTAACGAACAAACGTTACACAAACTCTATAACGAACAAACGTTACACAAACTATAACGGCGCGTTTAAACATATAGCTCAATACACTAATTAGTCATACTTTTTTCTTCGTATTGGGCGAGCACTCCTCGCATTGGTCCCTAACGTGATTCGGTTGTAGGTAGCAAGGTAGAACGTCGTACAATTCCGGAACTGCGGAGGGAATCATTCTTAATCCGTTTTTCAATTCGTCGTATTGTTGGAAAGTCAATGATATCCCCTTTCGGGTGGCGCAGACCTCTGAAGCCCCTTCTGGTAACCAAAATTTTCGTATATCCACGCAGGGAAACCCGGGGTTAACGCTTACGAACCAATTTCCCCCTAGATGCTTGCGAAATGTCTCTGACAGCTGATCTCGATTCCATTCATCCACGTGAAATCCGATTTCATTCAGGAGGGAGTACAGTTCGTTACACCTGGATAACGTCAGCGTTATTCCTTTTAAAGTGGGAACGGACTGGCCGTCTTTGAAAATTAATTCCCTGATGTGAATGTATGTATTTCCTTCGAATTTACTATCGAATAGGTAACACTCCTTCCCTAGGTGTTGAGAGTATCTCGAATTCAGTCTGTTCGTCATGGTGATCTAAACGCGAATGAGCCTGCGATTCAAATTCCCTATTTATAACGGTTAATTTCAACCAATCAAAAGTCATTTCTATTTATAGTTTGAATTCTAACGCATGCGTCTTAATGTTTTCCAGTAGGTCCTCGCCTCAACGATTGACTCATCAATGGGATGCGCCAGTTGTTTCACAGTCAGCCATTGGCGGAGATTGCCAATCAATTTGGACAAAATGTTTTTAAGATATCTTAAATTTGCGCTATTTTCAATCGGAATTTGTTTATTCCGAGTAATCCGATCTTAAGTCGATAAATTGGTCGTTTTCGGTTTAAATCTAGTAGACACGCATATGTACCGATCGAGACAACATTTGGTCATAGTACGGTTGATATAAAGATCCTGTATAGTTCAGAGTTATATCCCGGACACGCATATATATATCCTTAACTGATTCAGTTGAATGCCTTCGGATTGAACAAAATTGTTGTTCTTCGTTTTCACTCTCGCATCAACACGCGTTGATTAATACTCTGCGTATAAACTCTCAAGATCCTAAGATCGATGATATTTTCGGCCTTATTGGATCCGTACACGTTGAGTTAGGCGCCTTGAAAATTAATAAAACGCACTTTTGACTTTGTTTTCGCGAAATCGTCCGCAAATATATAAAGACCCTATATTAACAAAATGAATGTGGTTGATTCTATATTTTCCGCATATTCTAAATGTCCCGCCTAATCCTTACCTTTTTTCCTTTTTGTGTTCGCGGAATTTTATGCGCCCTTGACATCACTGAAAATTTCCGATGATCTCAGTTCTACGACAGGAAATGACCATTGTTAATCCTAAATTTTGTAACAAAAGACCATCGTCAATCCTAAATTTTTACGAACTCTTAATTAAGGGTTAAAAGGGATATCTTGTTTATGGTGTATGTTTAGATAGTTTTATCAATAACGAGTTAAATTTCCATTGTCCGTTTACTTCTATTGTTAGCGGAATAATGGATTTTACGTCCCAGGTATTGTCTGAACTCTTAATTAAGGGTTAAAAGGGATATCTTGTTTATTGTGTATGTTTAGATAGTTTTATCAATAACGAGTTAAATTTCCATTGTCCGTTTACTTCTATTGTTAGCGGAATAATGGGTATTACGTCCCAGGTATTGTCTGAACTCTTAATTAAGGGTTAAAAGGGATATCTTGTTTATTGTGTATGTTTAGATAGTTTTATCAATAACGAGTTAATTTTCCATTGTCCGTGAACTTCTATTGTTAGCGGAATAATGGGTATTACGTCCCAGGTATTGTCTGAACTCTTAATTAAGGGTTAAAAGGGATATCTTGTTTATTGTGTATGTTTAGATAGTTTTATCAATAACGAATTAACTTTCAATTGTCCGTGAACTTCTATTGTTAGCGGAATAATAGGTATTACGTCCCAGGCATTGTCTGAACTCTTAATTAAGGGTTAAAAGGGACATCTTGTTTATTGTGTATGTTTAGATAGTTTTATCAATAACGAGTTAACTTTCAATTGTCCGTGAACTTCTATTGTTAGCGGAATAATGGGTATTACGTCCCAGGTATTGTCTGAACTCTTAATTAAGGGTTAAAAGGGATATCTTGTTTATTGTGTATGTTTAGATAGTTTTATCAATAACGAATTAACTTTCAATTGTCCGTGAACTTCTATTGTTAGCGGAATAATAGGTATTACGTCCCAGGCATTGTCTGAACTCTTAATTAAGGGTTAAAAGGGATATCTTGTTTATTGTGTATGTTTAGATAGTTTTATCAATAACGAATTAACTTTCCATTGTCCGTGAACTTCTATTGTTAGCGGAATAATAGGTATTACGTCCCAGGCATTGTCTGAACTCTTAATTAAGGGTTAAAAGGGACATCTTGTTTACGGTGTATGTTTAGATAGTGTATCAATAACGAGTTAACTTTCCATTGTCCGTGAACTTCTATTGTTAGCGAAATAATAGGTATTAAGCACCAGGTTCATTTTAATCACCTGGACAGCCCATTATCGCCATACAGTACTTTTAATAGGCGATGACTTAGAGTCAACCATTACAGTTCAACGTTAATTAAGGTCTATAATGATCATCTCGTTTATGGTTTGCGTTTGGATAGTTCAAGCGTCGGAATGTACTTTTTATATGCGAGGTAAGATCGGTTTGAAAACCCTATTTGAGTTATTTCGCAATTCCGATCTTTTTCTCGATATGAAGGCAGTAATCTATTTTAAAGCCCGCGAAAAAGATCAACGATTAATATTCGACCTCGCTTTCGAGGCAGTTTAGACAATAAGGACTATATTATCGATTAAGGGGGATTGCTCCAGTTTTTCGGAACACTCGGTCATTACTGTAGTAAATTAAATGTTTCGTACCAATACGTTTCGCTATCATATTTTCGATAATATAACGCGTTATTTCAATTTACAATTTTCGACGGAAAAAGTGTATTCATTATGCGAAACTGATTTCCTCAAGATGGAAATGGATTATTTAGAGCAAGACAGTCGTAAGTGTACATGCAGTTACCACTGTTTTGCGACATTTTATCCGTGTGTAGCTGATAAAACTTGCTGCAATTCACTAATAAGTGCGTTGACCTATACATTTTTTGAATTATTATCAGGTCATGTCGCTTAATAAAATAAGGGAGTTTTATCAAATTCTATTAAGTAGAACTTGAAATATTTTCCAAAAAATGTAAATTTTGACATAAAACGCTCCAGCTTCGTTGATCTAATCGAACACGTGAGCATGATGTTTTCTACATATACGCGTTTATAAAAGCACATATTTTGGGTTTTCCGTTCTTATTAAATGAAAGACGTTACTTTAAATTTAAATTTCGGGACTAAACGATGAATATACAGCTTTTTATAGGCGATTTACTGACCTTGGACAGGTGCGTGAAATTGTGCAGTTTTTCGAAGTAGGGGTATGTGGTATAGAACAAACGATTAAATCGATCCTAAGATTTGCTTAGTTGCGCAACATTCAATTACTCGGACACAAAAGGGTTATTATCCGAGTACCGTAAGATTATCCGATATTTCTATTGTTACTTAAATGAACGGATGTTCCTTTGCGGAGACTGACTAATTCGATCAATTACTCGATCAAAATATCATTTTAGGAGATTAAAAGGGATTAAAACTGCGCATCGACGGTGTTGGAGGGATTAAAATTTGTCGTTAGTCCGACCTAGATAATCCTTTTCCAAACGAGATCTAGTCTGATCGTGACGTGTGAGAAAACATTGAGAGAAAACAATAAACATTGAGAAAACAATAAACATTGAAACAAAGAAGAAAACATTGAGACAAAAGAATACATTGAGACAAAAGAAAACATTGAGACAAACAAAAAAAACCATTGAAACAAGAAAGAAAACATTGAAACAGAAAACATTGAAACAAGAAAGAAAAACATTGAGACAAAAGAAAATGCTGATAGCAGTAATCCCTTTCGTGATACGACGTCAGCGGTGAAACGGCCTATGGCGTTCTAGTTAGAACTAAAAATAGACCGTGGGGAAAACCCGAAAATGGGTGTGTCTTGAAAATAAACCCTAGGAAAAACCCGAAATAGGCGTGGCTCACCTTCGATCCGTAACGTTGCTCCGACCTAGAACGTTGCTCCGACCTATGACGTTGCTTCGGCTCTGAGTCCCCTGAATTGACGTCAGTGGTCAGCCAGCCTATGGTATTCTTGATAGAACTAAAAATAGACTGGAAAACCCCGCGAATGGACGTGGTTCGGTCGTGGTTCACCGTGATGTCACGTCCGGTATGATGTCACTGGGAATTTCCCCGGAAATGGGCGTGGCTTGGGCGTGGCTGACCTCTGATGTAACGGGTCAATGGTCAACCACGCCTACTAACGTCATGGTCAATGATTAGCCACGCCCACTGCGTCATGGTTAATGATTAACCACGCCCATTTTTGGAGCATCCGAGCATCCTAAACGTACTCAAATGCATTGACTATACTACTCATATGCCAACAAAACTTAATTCTGGTATACCTTATAGATTTGATTCATTGGGGTTTTACGCCGTTTTTAACTGCTATGGTCATATCGCAGCGGCTGGAGCACATACCCATGGATTCCTGTTGTTTCTCATACCAATACTTCCACAACATCCTTACCGAGCTGCTCGCCTACAGGCACATAGGTTAACGATTATCAAACAATTCCCTTATTTACATTTGAGACAGTCATGTTTCATAGCCAGTCTGTGCCTAAATTATGGTTATCAGCAGTTTCTTCTTTTGTCTCAATGTTTTCCCAGGCCTTTTCTTATAGGGACGTCAAAACCAGGTCTTGTTTGGGAAAGGGTTAAGCTCGCCAGAACACAACAAAATCATTAAATGGAAGTAAAGGTTAGCAAAATTATGTCTCTCATTTCAAAAAACCTTGTTTTGTCCAAGAAAGAGTAGATAATTGCGATAATAAAAAATATCTTGGACATATTAACTGTACTGCACCTAGATTTATGCACAGAGATAAAACGGAATTTTGTCAGTACTTAACTGCAAAAGATCAAAGAACATCGTTTTCTGATTAGCATTTTAAAATGTTTTGAAGCTGGAATTATTTTTCAATAATTTTGTAATAAATTGGTTATGTTGACAGAAACATTTTTCTTTATTATGGCCATATTATGACCCAGACATATGAATTATTTATACAAAGCCTTTCAAACTCTTTCCGACGCGATCGTTTTCATGTCCATTACTGAAACAACGAAAGCAGGGAACAGTTTTCCTGCTTTCTTGAGTAAATCAAAGCAGAACCGATAGTAGTAATTTTTGGTTGGATCCGATGATATATAATTAACACTTTGTATGCAATCATTAATGATGCTAAGGATCCATATACAGGCATAGAAATTCTTTAAATGGATTTCTATGCATGCAAATCGAACAAGCAATGAATTGCGTACTAAGAACGCGGCTACAGGTCTGTTATCAAAACATCGTCCCTTTTCAACAAAAAAATATTTTAGGCTGCAGTTACGAGAATTTTGTTCAAAAGCAGCGGCATGTACATTTCAAACCTCCGGCGTAGCAAAATTAATACTTTAATTGCTACATCGAAATTCAAAGTAGAAAGAAAATTGCAGCGACCGGTTGACAGAATTTGCGTGCAAACATGGAGAATGGTGGTGTGCCACAATCACTTTATCGTAATGCACTAAAGATACTGTTGTGTTATTAGTTATTTCTTTAGTGATTTCATGTTTATCAAAGGAGGCTAAATAATAAGGTTTTTTTATGTCAGCATATGCATGTAAACTGTTATGGTAATTAATAGAAATTGACATCCACTGTTCAAAATCAAGCACTGAAATTCGCATCCTTGATATACTCTGAATTCTGGTCTGTAACTGCGGATGTGGTTCTAGACTCAAAACAAAATTTGCGTGCAAACGTGGAGAATAGCAAAGCGTCACAGTAACTTTATAGCATTGCACCAAAGATAACGATGCATTATGAATTATTATTACTAAGTAACTTTGTGTCAATTAAAGTGGTTTAAAAATGTTATAGCTCTTTGATTCCATTACATAAACTTGTTGTGGTAATTAATGGGAGTTATGATCTATTGTTTCACTGTTATTTTATGATGCCATTATGTGTTAGATGAATGGAGGCACAAGAATGCACTGATACTTTCCATTATCTCCGTTGTATTTTCTTAATGCACTTTTACCCAAACAGCTACACATTGGTATAGAAGTCCAAAATTGGATCGACTGTCAGGCGATCAGATGATTTTTACTGTGTTTTAAAATTTAAGTCTCAAAATCAATGAAAGAAATGGGCAAATCATTTTTCATCAGCATTTAAGAATAGTATAATTGTATTTATAAAAAATAAAAATGTACATTATTTATATTCAAAGCGTATCTCTGTCTGGTTCTAAATAAGCCATTGTTAAAAGTATTAATGAAGATGTTAATTCCATTTTCTGTACTGTAACAATGTTTATTCAGTCTGTCACAAAAACCATTTTCGTCTTTAACACATTCACACATAATTGTACCTTTTGACACCCTACAAGATAAAAGCTTCAGAAAACATTGTGGAAAATGAAGAAATTGCTTGTGACAAGCAATTCCTTCATTTCTCGCAATGTTTTCTAACCCGAAATGGAAGGATTTTTTATCAACTTGAAATTTTCGTCTTGATCATCTTTGAATTTGGATCATTATCTAAAATTTTGCCCTGCGATAGGCCTAATGGACTTATTCCATTTTCTGTACTGTAACAATGTTTATATTCAGTCTGTCACAAAAACTATTTTCGTCTTTAACAAGGTCACACGTGTGTTTATATTTGTCTGCACGTGATGGATCACGTGAATGACTTAATTAGCACAACTCACGAGAACCGCGGCTTTCCACTCTTTATATCATCTAATGGATTAATGAAATATGTCTCGGCATCTGAAAGTTGATTATGATTTTCGAAGACTCATTGAATGTCGTTTAGTGCGTTGCATTAAGGGCTCAAAAATTGATTTTCTTTAAATTCTGGATTGATAGGGTTACTGTGGGTGGCACAAGAAGCAGAATTTTACTTTGAAGTCAAATATATCAGAAATGTGTCACATGATCCCCCACATGTTTATATCCTATAGGATACACTGTACGTTTTGTGATGACTTCGAGTCTCAGAAATATAATGATAGAGTTATACATTACTCATTTTCGTCAAGGCAAGGGAATGGCTCAATATCATAGGAACATATTAATATGAGATCTGTCTTGGGAAAGGGGGGGGGGCATTAAAGGTATATGTAAAAAAAATAATACCAACAAAAGTATCAGTTTGTTCAAATTCAAATTAAAGTCTACGAAGCTTTTAAGTAAATGTAAAACGACAGTGTTCGTCATTTTTGTACTCAGCACTGTTAGACGTTTCCAACTGACTTTTTCTTCGAAACTACGGGACTGACAGTTGTTATTAACGTGGTTAAAGGACACGAACATAGACTGACTATACATGTAATCGCCAAACATACATATATCTACGTCTTTTGTTGAAAACATATAGAAAGAATCAGTATTTTCTTACCCTTGAATATTACAAGGAATTCTGTTTTTCTGTATTTCCGTTGTTTTCAGAGTAATGCGCTAAATGTTAGGACAATTCCTGATATACAATGTCGTTTGGGAATGCACAAAAGCGGTTTTACGCGCATCGAGTTCCAAAAAAAAATAAACATAACGTTTTTGATGTTATATTTTTTCTACGGTATGCTTTTAGTCCTGAATTTGAAGAAATTGATTATGATATAACTATGTTACGTAGCCATAAATTCTTAACATTGTTCAGTTGCTCCTTTTAGTTGTTGTTGTTGTTGTTGTTGTTGTTGTTGTTGTTGTTGTTGTTGTTGTTGTTGTTGTTGTTGTTGTTGTTGTTGTTGTTGGAGGAGGAGAAGGAGGAGGAAACGTGCGATGGTATTGTTTTTTATCTTGTCACACGCCCTGTTTTTATCTTCGCGTATCTTTTTTTAATAATTTTCGATTTGGAAGCTCGGTGCTTGAAACCCGTTTATTAAAATTTCAAAAGAAATCATTATAAAGTTTTTACTGGCTATAACGATTGACTGTTTAGGTTCCTCAGATGGGTATTTCATTCCCTTCCAAAAGGACCGGTGCCTCGGCTTAAAGTCTACGATCACCAAACACTCCTCAAAGGGAGATAACTTTATTAACTTCATCTGTTAAGTTGAAAAAATATAATCTGCTGCTTATTGGTTTTCTTTAGGTAATTTCCGACACAAAGGGATTTCTTTGTCTTAGATTTGTCTCTTTTCAACAAAAATCCTCTTAACTGCAGTTTGTTTTAAGCTGCAGTTACGACGTTTTTTGTTGAAAAGTGACTATATCGTCACTTTTCAACGAAAAACTCGTAAATTCAGCTTGTTCTAAGCTGCAGTTACGAGGTCTTCGATGAAAAGCAGCACTATATTTTATCAACCATTGGTGAGACATGACCTGTAGCCTAAGTGGGGTGAATATGAAATCATTACAAAACGATTCACGTCATGTTGCTAGATAATAAACAGAGGCTATCTGGTATTTAGTTGGAGGTAGATAGTAAATAGATCACCAATTGTGATTTTCGCTATTTATATCTATAACTCGCGATAAATTACCTGCCAGAGCATTCCTAGCTATAAGCTAGGGGAGCTCTGCCAGGTCATTTATCGAGAGCTATCCGTAATCTCCTGTTGGACTGACCGACATGTATGTCCATTGATGGCCATACTGTTCAATATCCCTTCTAAAAAGTCAAATTGAAGATGGATTCTGCATAAAAAAAAGACCGGTCAACTTCAAATAACAGCATTAATGCTATGATAGCCAGTTTCGAATTGGCTTATTCATGTACTGGATTCCATAATATTTCAGCAATATCGAAATTGCTTATTTTCAATATTGCATAAGACACAGGCTAAGTGCTAGCTTATGAAACATGGCCTTCTCGACAGTTGGATGTGAAATATTTCCTTCATCTACTACTTGATGTGAGGTTAATATGCAATCATTAAAAACCATTCGCGTCACGGGGCTAGATAATAAACAGGGGTTATCTGGAATTTGATAGAAGATTTAAATCGCCCCTTTTCTTCAAAAACCTCGTGATTACAGCTTAAAACAATCTGCAGTTACGGTGTTTTTTTAAGAAAAGCGAAGATACTTAACCCCTGTAATTATATACCATGTAAGAAAAGTTTAGCAACACTGACTTTGCTAATTGAAAACATGTATACTGTGCACAAAAAGTTTAGCACACTTGGAAAATGTCCTTTCCTAGTCAAAAACTATTCCAAAATCCATAAAAATAAAACTCTAATGTGTTTGAAAATTCAATTTTCTGGCGCTTCCTGAAAATTTTGTTTCAAAATTCTTAAGCGTTAGTTAGGTATCTTGCGTTAAAGTGCACAGGGGTCAGATATCGAAAGTCAAGCAATTTTCAATGACGCGAATGTCCAGCATAAGCAGCTAGGACCGCCATTCAATGTCTTCCCATGTTGCAGAGAAGCTTCCTGACCACACAGAAAGGAATTTTGCCCATTCATACTGCAGATGACGCTCGTTGCCATTGACGTTACAGACGTCATTACTTTCTCTAGCCTGACGTCCAACAATGTTCTTTGTGTGTTCTTTTGCTGGTGATTAAGCAGTTCAGGCACAGATCATTCTGTATGTTCCTTGGAGTAAGTGGGGGTGATTATCTTATTGAAATATCACAACGTTTTGTCGTTGTAAGACGGTCCAGTGACAGGTTGGATAATTTCATTGCAGTACCATTGCACCGTTTGGTTGCCATTAACTGAAATGAGGTCTGTTTAACTCTTTTCATCTATTCCTGCCTAAAAATGACGCTGCACTCGACGTAACAGTCTCAATGATGACGTTATTGGTATCAAGCCTTACGCATCTTCTCCAACCACAAATCCTGCCGTCAGTAAATGACACGTAAAATGAGATTCGTACGGACATCAGTCCAATATCTCCTAAATCAATGTCGATGTTTCAATACCCACTGACGCCTTGTCTGTCGATGCTTAACGTCATTGGCGTAAGATCGGAGGACCTTGATGCAAGTTGTGTGGAGCCTGTTCCGGACAGTCTGGTAACTAACGGTATACCTTGTGACGTCCTGGAGGAGTAGCACTAAATTCTTACTAGACAGGAATTCGAAACGTCGTCAAGACGTCGCTGTGAAACGATCCTCCCTGAACATCGTTTTACACGGGCTACAAGATTTAGGTCGGTCGTTGGTGGCTAAAGTTGCATAAACCAAGTGCCGTAGGCGCGTAATTGTCAATTGGAGACAGTTGAAATGCAAAGCGACATCTCTAACAGACATACCTGCTTGGGGCATGCAAAGAGCTCTCTGACGTCGAACTTACGTCATCAATTCTCGCCTTTCCATAATCAATTTCAAAGAATTTGTAACAGTTAAATTGATTCTGCTAACAGATCTGTGTAATCGTGTGTTTTTGGACAAGCTAGACATTATCGATGTCACTGCACACGTGTCGCACGTGACTTTTGCTTATCTGGACTTTGTCCAATACACTGAATGTTCACTCTACACATGCACTGTATGCGTAATGGTTGTCGATCGGGACAACTGAACAGCACAAAGCAATGTTCATTTGATTATCATAAACTGAAAAAAATAATGTGTTAAAAACGTGCTAAACTTTTTTTGCTCAGTATATTTTCTGTGATATTTATTTCACAACCGTTGTATACATTTTAGCATAATTATGCATTCACGCACATCATTCAATGGTCGCTTTGTGGTATTGTTAAATACTGTCTGAGAAACACTGTCTTAACGTAGGTAAGGGGTCAAAACAAAAAGTCACAATAAAATTCGACATCCCTTATGGGGTCATTTCTGAGCAGTGAACAGCAGTGAAGCGATTTCTAATCCACTTAAATTGTTTGTACACAGTATCAACATTCACTACTTTATCGAGAGATTGAACGCTATTCGCGTCATTACGATCACGTACACGTCTTCCTTAAATGCACCATAATATTATGTGCTCTATGGGTGACAAATCAGAAAGAAAGGGATGATAATAGGAGTACATTAACCTTGTTTACGTTTAAAGCGTTTAGGACAAGTCTGGTACGTTCATGGTGTAACGTCAAGGAAATTACAACGTATGGTCAATGTCTAGTAACTCTTCGTCTGTGGAGACGATTACGGATGGTAAGTGTGGATACTCTATGTCGGAATTCCCGTGGAAGCCACTCGCACGTTTTTGTGCTGATATGGAACATCTTTGTCTTGACGTTACGAAATTATGACGGTCATGGTCTCGTGGCATTTTTCTTCGACGTCCTTGACCAGGACTATCTCAAGCCACAAAAATTGGCTCACATAGCATCCTCAAATGGTTACTAATGCTTAGAGATACGCAAAATTCAATAAGACATCTTTATCGCTGGTTCCGCCACGTAGGAACACATTAGCGATATAACGTCCTTCTAACGTAAGTCCATAGCGTAGTCCCACGGCGTTGCAGAAAACTCATTTTGGTGGCCTTTTACATATTGGGCAAAGACGATTATGTTCACACCTAAATGTTTTCTAAAATCATGCTCCATACACATGCATACCATCACAGACAAGAAAACCGGAAATGCGCACCTGGAGTGCGAGACGCACGCGATGGCGGTATAAAATTCATCTGTTTGTGTTCTCTATAATCTATCATATAAACGTTTGATTTTATGTTAAAACAAAAAAATGGGTTACTTAAGATACTAACATTTTGTTGCTAAACTTTTTTACTATGTATATATCATTTATATTGTAGATACCCAGGTACGGAAACCACAGGGACAGAACCGATGACTACACAAAGTAATTTCATGTTCTGGGGATCAGAAAGGCCATGTGGATTTTCCTCTTTTTTCCTACGTGCGTCCTTTTTTAGAATTATTTTTTCTTCGTTTTGTCATTTGGTTCAAGACGTGTGAAAATGTGAAACAACACCGTATATGGTTTCTTCTTCTAACAACAAAGAGTGTTGGAATGGCCTTTTGCCAAGGAATTGTGCAATGGCAATGAATTTTGTCCTATAAATAGACTCGGTTTACCGTTATGTCTTGATAAAGTTTCGGTGTTGTTATAAAATTTCGTAAATCTTAAATCAAGCCGTAGTTACGATATTATAAATAACAAAAACCACGAATGGGTCTTTGTTTGTCCGAAATTTCGTCACAGTTAAACGGATAAAATCGTTCCCTATTTAGTCGTGTTGTTTTTACGACGTGGTTCACATCATCGTCACTTCAATATTTTTCTCTTGTTTTTCTTCTTTCCTCCAAACCCTCCTCAACTAATAACAGACCCAGTTTCTCGCCTGTCAATCAAGGAAACAAAACGTGATTTGGGAATTAAATCGCTGGAGAAGAGTTTACTCAAGTCATGTCCGTCTTCGAGTGCAAAAAATCAGCGATTTCCCTTTACTTCCTTTCCAAAATATAAAAGAAATATCATATATTTCGAAATAGAAAGCTGATGCAGACAACAAAATAATCATTGATATAGGCGTTGACCACATTGAGCTAACCTATAGTGGCAGATCCGCCATAAAAAAAATGTTCAAATTTTGATTTGGCATTATGACCTTAGAAGGATTCCCGTTATCGAGAGTAGTCCTCGATTAGGATAGATGTATTGGCGGCAGTATCACTGGTGGTGTATTCCGTCGGTGTTGTTATAAAATATCGTAAATACGGCTTTATCGAAGCCGTAGTTACGATATCTTATAACGACACCGACAGTTTGTCAATACAAAACGGTAAAGCCGGTCTGTTTTAGAACAAGTTCATTGTCATTTGAAAAAAAATCTATAAGCTCACATTTAAACGCAAAATATCTATACCTTGTTGTAGCGAAAATTGTTTTAATTCACCACCAGTGAGTATGAAAATCCTGCCGACTTTGAGGACCACGCATGTATTCTTTTTTAGAATCATCTTTTTTCATTTTGTTATTTGGTTCAAGAAGTGTTGTTGTAAGTTTATGTTGTTAGTAATGAAACCATTGTGAAACAACACTGTTTAAGGTTTCTTATTCCAACGACAAAATGTGTTTGAATGGCCTTTTGCCAAAGCATTGTGCAAAGGCAATGAATTTTGTGCTATAAATAGACTCGGTTACCCGTTATGTCTTGATAAACCGTCGGTGTTGTTATAAAATCTCGTAACTACGGCTTAAATCAAGCCGTAGTTACGAGATTTTATAACAACATCCACGAAGTCCGAAATTTCCGAAATTTCGTCACGAATAAACGGATAAAATTGTTCCCTATCTAGTCGTGTTGTTTTTACGACGTGGTTCACATTATCGTCACTTCAATGTTTTTCTCTTGTTTTCTTCTTTCCCCCAAAAGCCCCCTCAACTAATAACAAAACCAGTTTCTCGCCTGTCAATCAAGGAAACAAAACGTGATTTGGGAATTAAAACTCTGGAGACGAGTGTATTCTAGACATGTCCGTCTTCGAGAGCAAAAATCAGGGATATCCCGTTACTTCACTTCCAAAATATATGAGCGAAGATCTGGAAAAAAGTCCCTTAAAGCTTTTGATGCCAACATGGTTCCAGATCAGCCTGCGTATACACGCAGTCTGATCAGGAACCATGCCGTTCACCAACAGCTTTGTCATGTGCTGTAGCAACTTTATGAGAATAACATGAATCCAGATCAGACTGCAACTGGACAAAGTTTGATCTTGAAACATGGCTGTCTCAAATGCTATAAGGGCAGTTTTTTTCCAGATCCCGGCTCAGATTATGTATTTTAGATTGTTTTAAATGTAAAGCTGCTGCAGACAACGAAATATACGTTGATATGGGCAATGATTCACATGTATGAGCTTATGTAAATATATTAGGCCTACAAGCTGATAACTTACGACATTCTCTCTTTTGCCTCGTTATTTTATCAAAGTGATGTCGTTAGAAGCGTCAAAGACAGTGTTAGTGTGGGAAAATGTTAAACGATCGATTTCGGCGCCTTTCAATGTTTTTTCTGTCTTTTGCAAGGCTTATGAATCTAATTTAAATTTTTTCGAATCTGCGGTATGAAAGAAACATGAAACACGAAGTGGGATTTTCGTCGCAAATGGAAATGATGTCATTATAGCATTATGCAATTTCGTCGTGGGTTTTTCGGAGACATGGTTTGACTTTATTGTCATTTCAACTTGTTTGCAGTTCTCCCCAAAAAGGCCACCAACACTAATAATGAATCTACTTTCGCGCTTGTCAATCATTCAAAGAAAACGTGATTTGGGAATTAAAATCTCTGGCGATGAGTGAAATCAGTGTACCGCTGCTTTTCATCGAAAACCACGTAACTGCAGCTTGATACAAGCTGCAGTTACGAGGATTTCGAAAAAAATATGAAATATTTGCTTACAACAATCTTAAAGGACAACAATCACTGAGTTCTTTTTTTATATCTCCTTCCACTTTCACTATGTTGTAAGTTGTCCCGTAGATTTGTGCAGTCTGGACTGCAATTTTGTGCAGTTTGTTTGTCTATCTTTGCAATATGATAAAATACGATTGGACAACTCTGCTACGGTGCTATATAACGCCGGGCATAGGTATACAATTCTCCTGTAAATTGATTCGAGTATCAATGCAAGATACTGCTATTCGATTAATGTAATTACCAGTGAAAAACTTCCACACAGTATTAGTCCGTCTGAAGACCCAGGTAAAATTATTTCGCTGCACCCCCAGAGGTACCGAGGTTGTCATATACCATTTTAAAGCTTAAGATGTGCTGGATACGATGTACAATGTTGTGAAGTTGTAAACCTGCGCAGGTCCCGTTGAAACACACAAATGCGTGGGTGGGGTAAGATAACATATAAATTTGAAATACATTTGTTATATAAAAGCCGTTTAAAACTCAAAAAATTAATAATGTACTAATTCGAATTCATTAGCCTGGACTGTCTATCACAATCAGGTCATATACAGTCAGGTCACGATATAAGGACACATGTTTACAAAGTTTACCGATTTAAACAATGTAAATCGTTCATAATCATAATTATTTCGCATGTTTTGAAGTTTGTAGGTGTCTTGAGAAATAGTTAAGAAGAGAAAATTGGTATTGAAGATATGCGAGAACCATATCCTTAAATTGAAAATGTGGCTTTTCAGACATTCTTTTAAAAAATGTTACCATGATATCAATTTGCATACTTGGCGTTGAAAAAATGCACGAATGATATAAAAAGCGTTATGTTGAAACTCGTTGGGAAGAGACGTCTTTTTCTCTCGAGATATCTGGATGCATCAACAATAGGAGTATGTATTCATTCTCGATAAAAGCATATCATTGGTCACGTTCGAAAATGTCGTAACTACAGCTTATTCAAGCTGTAGTTACGATGTTTTCGAATGTGACCGACGATATCTTTCTCTGTTTTTATTTTACATGGTGTAGCTTTATATTTCTTATTATCAAACGTAATAGTTCAGTAATATGTTCTTGCATACGTTTTATATTTACAGTTCTATGACCTATGCGATGTCGAAATGAAGAATGTCAACTATATTTTCAATGGTATTTCCACCGGTGGTGAACACGGCCAAAGCGATGGACGTTTTTTCGCGATCAATGTATTCCGTCGGTGTTGTTATAAAATATCGTAACTACGGCTTTATCGAAGCCGTAGTTACGAGATTTTATAACAACACCGACAGTTTGTCAATACAAAACGGCAAAACCGGTCTGTTTTAAGAAAAAGTCCATTGTCTTTTAAAAAAGAAAATCTATCAACTCGCATTTAAACGCAATATATATACATGTATACCTTGTTGTAGCGAAAATTGTTTTAGTTCACCACCAGTGATTTCAGTTTTGGAAAAAAAACATGGATATTTTGAAAATGGACTGACAGACTTGGAACAGATTATTTATATATTTGAGTTATTATGACTGTATTAAAGTAAAACAAAAGTATGTCCCGACAACATAACATATTTATTACAAAATAATTCCACTTGGAAAGTAATTGAACATTTCAAAAGCTCAATCAGATGTCCATGCCCTTTGATCATTTGCAATGAATTACTAAGTAACTTGTTTCATCTCCGTGATTATTACTAAGTGCTAGACAGTAAAAATGTCCAAACTTTTCTATTGTTGCCAATTATCCATCTTTCTAGAAAAAAATATAGCTTATCGTCGCTTTTCTGCAAAAACCTCGTATCTGCAGCTTATAACAAGCTGCAGATACGAGGTTTTTGCAGAAAAGCGACGTTATATAATAAAAGTCTCAAAACTCCAGCTTTTTCAAACTGCAGTTATGAGGTTTTGATCTTCCATTAACGACATTGCATTGCTTTCTTTACATTTTTAAACGAGGTGTAAGTAAGAGGTTTTTTATAAAAAGCATTGCGTTGCAGTTGATGTATTATGATAGAAAAGTTTGTAAAGTCGTAAGAGAAATAATATTAACAGGGTGTTTATCATTTTCCATATTGTCGTCCAATTCTTAGCAAACACATTCTACTACACTTAATACTAAATGTGTGTCTTTTGCACCACCGTTGGAAATGGAATAGGCTAAACCTTTGTTGGAAAGGGTTAAGGAATTAATTAACCAACTTATCGATGTTGGTCAAGCGAAAAGCAGAGAGGTTAGAACAGCTAATAATTCCTGACACTATGTGCACGTGCCCTGAATACCAATTGTCATATAAGGTCAGTTATGATAAAAATGGTTCGGTATGATAAATGAGCTTAACATTTATGTAATGTTGTGGTCGGAATTCTTATGGAGCTGCTAACTAGAGGGGTCAGAATGTGTCATATTTATGGAATTGTAAGATCAATGATACCAATTCACAGAAGCCAGTTCAATGTTACACTTTGGCCAACCTAATTCATGAAATAACATTTTAAAGCAAGTAACGGACAGACTAACATTGATATACTGAAACGTGACACGTTTTCACGCACGTAACAGAAGATTAATATTTAGATTTTGTTTATTTTCATTCTTTTCTCTACTTCTAATTTTGTTTCTTCTTCTGTTATTTTTATAATATGCTGGAACCATTCGATGCATTGACCAATGACATACGCATAAATACGAGTGGTGTGAACGGACTATGTACCCTCAAGACTTCTTTCGAAATGTGCATTTCAAGTATAAAAACTCCGCTAAGCAGGATTTCGGATTGGTCTGAAATGATCACAAAAGGTCAAATGTCTTTTTTCTCCAATATTGACGGGCTAGCTTATTGAATGACGTCCTCTGCTGGAAATTGGTCAGATATTGTTAATAGATGTCAGACCTTCTACTGTTTTGTGACAGTTAACCCGAGTTAGGCTATTTATAGAAGCTTTTATTGACAGCACGGGAAATCGGAACAATGTGTGCGAAGAATAGGATATTAATGACTTGGTAGAACTATGTCCTTTCATATTTAGGATATTACACACATTCTTCAAGTATTACGTAAAGACAATATAATACATGAGCCATGTTTCTGTTTTGTGGAACGTGCAGTACAAATATTTCATTTCAATTTCAGGCAATATTTATGTGTAATTGATTAGAAACGCTATATTAATCCTAAAACTACTTTCCTCTGGTCTGTGTTTGTCAGTAACACTAATGGCTTAATTCATGAAGCTTACTCTTACGTATTTGAAGTTACCTTAACTAGACTTGCACGAGTTTCTTACATTTTATCGTGTAATCAGCACGATGTTTTTATTAGATTTCGCTCTTGAGGACAGATTGGCATTCAGAGGAGGGTTCGAGGCGACTAAACTAAGTTAGGATTTCTCGAGGCAAGAAGGTCGGACCTTGAGATAAACACATGCTTATTTTCTCCTACATTTTACAGATTTTTGAAAGAAAATTTGCTGGAATTTATGCGTTTGAAACAAGTTCTTGTAATATAAAAGTAAATTTTTGTTGTTTTTAAAAATTCCAAACGCTCCTTCTTTTGTCACCTTTTTATTTTTTATTTTGTGTGTTTAATTTAAGACAGGTCCTGATTCAAATGTGCTTTAATTAACCATAACGTAAATGCAGCGAACATTAAGTATACACGACGTGCCTATAACAATGGTCTGGGCAAACATGAGAGAGAAAAATCTGATACCATCAATTTATCCTTTTCCCCATATATTTTCAATGGTATACTCATGTAACATAAACATTTTTTTTCTTTTATTTTACATTGAATATTTTGTCTCTGCAAGAACCATTAATTTGGACTAGGCTGAAATTTTACCATTTGACAAAAGCGGTTTAGTCCATTTCAACACGTTGTTTCTTTTTGGCTCTTTAACAGATAATTTTTGGTAAAGTGGAAAATTGAATGAGCAAACTGCTTTCAGTAAGCATCTTCTTCATTCCCAAATATTTTCTATCCGAAAGGACAAAAATGAAATATAATAATGATAATGAAACTGTCGTTTGCAGCATCTTTGAATAGTCTAATATTTTGTCGTCTGTTAATGTCTGTTAATGATTTGAATAAAACCAACCCATTCGTAACTAGATGTTTCAATTGACCGGTTCCAACGTTATCTATTGTGCTGTGAGGTTCTGATATTTCATCAAAAACATAAAAAAAGAGAGGAAAGAAGACGTATTTTGAATACGCACAGTATTTCTTTTCCACCGAAGTTTTCTGAAGCATCATTAATCAAAATTGGGTACATTAGCTGAACTGGTTCATCCATTAATGTCAATAAAATCGGTTCCAATCGACCTTTCGATAAAAAGCGTGTGAACGGTTTTAAAATATTAAATTAGATTACAAAAAGGGGTTAAAACATTTCCTCGATATAGAAAAGAACGATTTTTTTGACTGTGAATACCACTTTGTCACTGAGTCTCTCTGGTCTGGGGATCTCGTGCTGGCGGCATTAGCAGTAACTTCAGGCGTCCTTTGTTGAATTTAACTGAAGTGAGAGTCAAGGAACTGTTCTTGAATTAAGCCATAAGTCCTGTTTGGTGTCGTTGGTATAAATAAAACTCTTATTTCAAAACAAAATACAATAGTATATAATCATCCGCCCCAAAGTATAATTATTTTGTCGCGTATTGGACTTGTAAACGCAAATCCATAGCACTTGTAATATGGAAAGAAAAATAGTGTTATTTTCTTACTATTTATTAGTTTTATTGGAGTGTCACACACGGCGTCACCTTCTATGTCAAGACAGACTTTCTTTCAAATAGAATGATTTATTTACAACTGTACTGTACCATACGTAAGGCATCAATAATTTTTAAGCGAATTCTCATAATGAATGGGTGTTTTCTCAAATGTTCTGCTATTTGCTGTATCTAATTTTCTGTCAAACCAGGAAGATCGTTTTTATTCCTGGTTTTTGAAAATAACTGACAAAATGCAAATCTGTCTCGTTATAAATGGTGTAATCAATCATCGTGGTGACACACACATTACATAACAAACTTCCCACGCAGAAATTATTAACGTCTCAATAAAGAAAACAAAATTCAAATGAACAACACACGTCATGGCATTTGACAGACCATATTGATATGGAAATATTTTGGTGCTAATTGGAAACGTGCTCCAGCATATATAATGAAATGTCAACTAGTTTTGTCTGTCAGATGAATTTTATACAAGATATTGAGTAAAAGTTAATATGCATGTAAGTGCAGAAAAACACAATTTATTATTTCTTTTCAATCAATTTTCAAAAGACACATCATTATAATTATTTCGAGCAGATAGCTGTTTACAATCATTAAAGTTTTAAGAATACATTTAAAAAAGATAAATAGACAATACAAGAATGCCATTTAGTATTAGAATTGTATATTAAATTCTGCAAAGGGGTAGCTGAAATAACGTTTTGGGAACCAATGAGAGATTTCTCGCCATAACGCTGTATTTCACTGCCAGAAGCCAAGCGCATTTTATGCCGATGTCCTCCAAATGGTCGCATACATGTACTAGATTGCAAACCACCACGGTTTTAAACGTCTTTTGCCAAGTACTTCCAATCGATCTTGGTGCGATTGTCATGTATGTACTGTTTCAAAAAGCTGCTTATGAAGAATATTATGTTTGTGTGTTGAATCGTCATACAAGTACCTGAACATTTATTTCAGACACCATATTTTATACTTATGAGAGCATGCATATTGGCTACATCTGAAAAAACACGATTAAGACGGAAAAGAAACGCAATGTTCGTCAACATTGCCTAAAAGTAAAACATGGTATTTTGACTTTTTGTTAGAAATTAAGAGTCGTGGTGCATTTAGTATTATCCCGTTGCCTTTACGTACAACTTTCAGAATGCGTTATTCAATCCTGAATTACAGCAGGACATAGAACTATTATATCTTCGCACACATTGTTCCGATTTCCCGTGCTGTCAATAATGTTTCTATAAATAGCCTTACTCGGGTTAGCTGTCACAACAGTAGAAGGTCTGACATCTATTAACAATATCTGACCAATTTCCAGCGGAGAACGTCATTCAATAAGCTGGCCCGTCAATATTGGAGAAAAAAGACATGTGACCTTTCTGGCCAAAACATCTTATAGGCCGGGATGTGGAAATAAGGTCTTTAGGGTATTATAAACCACGATGAAGCCAGTTCAATTTGTACCTTAAACAATTTGTCCAGGATCCATATTGCACATGGCGAGGTCCTTCAGATATTGAGAACAAGAATTTTGGTCTTTATTGTGCACGGTTGTTGATGTCAAATTCAAAATTACATAGCATTTTTCCAGACCATTGCTTAAACTTATCGCTCAGCAAAGGAATCTTACCAAAAAACTGGAAACACGCGGTAGTGAGACCCCTGCTGAAAAAAGTTGGACTCGAACTTGTGCTTTCAAACTACCATCCTGTAAGCAATCTATCATTTCTTTCAAGGCTAATTGAAAAATCAGCTCTTCTCAGACTCAATGAGCATGTGGGTGAGCACAAACTTCTCCCAAAGAATCAATCTGCGTACAGACAGTGTCATTCGTGCGAGACAGCACTTCTAAGGTTGGTTAGCGATCTTTTAGATTGCGTGGAAAATCAACAGGTCAGTGCGCTTTTAGCGCTTGACCTTAGTGCTGCGTTTGACACCGTATGTCACGACATTTTGATTAAAGTGCTGCAGTCTCAATATGGACTCTGTGGAAAAGCAATTGACTGGATTGACTCGTATCTAAGGCCTCGGAGCTGTAGTGTTAATGCAGAATCGGCCATTTCAACTCCACGCAATTTGAACTGTAGTGTTCCTCAGGGAAGCTGTTTAGGTCCATGGTTATACAGGGTGTCCCAAAAGTAAGGTAACACTAAAAACCTTATATATCTTGGCTAATATATCACTTGTGTATTCCCAGTATCAATGACATTACAGAAGGTTTGTGTAGAAACAAGTAAAAGAAATTTCACCAAAATACCATGCCATTTGTATATTTTATGTATGATAAATGGAACACACCCTATTTTATCGATGACGTCATTTCATAATGAATAACGTCCTCTAGATAACGTCCTTTCTAACGCTTTACTTGATTTATTCTTGTGTTATTTTAAGTTTTCAATAACTGCTTCACATGTGTCCACAGAAATGTTCCTACATTATCTTTGAATATTTGATAGCAATATTGTAACAAAAGTCATGTTCTTGTTTTTGGAACTACACCACAGGTCTCTCCGCGGAAAATAGATCAATGAATTCAAATCCGGCGTGTGTCCACCGATAAAAGTCTAAGCATTTGACTTGATCTCCCAGAGACTTTGATTTCATAATATCAATATTGTATGGGGAAGTTTCAAATAAAATTTCAAAATTCACTGTGCTTATGATTTAAACGAATCTTGATCAGACAAAAATCTTCTCGTTGACTTTCCTAGACTTCCATTTACAGTCTCATTCAAAGCTGAGATGTTTTCTGTGCTGAGGGATGTTTCCGATCTTTTGCGTCTATGTTCATCAAAATCTGACCAAGATCGTTCAAATTTAGGTATAATTAAGTAGGTTAGTTCTGTTCTTGGTGGATTTCATGTTTTAAATTGAAACTGTAACTTATTTGCACGTATATGTGAGATTTTGATTAATGATGTGCTAAATTGCACATATATGCTGTGAGAAGGTAGGCCGTGACGTCATTTTGATAGTGGTATAGATGACGTCAAAAATGACGCCATATCAATATATGCATAACGTTGAAGTATATCGCAAAGATAATTTCATTGAATTCCGCAGATAATGATTGTTTTCCGAATGAAATCGGCTGAGAAATAGCAGAGCTATTATGCTTTGTAAGTGTTACCTTACTTTTGGGACACCCTGTACCTTACGTACGCCGGAACTTTGTTTGACGTCATCCCAAAATCTATATCCGTTTACGGTTTCGCGGACGACCATATTGCGACAAAATCATTCAAACCGTCTGCAGACAGCGAGAGAATAGCCATAGAAGAATTAGAAAGTTGTGCTGTGACAATTAATGACTGGATGAAACAAAATAAACTAAAAATGAACACTTCAAAAACTGAATTCATAACTTTCGGAAGCAAACAACAACTAAAAAGTGTACAACAAATGAAATCAATATTGCTGGTGACCATGTCAAGTCTGTTAAGTACATAAGATATCTAGGTGCGTTCCTAGACGAACATTTAACTTTCAGCGAACATGTTAAGAAAAAATGCCAAACTGCAATGTTCAACTATCTAAGAATAAAAAAGCATACGAAAATATCTTACTGAAGACGCAACAGAAACTCTCGTTCTATCGCTTGTGATCTCTCACTTAGACTATTGTAATGGGATTCTCTATGGTGCTTCTCAAACTGTCATACGAAAAATGCAAAGGATTCAAAACATGTGTGCAAAGCTCGTTTTAAGGCGAAACAAATATGACAGTAGTAAACAAGCACTCTATGACCTACATTGGCTCCCTATCAAAGCAAGGATTGAATTCAAAATTCTAACTGTCATGTTCAACTGTTCCAAGGGACGCGCTCCGACTTAGTTGACCGAGTTGTTTACCGAACAACTGCCGCCAAAGCGAAATTTGAGATCCACTAGCTCATCTGCAGGTTGTTGCAGTATACCATTCATCAAACGCAAAACATTCGGTGACAGGGGTTTTAAAACAGCAGGCCAAAAACTATGGAACAGGCTCCCACAGGACCTACGACAATCCAGCACCATTGATTCTTTCAAGAAAGGCTTGAAAACCCTGTTTTTAAAGACTTCGACGCTCTGTTCAACTGAACGCGAGTAGTGCTGCATGCGTATCCTTTATGTATCCTTTTACATTTTTTTTATTTTAGCACACTTTACTTTTGTACAACGCCAGTGAATATGCTTTGCGTAAAATTAGGCGTTTAAGTAAATCAAACAGTTTCAGTTTCAGTTTCAGTTTAAACTTATTACAGTGACTTTGGACCCTTTGTGACTTGATCGCATAATCTTGAAGTTGATGATTCTAGTCACGTTCATATCGAAAGCAATGCGGGTGTGCAATGCATTGCAACCAAGTTGAAAAAAATAAACAAAAACAGAAACAGAAATGACAATCAAAGTATATCAATATTACATTGTACATACGCAAAAGTTATGCAGCAGTTCTGATTTATGTAAATATGTAGCATTTCGGTCAGTCCAGGACAGGGTGACAGGCACTTGCTTTATTGAAATTGTATCCCGCTTAATTAAATTGTTCTGATTAAGAACATTGCGACCTTGATGATAGGTGTCTTTATATCCTTGGTCTAACATTCCCCCAAATTTGACACAGTTTGAACCATCTAGTCAGCAGTTCAATAATTAATTCAGATCACAATATTACGTAAATGTTAAGCTCATTTATCATACAGAACCATCTTAATCACAATTGACCTTATATGACAATTGGTATTCAGAGCACGTGCACATAGTGTCAGGAATTATTGGTTGTACTGCCCTCTCTGTTTTCCGCTTGACCAACATCGATGATTGGGTCGATTTTTAAAATTCCTTTTCACTCGCTAAATAAAGAAAGGTTTTGCTGATTCTTTTTTTTTAAAAAAATCACTTATCAAATTAAGGAGTGTGTACTATGATATGAAAACAAGAAAATGGGATACTATTCTTCTGTTATTGTTCTTTATATTAATGTTCTATCTCTCGTGGCTTTCCATTTTTTTTTCATCGTAAGTATGTCATCAAATGCAAGTTTTGCTTGAGAAGTTTTGTATCCTTACATTGAATCTTCGTTGGTAAGTTTAAGCTCACCAGAACAAAATCATTTTATGGAAGTTAAAGTTGGCAAAATATTGTCTCTCATTTCAAAAGACCTTGTTTTTCCAAGGAAGAGTAGATAATTAGCGACAATAAAAATATCTTGGACATATTTATTGTACTGCACCTAGATTTATGCACAGGGATAAAACGGAATATTGTTAGTACTTAAATACAAAAGATCAAAGACCACCGTTTTCTGATTGGCATTTTAAAATGTTTTAAAACTGGAATTATTTTGTAATAACATGTAATGAATTTGTTATGTTGGCGGGAAACAGTTTTCTTTATTACGGCCGTATTATGACCCAGACATATGAATTATTTCTTCCAAGCCTTTCAGCCTTAATCGATCCCTTGTTTTGATGTCCATATCTGAAAGAGACCTTCGACAAAATGCGTGAAAACAATGAAAACAGCAGACTGTTTTTCAGGCGTTCTAAGGTAACTCAAAACAGAATTGATATAGTAAAATTTTTGTTGGATTCAATATAAAATAAAAGACACTTTGTCGGCAACCGTTTACGAAGCTTTCGATCCTAAAGGCGTGGGCATTCCTTTTTAGGGATTTCGTGACATGTATGCAAACCGAACAAGTAGACCTAATGAATTGTGTACTAAGAAAGCGGATACGGGCCTGTGCTCAAAACATGCACATTTACACCGCCGGTTTAGTAAATCGCTGCTTTTCAACAAAAATCTCGTAACTGCAGCTTGGTTTAAGCTGCAGTTACAAGATTTTTGTTGTAAATCGACGAAACACTTTAATTGCTTCATCGAAATTCAAAGTAGAAAGGAAATTATAGCGACTTGCTGACAGAATTTGCGTGCAAACATGGAGAACGACGATGTGTCGCAATGGCTTTATCGTAATGCACTGAAGAAACTGTTGCATTATGAATTATTACTAAGTGATTTCATCATTATCAAAGGTGGTGGTTAAGTGTTAAGGCTATTTAATGTCATCACATGCATGTTAAATGTTTTGGTAATTAATTTAAAGCGAGCCACGAAGGTCGCATCCTTCAGAACTCTGAGCTGTAATTGCGGATGTAGTTCCGTACTCAAAACATGTACATCTTATAATTCCGATGTAGCAAATATCTATTTTCTTGGCTTAATATTTAAGTAAACAGGAATTGGTATTATATATACGGCCATTTGTTTTACCGAATTTGCGTGCAAGCGTGGAGAATAGCGAAGCGTCACAATAACTTTATAACATTGCACCCAAGATAACGATGCATTATGAATTATTATTACTTGGTGATTTCGTGTCTATTAAAGCGGTTTAAAAATGTTATCGCCCTTTGATTCCATTACATAAATTTGTTATGGTAATTAATGGAAGCTATGATCTATTGTTTCACTGTTATTTTATGATGCCATTATGCGTTCGATGAATGGAGGCACAAGAATGCACTGATACTTTCCATTATCTCTGTTGTATTTTCTTAATGCACTTTTACCCAAACAGCTACACAATGGTATAGACGTCCAAAATTGGATCGACTGTCAGGCGATCAGATGATATTTACTATGTTTTAAAATCTAAGTCTCAAAATCGATGAAAGAAATGGGCAAATCATAGTTCATCAGCATTTAAGTATAGTATAACTGTCTTTATAGAAAATCGAATTTACATAATGATTTATATTCAAAGGGTTTCTCTTGACACTCTGTGCACGTGCTCTGAATACCAATTGTCATATAAGGTCAATTATGATTAAGATGGTTCGGTATGACAAATGAGCTTAACATTTATGTAATCTTGTGGTCGGAATTCTTATGGAGCCGCTAACTAGAGGAGTCAGAGCTGGTCATATTTAGGAAATGGTAAGATCAATGATACCAAGTCACAGAAGCCAATCGCGAATTCAAGATTACACTGGCCAACCTAATTCACGAGATAACAATTTAAAGCAAGTTACGGCCACCCTAACCTTGATATACTGAAACGCGACACGTTCGCACGCATGTAATAAAAGATAGATATTTAGATTTTGTTTATTTCCATTTTTCTCTAATTCTGTTTTTGTTTCTTCTTCTGTTTTTATATAATATAATTATAATTATTATTTTCAAGCGAGATATAAGTCGATCATAGATAATGCAGGCGGGAACTAAAACTACGAAATATTGCGCATATGCAACATGCAAGATTGCTTCCAGAGACGGAGACAGACCAGAAATGACAAACGTTTTTTCTTGAGATTCCTCAGTAGCTTAACCAGAAAAAACATCGAAAAGTCTAAAAGTAAAGTAGCTATGATCATGAAACTTCTCGGGTAGATAGATCTCACCAAGGAGAAGTGCAACGCACAAGGAGCATAACTCTATCTTGCTTATTTTGTGAGATATTGTCCTTTGTTGTAGGCCTACATAGTGAAAGCCTTCGGGGATATCAAATCACATTCAGCGACAAATTCTAGTTTTTTTCTATATTAACCATTTCCCAAAACAAGACCGGTTTTGACGTCCCCAACAGAAAATTTTTGGGAAAACATTGAGGCAAAAGAAGAAAATGATGATCGACCAAATTGAAGAGGCCCGCTCAGCAGACAAAAATAGTGTGAATAACTTCTTTGGATATTGATGATCATTCTTCTTTTGTCTCAATATTTTCTCTGAGATAAAACACTAAAAGTATTCTCATCCGTTTTGTCATCTGCAGACTTTTGGCCAAACATGACATTTTGTCGTTTTGGAAAGGGTAAGCGAGTACGCACGAGCGACACAACGAAGCCAAGGCAGGACCGTATGTGTAAACATTACTTGTTTTAAAACTGCTTATTTCATAGTTACCGATCTTAAAAAGTACACGACAGTGCAGCAACCTTCTTAACTCTGAATTAGAATGTTTCTCAACAAATGATTACAGCAATCCAGCTCTTAAAACGTCATCTTCGGCAAATTGAACGTGGAAAAACTTCGCGAGATCCACAGCCATATTTGTACGATAGGAGATTCCCAATCTATTTTTAGACCAGTGAGGCGTGACGATGACGTATTTTTTTAAGCGAAAAACCGAACGCTATTGATTTGAAACGCTATATTAACCCTAAAACTACTTTCCTCTGGTCGTCTCTTTTGTCAGTAACACTAAGTCCTGTTTGGTGTATTTGTTATAAATAAAACTCTTATTTCAAAACAAAATATATAATCATCCGCTCCAAAGAATATTTTGTCACGTATTGGACTTGTACACGCAAATCCATAGCATTTGTAACAAGATAGACGTTCTTTCAAACTGATTCATTACAACTGTACTGTACCATAAGTAAGGCGTCAATAATTTTAAAGCGAATTCTCATAATGAATGGATGTTTTCTCCTATGGTTTGTTAACTATTCTGCTATTTGGTGTATCTAATTTTCTGTCAAATCAGGAAGATCGTTTTTAGTCCTGGTTTTTGAAAATAACTGACAAAATGCAAATCTGTCTCGTTATGAATGGTGTAATCAATCATCGTGGTGACACACACATTACATAACAAACTTCTCACGCGGAAATTATAAACGTCTCAATAAAGAAAACAAAATTCAAATGAAGTACACACGTCATTGCATTTGACAGGACCATATTGATATGGAAATATTTTGGTGCTAATTGGAAACGTGCCCCAGCATGTCAACCAGTTTTCTCTGTCAGATGAATTTTTGTACAAGATGTTGAGTAAAAGTTAATATGCATGTAAGTTCAGAAAAACACAATTTCATTATTTCTTTTCAATCAATTTTCAAAAGGTGCACCATAAAATTTAGCAGATAACTGTTTACAATCCTTAAAGCTTTAAGAATATTTAAAAAATAAAAAGACAATAGAAGAATGCCATTTAGTATTAGAATTGTATATTAAATTCTGCTTGCAAAGGGGTAGCTGAAATAACGTTTTGGGAACCGATGAGAGATTTCTCGCCATAACGCTGTATTACTCTGCCAGAAGCCAAGCGCATTTAATGCCGATGTCCTCCAAATGGTTACATGTACTCGATTGCAAACCACCACGGACCTTGGTTTTAGACGTCTTTTGCCAAGTACTTCCATATTGATTCATTTACGAAATCGATCTTGGTGCGATTGACATGTATGCATTGTTTCAAAAAGCTGCTTATGAAGAATATATATTTGTGTTTGAATCGTCATACAAGTACCTGAACATTTATTTCATGCACAATATTTTATTCTTATGAGAGCATGCATATTGGCGACATCTGAAAAAAAATTAAGAAGGAAAAGAAACGCAATGTTCGTCAACATTGCCTAAAAGTAAAACATGATATTTTGTTAGAAATTAAGAGTCATGGTGCATCTAATATTAGCCCGTTGCCTTAACGTACAACGTTCAAAATGCGTTATTCAATCCTGAACACAGCAGGACATAGAACTAAATTATATCTTCGCACACATTGTTCCGATTTCCCGTGCTGTCAATAACGTTTCTATAAATAGCCTTACTCGGGTTAGCTGTCACAAAACAGTAGAAGGTCTGACATCTATTAACAATATCTGAACAATTTCAAGCAGAGAACGTCATTTAATAAGCTAGGTCGTCAATCTCAGAGAAAAAAGACGTGTGACCTTTCTGGCCAATACATGTTATGGACCGGGATGTGGAAATGCGGTCTTACGGTATTCTTGACCACGATGGAGCGAGTTCAATCTGTACCTTAAAACAATTTGCTCAGGATCCAAATTGCTCATGGTGAAGTCCTTCAGATATTGAAGTAGCTTTTTTTAGAGAACATAAAGGATTTTGATCTTTATTGTGCACGATCCATGTTGATGTCAAATTCCATTACATAGCATTTTTCCAGATCATGGCTCAATTTTATATCAGTGACTTTGGACCCTTTGTGGCTTGATCGCATAATCTCGAACTCGATGATCCGTTGAGTCGTTCACGTCGAAAGCAATACGGGTGTGCAATACATCACAGCCTAGTTAAAACATAAACAAAAACAGGAATAGACACAACAATCGAAGTATATCAATATTACATGTACATATAGTTAAAAGTAATGTGTGGCATTTCGGTCAGTCCAGAACAGGGTGACGGAAACTTGCTTTATTAAAATGTTATCTTGCCCAATTAAATCAGTCTCAATAAGAACATTATGACCTTGATGATCTATGTCTTGATATCCTTGGTCTAATTCCCCATATATGTGATACAATTTGACCCCTCTAGTCAGCAGTTCAATAATGAATTCAGATCACAATATTACGTAAATGTTAGGCTCATCTATCATACCGAACCATCTTAATCATAATTGACCTTATATCACAATTTGTATTCAGAGCATGTGTACTTGGTGTCAGGAATTATTGCTTGTACTGCCCTCTCTGTTTTCCGCTTGACCAACATCGATAAGTTGGTCGATTATTTCCTTTTCACTCGCTAAATAAAGAAAGGTTTTGCTGATTCGTTTTTTTATACATCACTTATCAAATTTAGGAGTGTGTACTATGGCATGAAAACAAGAAAATGGGAAACTTTTCTTCTATTAATGTTCTTTTTATTAATGGTCTATTTCTCGTGGTTTTCCAAATAATTCCATCGTAGGTATGTCATCAAATGCAAGTTTTGCTTGAGAAGTTATGTTTCCTTACGTTGAATCTTTGTTGGTAAGTTTAAGCTCACAAGAACACAACAAAATCATTTAATGGAAGTAAAAGTTGACGGAATATTGTCTCTCATTTCAAAAGACCTTTTTTTTCCAAGAAAAAGTAGATAATTAGCGACAATAAAAATATCTTGGACATATTTACTGTACTGCACCTAGATTTATGCACAGAGATAAAACGGAATATCGTTAGTACTTGAATAAAAAAAGATCAAAGAACACCGTTTTCTGATTGGCATTTTATAATGTTTTAAAGCTGGAATTATTTTGCAATAATATGAAATAAATTTGTTATGTTGACGTGAAACATTTTTCTTTATTACGGCCATGTTATGACCCAGACATATGAATTATTTGTAATTTTAGCCTTTCAAACCCTTTCCGACGCGATCACTAGTGTTCATGTCCATTACTGAAACAACGAAAGTAGCGAACAGTTTTCCTGCTTTCTTGAGTAAATCAAAGCAGAACCGATAGTAATATTTATTTTGTTTGATCCGCTGATATATTATAAACACTTTGTCTGCAATTATTAATGATGCTAACGATCCATGTACAGGCAAAGAAATTCTTAAAGGGGATTTCTATGCATGCAAATCGAACAAGCAATGAATTGCACACTAAGAACGCGGCTACAGGTCTGTTATCCAAATATCGTCATTTTTCAAAAAAAAAAACTATTTTAAGCTGCAGTTACTAGGATTTTGTTGAAAAGCATCGATCTGCACATTTCAAACCTCCAGTGAAGTAAATACTTTAATTGCTACATCGAAATTCAAAGTAGAAAAGTATTTTGGGACACCCTGTATTTCGTATATGTTATATAGTCAGATAGTGATACTGGTGAACATAAATAGAAACACACGTGTACGACGACACCATGAAACAAATATTTGCTAGTAGGTTATAGAGAACACCCCATCTCGCACAATCCAATCACTATTATTTTATTTTAATAACATTTGTTAACATTACAAGTTTATATAAATCAAGCTTTATAAATGAAAAGGGTTAGGTTGAGGTTTTGACACAGAAAAAGTGTAGATACACAGTAAGTGTGGTTGTTCTGCTGGTTGTTTACGTCCATTATTAATGACGTCATTAACGCGCGTTGTCTTTCGCGTCATACGTCATGCGGATTATGTTAAAGTTAGCTGCTTTTTGGTCGAATTGTCGAAAGTATAATAATTTGTCGATTATAGTTAAGGAATTCCTGTCTATTGCAGTGAAATTCTTAGGAAAAATCACCCATCTTCTCGTTTTTGAGTTGCAAATGCAATGCTTTTTCCCGCCCGTTGTCATGATTTAGTTACTCATAACAAATGTATCAGTCGACAATCTGATTGGTTCCAGCGAGACTTCGCTTGAAGCAATGAAACCGCTTTCCAGGAGACCAAGAAAATCGGACTAAATACGACAAGGGTGATTACAGAAACGACGTTACGTCGTAGATGTCACCCTTGGCTTGCGAAGATGTGTGTACCTATGCCCAGCGTTATATAGCACCGTAGCAGAGTTGTCCAATCGTATTTTATCATATTGCAAAGATAGTCAAACTGACTGCACAAAATTGCCGTCCAGAATGTACAAATCTATGGGACAGCTTACAACACAATGATAGGAGGAACGGGATATATTTGTGAATTCAGTGATTGTTGTTTGAGTTTGAGTTTATTGGGGTTTTACGCCGTTTTCAACTACCAGGGTCATATCGCGGCGGCTGGAGCACCTACCCATGGATTCCTGTTGTTTCTCAAAACAGTACTACCACAACACCCTTAATGAGCCTCCAGCTGCTCGCCCACTTAGGTTAACGATTTCAAACCCATTGGTGGGTGACAATTTTGTCAGAAAGGGTATTAGCCGCGGCCGGGTATCGAACCCGGGACCTCTCGTATGAGGGTCAGATGCGCTACCAACTGCGCTAAGGCCGCGGCCCAGTGATTGTTGTGCTTTAAGATCGTTGTATACAACGATTTCACTTTTCTTCGAAAACCTCGTAACTGCAGCTTGTTTAAAGCTGTAGCTACGAGGTTTTCTATGAAAAACAGCTATACAGTGATTTCACTCATCGCCAGAGATTTTAATTCCCAAATCACGTTTTCTTTGAATGATTGACAAGCGGGAAAGTGGATTCATTATTAGTTTCGGTGGCTTTTGGGGAGAACTACAAACAAGTGGAAATGACAATAAAGTAAAACCATGTCTCCGAAAAACTCACGACGAAATTGCATAATGCTTTAATGAACTCATTTCCATTTGCGACGAAAATCCCATTTCATGTTTCATGTTTCTTTAATACCGCAGATTCGAACAAATTTGAATTAGATTTAAACCCCTTCCAACAGACAGAAAAACATTGAAAGGCACCGAAATCTTGATTGTATAACCTTTTGCCAAAACAAGAACTGTTTTTGACGTTTCTAACGACAGCGATTTGGCAAACTAACGAGGCAAAAGAGAACATGCTGATAAGTTATAAACTTATATATGCATACGCTACTACATGTTATTCTTTGCCTATATCAACGTATATTTCGTTGTCTGCAGCAGATTTACTTTTTTAACAATCTTAAAAAAATATTTTGGAAAGGAAGTAAGGGGAAATCACTGATTTTTGCCCTCGAAGACGGACATGTCTTGAATACACTCGTCTCCAGAACTTTAATTCCCAAATCACGTTTTGTTTCCTTGATTGACAGGCGAGAAACTGGGTTTGTTATTAGTTGAGGGGGCTTTTGGGTAAAGAAGAAAACAGAGAAAAACATTGAAGTGACGACAATGTGAACCACGTCGTACAAACAACACGACTAAATAGGGAACGATTTTATCCGTGACGAAATTTCGGACAAACAAAGAGTCATTCGTGGGTTTTGTTATCAAATCTCGTAACTACGGCTTGATTTAAGCCGTAGTTATGAAATTTTATAACAACACCGACAGTTTATCAGACATAACAGTAAACCGAGTCTATTTATAGCACACAATTCATTGCCATTGCGCAATTCCTTGGGAAAAGGCCATTAGAACACACTTTGTGTTAGAAGAAGAAACCTTAAACAGTGTTGTTTCACATTGGTTTCATTAATAACAACATAAACTTACAACAACACTTCTTGAACCAAATAACAAAACGAAGAAAAAATAATTCTAAAAAAGTTTGTTTTAAGCTGTAATCACGAGGTTTTTGAAGAAAAGTGGCGATATCAATCTCCAATCAAATTCCAGATTACCCCTGTTTATTATCTAGCCCCGTGACGCGAATGTTTTTTTAATGATTGCATATTAACCTCGCATCAAGTAGTAGATGAAGGAAATATTTCACATCCAACTGTCGAGAAGGGCATATTTCATAAGCTAGCACATAGCCTATGTCTTATGCAAACTTGAAAATAAGCAATTTCGATATTGCTGAAATATTATGGAACCCGGAGGGGGATCGGGGGGGTTCCTGGCAGTGGCCGAAAATTTAATTTTGACTATATGAATTTAGTGTAATGTTACATATTCACTACATTTTAAGTCATAATTTGGGCTTGGACCCTCCACCCCACCCACCCCTGGAAAAAAATCTCGGGCTTGGACCCCCTGGAAAAATCATTGATCCGCCCTTGATTATAGGCTAAGCCAATCCGAAACTGGCTAAAATAGCATAAATATTGTTATTTGAAGTTGACCGGTCTACTTTTTATGCAGAATCTACCCTCAAATTAACTTTTTATGAGGTATCTTGAACAGTATGGCCATCAATGGACATACATGTTGGCCAGTCCAACAGGAGATTAAGTATAGCTCACAATAAATGATCTGGCAGAGCACCCATAGCTAATAGCTAGGAATGCTCTGGCAGCTCATTTATCGCGAGTTATAGATATAAATAGCGAAAATCACAATTGATGATTTATTTACTATCTACCTCCAACCAAATACCAGATAACCTCTATTTATTATCTAGCAACATGACGTGAATAATTTTTTAATGATTTCATATTCACCCCACTTAGGCTACAGGTCATGTCTCACCATGGTTGATGGAATATATTGCTGCTTTCCAACGAAAACCTCGTAACTGCAGCTTAGAACAATCTGCATTTACGAGGTTTTCGTTGAAAAGCGACAATATAATCACTTTTTCAACAAAAAAAAACGTCGGAGCTGTAGCTTAAAACAAACTGCAGTTAAGAGTTTTTTGTTGAAAAAGAGACGATATCTTAGTCATAGAAATCCATTTGTGTGGGAAATTGCCTAAAGAAAACATATAGTGATATCCCTTTGAGGGGTGTTTGATGATCAATCGTAGACTTTAATCCGATGCACCGACTCTATATGGTCTTTCCAATTATCTAAGCCTCTGGAAGGGAAAGAAACCCGCATTTTTATGTAAATCTAAACAGTCAATCGTTATAACCAGTAAAGAAATAACATTGATTTCTTTTGAAATTTTGACAAACGGGTTCCAAGAATCTGGCTTCCATTTCGAAAATCGTCTTATAAAAAGATGTGGCTTGCATAGATATAGAAACAGGGCGTTTGACAAGAAAAATATAGTGACCTCTAACTTTTCAATAAATAAATAAAGAAAGAAAGAAATAAATAAAAGGAGCAACTGAACAATGTTAAGTATTTATGGGTACGTAACATAATTATATCATAATCAATTTCTTCAAATTCAGAACTATAAGCATACCGTAGAAAAAATATAACAACAAAAACGTTATGTTTATTTTTTGTTGTAACTCGATGTGCGTAAAACCGCTTTTATGCATTCCCGAACAACACTGTATATCAGGAGTGGTTCTAACATTTAGCGCATTGCTCTGACAACAACGGAAAGACAGAAAAACAGAATTCCTTGTAATATTCAAGGGTAAGAAATACTTATTCTTTCTATATTATGTTTTCAACAAAAGACGTAGATATGATTATGTGCATGTATATTTGACGATTACATACTCAAACCATGGTCGTGTCCTCTAACCACGTTAATAACACTTTTTGACCCGTAGTTTAAAAGAAAACGTAAGTTGGAAAAGTCTAGCATTGCGGAACACAATTAATGGCGAGCAGTGTCGTCCCAAAGCTCCATAGACTTTAATTTGAATTTGTAAAAACTGATCCTTTTATTGGTATCATGTTTTTACATATCCCTTAAATGCCCCCTTTCAAAAGATAGATCTCATATTATGTTACTCGATTAAAGTTTTCATATGATATTGGGCCATTCAATTGCCTGGCCAAAAATGCGTAATGTATATCTCTATAATAATATTTCTGAGACTCAAAATCATCATAAAATGCACAGTGTAGCCTATAGGATATAAAAACACGGGGGAGGGGGGCGGGGGGGGGGGGGAGATCATGTGACACATTTCTGATATCAATATATTATATATTACCAAGGACAGAACATTGTAGACATCACTAAACATATATATCAGTTTGTTGACTTTCTGTATTTTTTCTTCTGTCAATCCAATATTTTGCTTTTAAAATACATTTACACCATGACATAACACAATTTATTCTAAGCTTGGCCAATTGAAAGTACAGGCAAAATTCAAAGTTCATTTTGATGTGATCGATATAGAAAAAGTTATTTGACTTCAAAGTAAAAATTTGCTTCTTGTGCCACCCACAGTAACCCTATCAATCCAGAATTTAAACAAAATCCATTTTTGAGCCCTTAGTGCAACCCACTAAACGACATTCAATAAGATTTCGAAAATCATAATCATCTTTTAGATGCCGAGACATATTTCATTAATCCATTAGGTGATATAAAAAGTGGAAAGCCGCGGTTCTCGTTAGTTGTGCTAATTAAGTAATTCACGTGATCCATCACGTGCAGACAAATATAAACACACGTGTGACCTTGTTAAAGTCGAAAATAGTGTTTGTGACAGACTGAATATAAACATTGTTACAGTTTAGAAAATGGAATAAACATCTTCATTAATACTTTTAACAATGTCGTATTTAGAACCAGAAAGAGATACGTATTTTTGAATATAACTATGTAAATACTATTTTCTATAAACACAGTTATACTATACTGAAATGCTGACGAACTATGATTTGCCCCTTTCTTTTAATGATTTTGATATATTTAAATATCAATACATAGTACAATCTATCTTGTCGCCTGACAGTCGATCCAATTTCGGACTTCTATATTACTCTGCATCTTCGCAAGCCAAGGGTTCTACCTCCACTTTGTTCCTTACGAGTTCGTAAGAAATAAAGTGTATCATTCTGCATCTTCACAACCCAAGGGTTCTACCCCACTTTGTTCTTTACGAGTTCGTAAGGAATAAAGTGTATCATTTTGCATCATCCTTAAGAGTTCGTAAGGAACAAAGTGAAGGTAGAACCCTTGGCTTGCGAAGATGTACCATTGAGTAGCTGTTAGGGTAAAAATGGATTAAGGTGCGTTCCCATTGCCAACCAAATCAACTCGATCAAGCTCGATCAAGCGATCGAGTACTGATCCAGCTTGGTCGGCAAGAGTTATCGGGACGATCGAGCGTGGTCGACAAAAATGATGGTGAATTAATCGACACGAAATAAAGAAGAAGTCGTGTAAATACATTTGATCGAGTTTAATCTGGTTTGATCGGGGGATTTAGGCGATCGAGTTGATTTAGTCGCCAACGGGAACGCGGCTTTAGGAAAATACAACAGAGATCATGGAAAGTATAGTAATGTGGGGATATCAGTGCATTCTTGTGCATCCATTCATTTTACACATAATGGCAACATAAAATAACAGTGAAACAATAGATCATAACTCCCATTAACTACCACAACAAGTTTATGTAATGGAATCAAAGATCGAGCTAATACATCTTTAAACCACTTTAATAGAGACAAAATTACATAGTAATAATAATTCATAATGCATCGTTATCTTGGGTGCATATTATAAAGTTATTGTGACGCTTTGCTATTCTCCACGTTTGCACGCAAATTCGATAAAACAAATGGCTGTTATATAATACCAAATTCCTTTTTACTTTAACCTTAAGTCGAGAATTTGGATATATGCTTTATCAGAGGTGTCAAATGTGCATGCTTTGAGTCTAGAACCACATCCGCAATTACAGTTCAGAATTAAGGTGTATATCAATAATGCGGATTTCAGAGTTTGTTTAATTTCTATTAACATTTCACATGCATATGATGACATCAAATAGCAATAATATTTTACCACCTTTAATGAACACGAAATCATACAGTATTAATTCATAACGCAACAGTATCTTTAGTGCATTACAATAAAGTGATTGTGGCACACTACCATTCTCCATGTTTGCACGCAAATTCTGTCAACCGGTCGCTGCAATTTCCTTTCTACTTTGGTTTAAACATATTTTATTTATATCATTTCTAATATATTACAAAAGGACTGTATTAACATACAAACAAAAGATACAAAATGGATTAGAACGGAAGCTTTTGCTTATAAAGTTCTTTTCCAAGTAAAGGTAAGATATTGCCCAGAGTATCGTCGGATATATACCGAGGTGTTGACACAAAATAATGCAGGTACCGCTAGGCGGCGCTTCGCGATTTCAAGAAAATCGGACTAAATCCGCCAAGGGTGAATACAAACGTAGGTGGGTTCAACCTTGGCTAGCGAAGATGAGGTACACATTTCTCCTGTAAATTGATACGAGTATCAATGCAAAGATACTGCCATTTGATTAAGGCAATTACCAGTGAAAAGCTTCCAAACAATTTACCTCTCATTCTTTTCCGTGGACGACATCTTGGAATGACTGCACAAATCAACCGTACAGTATAGTGTCTAAAACAGGCAGCAAAACAAGTGGAACTATGGTTTAACTGAAATGTCGGTTCACATTTTTTTTCATTACTAAGGCATCAAGAATGATCAGAAAAAGTGACAGTGTTTATTTTTAATTTTGGGGGAATGGGGTCAGGGCCCATAGGTGGGGGATAATTTGCGCACAGCGCCCAAAAAGGGGAAATTTCAATACATGCTTTTACTTTCAAATACAGTGTTATGAATGCATTTAACTTGCTTGTATATCATAATGGGACATTCAAACTACCATTTGAACTATTAGAAATGCATAGAATCTAAATATGATTAAGATTTTTCTTTGCAACAGAAAATCTAGTTCCAGAAGGGGAAATTTATCTGAAATTGGTGAAAAAAAAATATATTCCACAGAGGGGGGGGGGGGGGGGGGGGGTGTTTGGGGGGGGGGGGGGGGGCAATAACGACCGTTTTTTAGGAAAAAAATCACCGAGTGACCATATCAAATTTTAGCTTGTGAGACCATTATCTTTTCAGATCAGCATTGCAAGTCTTTAATCCGATCTCGCTTCATGGTACACTCATAACACTTTACCAAACGACAAAATATACTTGTCCAAATCCTAAGATATTTCAGACGGTAATTCTAAGTAAATTGAATTTTACATTTTTTGGTCTGTTAGGAAGGAAAATATTGTGGAAAATGCAGAAATTGCTTGTCACAAGCAATTTCTTCATTTTCCACAATGTTTTCCTTTCCAAAATTATCAACTTTACATGATTCAAAAGGAGTCATTGTTTTAGAATGAGTTAAAGTCGCAATAGGTCATGACGAGTCTGTTTATAAAACAACGACATGTACCAATGTTTGCCTCGAATGTTACACGGGTCATTTTCCTATAAACCGACTCAACTCAACTGAAAAACCCATGTTTTCGCCTGTCAAGCCTGATTTCGGGAAGCTGAATAGCAAAACATTGCTGCTAGAAACGATGGCGCGAAAAAAATTTAACTTTCAAATTGGCTTTTTAACCAAGTCTTGAATAAACTGGAGAATTCACGTTCTCGCCTGTCAGTAATACAAACAAAACCTGATTCGGGGAAATTATTTTTACCCATTCCAACACAGTGACGCTTTTTGACGCCCATCAACTAAAATGCTTGGAAAAGCATTGCGGAAAATAAAGAAATTGCTTGTAACAAACAATTTCTTCATTTTCCACAATGTTTTCTAACCCAAAATGGAAAGAGTCTTAAAATTTCCTCATTTCGGAATTGTCGACCGCAAAACCTTTCAAATTAGAACAGTGTAACTTTTTGTCGTCTGGTAATGGGTCAAAAACTCAGGCGCGAAGTCTGAAGGGGTAAAACAACGGCGTCGTGTTTAAGCCATATGCCAACAAAACTTAATTCTGGTATACCTTATGGATTTGATTCATTGGGGTTTTACGCCGTTTTAACTGCTATAGTTATATCGCACGGCTGGAGCACATATCCATGGATTCCTGTTGTTTCTCATACCAATACTTCCACAACATACTTACCGAGCTGCTCGCCTACAGGCACATAGGTTAACGATTATCAAACAATTGATGGGTGACATTTTGGTCAGAAAGGAAATTGGAACAGTGTAACATTGTGTAGTCTGTAATAGATTAAAAAGTCAAGCGAGGAGTCTAGTCTGAAAGGGCAAAACATCGGTGGCGTGGAGAAATAAGTTTAACCACACACCAAATAAGACCCGATTCTGAGGTAGGCTACCTTACGGAAATGCTATGGATAACGTCGAGATAAAAGAAGTAAAATACTGACGACTAGCTTTTTCTACTGTTGGTGCAATATTTTTATACTACTCTGTACTCAAATACCCACTGCCTATTTTGTCGTTTTTTTGTTGTTGTTGTTGTTTTGTTTTTTGCTGTTTCTGTATTACTTTGTATACCCTTTTCCAAACGACACATTTAAAGACTTAACCAACATGACAGCTCCGCATTACTATAATGTATGCGAAAAAATGTACACACTTTGTACATTCTTGCAATGAGAGCATTTCGTCGTTGTTATTGCAAACCCTCGTAACTACAGATTTAATCAATTGTAGTTACGAGGTTTTGCAATAACAACAACGGTTTACAAAAAATGGCATTCAATCGATACAATTAGGCATAACACATATACATACACATGTATCGTTAAACCTTTATTATATTTCAAATAAATAAAATTGAAATAAACATAACAATGGCTCTTCGTTCAAAAATATACTAAGACATCGTGAAAATATAATGTGATATAGAGACAACATAAAATTATAGATTCGTGCATATCCGAACCACTGTGGATAATCACATGACTCAGAAATTCAAGTATTCTTCAGTAATTTTGTTAATACTTGAATCATTTGAATTCGGTTTGATGCAAGGAAGGTCGGAAATGCCCAGAATATGTTGGACGTAGTGGATTTTTGAAAGATCAACTGGTAAAAAAATTATTGAAGATCAACCAAAATTTTGGTTAATCTTCAATAACTTTTTTATCATCCGATTTTTTTTTTTCAAAAATCTACCACGCCTATCTTATGCATTAGGTCTGTCCACCTTGTCTGCTTCAAACCGAATACAACTAAATCATGTATTACCAACGTTATAAAAGATTTTCTGAAATTCTGAGTCGCGTGATTATACCACCATGATAGAATAATGGATTCGCGCATATCGATGGTTACGTTTGTAAATGCATTTACCTACAACGTGAAAACGTTGTAGTATAGGTATTTAACCCATCATTACATATAGCATAAAAGTCGTGCAACTTCATAGTCATTTGTGGCAACGGAGATTGACGAGGATATCTAGATATCAGTCTCCGTAGTCACGGAAAATGGTGAAGTGTTTGGTTTCTATTGATGGATGGAATACATTAATAAGGAATTCTTAACGTGACCTATAATAGTGCATAACTGAAAACAATACTGTTTAAAGTGACATTTCAGAATTTTTTGTCATAAATTTAACGTTTATTTCTATCTGAAAGAGCATATTTCCTTATGAAAATTCTGAAAATTTCAAGCCAAAATATTGCGCCGTTTACGAGAAATGTATATTTTTGTGTTAAAATTGAACAAATTGTTGTGGACAACAGTTCGGATTTATATGCAATTTATCGATTATGTCTTAGCTTTAAATGCGTGTTTCTCGCTTATTGGCAACAACTTCAAAAAACTAATAGTATTTATACTCATTAGAATAGCCAATCTTGGCATCAAGACATACTTTAAAAAATTGAAATTGGAATGAAATGTCCCTTTAACAAAACTACGGTGGTTATCTGAATAAAAATTATACTAAGGTAGTCCAACCCTAATGATATTCGTGCGATGTAGAAATTCGACGTGGGAAATCGTAAATTTTCGTAACATGTTCGATCTATACGGACATGTTAGAGTGTTAAAAGACACTTTCCATGGCTGAATATTTACGACGTCCCCCGAAAAACGTCGCACGAATCTAATGAAGGGTGGAATACCTTTACCCTCTTATAAACTGTAAAAATTTGACTGTTTGTACATAAGACATGTTTTTAGGTCCATAACAACAATTTTTTAAAAACAAGAGGACCATGATGGTCCTATATCGCTCACCTGAACCAAAATGATATGAGCAACACTTTTGTTCAATTCAATTAAAATTTATGACTTTAAGCCTGAATATGAACTTATGGTCAATAACGTTGTGAAAATCATACTCATCCGAGATCTTATGGTGCCCAACATTGTGTCCAAGTTTTGTCTTGATTGATAAATAATTGTAGATTCTAGAGTATAAACAAGGTCGAAAACAGCCAAAAAAGGGCAATTTAATCAAATTCAAGGGCACATAACTCTCGTCTTTCTAGTCAGATCAGACTGAAAATTGAATTCATCTGAGATCTTATATTCTCCAACATTGTGTTCAAGTTTTGTCTTGATTGATTAATAATTGTAGGTTCTTGAGTGTAAACAAGGTCGAAAACAGCCAAAAAAGGCAATTTTGTAAAATTCAAGGGCAACTTACTCTTCGTCTTTCTGTTCAGATCAGACTGAAAACCAAACTCATATGAGATCTTACGGTCTCCAATACTGTGTCCAAAATTTGTCTTGATTGGTCAATAATCGTAGATTCTAGAGTGTAAACAAGGCTCTAACAGTCAAAAGCGGCAATTTTATCAAATTCAAGGGCACATAACTCTTTACTTTCTGATCAAATCAGACTGAAAATCAAACTCACTCAAGATCTTATGGTTACCAATATTGTGTCCAAGTTTTGTCTTGATTGATTCGTAATTGTAGATTCTAGAGTGTAAACAAGGTCGAAAACTGCTGAAAACCACAATTTTGTCAAATTCAAAGGCACATAACTCTCATCTTTCTGATAAGATCAGACTGAAAATCACACTCAAGCAAGATCTTATAGTCACCAACATTGTGTCCAAGTTTTGTCTTGATTGATTAATAATTGTAGATTCTAGAGTGTATACAAGGTCGAAAACAGCCGAAAATGGCAATTTGTCAAATTCAAGGGCACATAACTCTTGACTTTCTGATAAGATCAGACCGTGTTTACCGATATGTATTGACAAACCGTCTGTTGTTATAAAATATCGTAACTACGGCTTTATCGAAGCCGTTGTTACGATATTTTATAACAACCCCGACGGAATACTATGATCGCGATAAAACGTCCCACGCTTTGGCCGAGTTCACCACCAGTGGGTATAGAATTCCAAAATTGGATCGACTTTCAGGCGATCAGATGATGTTTACTATGTTTTAAAATCTAAGCCTCAAAATTAATGAAAGAAATGGGCAAATCATAGTTCATCAGTATTTAAGTATAGTATAGCTGTATTTATAAAAAAAAATACAGTATTTACATATTTATATTCAAAGCGTATCTCTGTTTGGTTCTAAATTAGCCATTGTTTAAAGTATTAATGAAGATGTTTATTCCATTTTCTGTTCTGAAACAATGTTTCTATTCAGCCTGTGTCAAAAATACTATTTTTGGTCTTTAACACATTCCCACGTAATGGTGCCTTTTGACACCCTACAAGATAAAGGCTTTAGAAAACATTGTGGAAAATGAAGAAATTGCTTGTGACAAGCAATTTCTTCATTTCTCACAATGTTTTCTAACACTAAATGGACGGGTTTTCTATCAAATTGAAATTTTCGTCTTGATCATCTTTGAATTTGGATCATTATCTAAAATTTTGCCCTGCGATAGGCATAATGGACTAATTCCATTTTCTGTACTGTTACAATGATTATAATATTATACAGTCTGTCATAAAAACTATTTTCGTCTTTAACAAGGTCACACGTGTGTTTATGTTTGTCTGCACGTGATGGATCACGTGAATTACTTAATTAGCACAACTAACGAGAACCGCGGCTTTCCACTTTTTATATCATCTAATGGATTAATGAAATATGTCTCGGCATCTAAAGGTTGATTATGATTTTCGAAGTCTCATTGAATGTCGTTTAGTGCGTTGCATTAAGGACTCAAAAATGAATTTTCTTTAAATTCTTGATCGATAGGGTTACTGTGGGTGGCACAAGAAGCAAATTTTTCTTTGAAGTCAAATATATCAGAAATGTGTCACATGATCCCCCCACATTTTTATATCCTATAGGATACACTGTACGTTTTGTGATGACTTCAGTCTCAGAAATATAATGATAGAGTTATACATTACTCATTTTCGTCAAGGCAACCGAATGGCTCAATATCATAGGAACATAATATGAGATCTGTCTTGGGAAAGGGGGCATTAAAGGTATATGTCAAAAAATAATACCAATAAAAGTATCATTTTGTTCAACTTCAAATTAAAGTTTATGTAGCTTTTAAGTAAAATGTAAAACGACAATGCTCGTCATTTTTGTACTCAGCACTGCTAGACGTTTCCAACTGACATTTTCTTTGAAAATACGGGACTAAAAGTTGTTTTTAACATGGTTGGAGGACACCACCATGGATTGAGTATGCAATCGTCAAACATACATATATCTACGTCTTTTGTTGAAAACATAATATAGAAAAAATAAATATTTTCTTACCCTTGAATATTACAAGGAATTCTGTTTTTCTTTCTTTCATTTGTTATCAGAGTAATGCGCTAAAAGTTAGGGCCATTCCTTATATCCAATGTCGTGCGGGAATGCACAAAAGCGGTTTTACGCGCACCAAGTTACAACAAAAAATAAAGATATCGGTTTTGTTACTAGATTTTTTCTATAGTAGGCCAATTTGCGATTTTTGCTTATTACAAAAGATTGGAAGAAATTTATTATAACATACATGTATGTATATGTTAGCGGCAATAAGTAAAATTAGGCAATAAGCTTAATGCCTACGCAAAAAGCTATTGCCTAGGCAGTAAGCTTATTGCCTAAATCACTCTAGGCATTAAGCTTAATGCCTACGTTTTAAGCCTATTGCCTGGCAAAAATAGCCAGGCATTAGTCTTATTGCCTAACGATAAAATATGACTACTTGTTCGAAACTTTATTTGAAATTGAACATATTTCACAAATATTCACCATTATTTAGAGCTTGAAAACACACTGGTTGCTTTTGGCTCCTGCATTGAGTCAAGTACCCATAATACCATTATCTGGAAACCCTTTGAATAACATTGTAGTTAAATAAAATAAATAGATCAATTTTTTTTCTAACCATCAAAGTAGGACGATCAGCTGGTGGTTCGGAGTGGGTGTTGTGTTTGTTATGGTGCCATTAATGTCAGGAAGACATGGTAATGTATATCAACCGTTGCATTTTGACTAGGAAACTGTTGATGTGGCGCCAAACACCATTCCAGTTCAATCAATTGTATTAAAGAAAATCTGCGAATGAGACCCCCAACCTCCGTTGAAAATTATGTCCTCCCATCTGAAATTGATTCTTACATGCCTGATACTAATTCCCACTTTAAAACTAGGCAGTGCAACTATCTCAGGTCATTGAAAGAGAGCAACCTTTGCATTGACGCATTTACATTGATTTGTGTCTAACAAATTTATGTTTAAACTTCATCTTTAAATTCAAAGTTTGTACTGGACACAAATGATGCTTACTCAGGGTAGCCCATGGCTAGATCACAGCCTTTGTATTACCTTCAATATGATGATTGACTATTTTTTTTAATTCACAGAAATACCCATGAACACAGTCAGTGAATGCCTACACATGACCACTAAAAGAAGTTGTAAAGTAGTCTCAATTTTGGATGAAACATTTCATTCAGTAAACTTAATTCTTGAAATCTTAAGGCAATTCATTTTCCAGGCAATAACGTATTGCTTAGGCGTTAAGCTTATTGTCTGAGTTTACTTATTGCCGCTAACATAGGTTAGGCAATAGACTCAATTTGGGATGAAACATTTCAGGCATTAAGCTTATTGCCTGATTTTACTTATTGCCGCTAACATATATATTACGTAGTCATAAATACTTTAATTGTTAAGTTGCTCCTTTTATTTCCTTTTTGTTGGAAATGTGAGATGGCATTGTTTTTATCTTGGTACACACCCCTTTGGTACACACCCCTTTCTATATGTTTGCAATCCGTTTCTTTATACATTTAGAGAATTTTCGAAATGGAAGCTCTGTGCTTGAAATCCGTTTGTCAAAATTTCAAAGGAAATCAATGTTAAAGGCTACCAAGCTTGGCAGTTTATTGCACCGTATATTGGAAGAAAATCATTAAAATTAATGTGTTTAATAAAAGATCCGCCAAACTCGGTTGTTTTCAAAGTTTTATTTGCTTTTCTTTACATCGTTGAAAAACTGATTTTCGAGAAAATAAAGATCGGCAATTTCCGTAAAATTGCCACGGATTGACGTCATCAATAGCTTGACTCCGCCCCCAATCTAGAGCATGAGGTGTCTGACAAAGATAATGTGTTCGACTTTTCTGTCATATAGCGAAGTCTCGGTTTTTATCCATTTCTCGATCGTAAGAGTAATACAGACAAACTTAAACCGTTCTTTGGCACATTCCTTAATTCACTTACGACCTATTCTTTGACTGTTTTAACATTTTTCTAACATTTACTGAGGACGAATTCCGTGTTTTGAGTATCGATTGGGGAAGTCGCTTTATGACAGAAAAGTCGGACATTTAACTTTTTCAGAAATTTCAGACTTTCCGGGAAATGACCCATGACTGCCCGTTTTTCCCGCCATGACGTCATTCAGTGGCTAGTATGACGTCATAATTTCAAGTCGGAAGTTTAGCGTATTTTCTTCGGCAAAGATCGGAAAAGACCAAAATATCCAATTTAAAAGACGAAATAAAAACACTTCTAATGTTGGAAAATTGTTGAAACTTTGATACATGTATTTGGTTACTAGTAAGGTGTTCTTTCGGCACAAGACTTTAATTTTGCCAATCATCGGACACTTTGAATGTTTTTACTGGTTATAACGATTGATCGTTTAGGTTCGTATTATTGTCTACGATCATCAACCACTCCTAAAATTGAGATCACTTTATTAACTTCGTATGTTAAGTTGAAACAAAAGAATCTGCTGCTTATAGGTTTTCTTTGGGCAATTTCCGACTCAAATGGATTTCTATGTCTAAAAGATATCGTCGCCTTTTAACAAAATACCTCTTAACTGCAGTTTGTTTTATGCTACAGTTACGAGGTTTTTGTTGAAAAGCAGTAATTTATTCAGACAACCATTGGTGAGACATGACCTGCAGTCTAAGTGGGGTGAATATGAAATCATTACAAAACGATTCACGTCATGTTGCTAGATAATAAACAGAGGCTATCAGGTATTTGGTTGGAGGTAGATAGTAAATAGATCATCAATTGTGATTTTCGCCATTTATATCTATAACTCGCGATAAATGAGCTGCCAGAGCATTTCTAGCTATTAGCTATGGGTGCTCTGCCAGTTCATTAATCGTGAGCTATACTTAATCTCCTGTTGGAGTGACCGACACGTATGTCCATTGATGGCCATACTAGTCAAGATCCCTTCTAAAAAGTTAATTTGAGGGTAGATTCTGCATAAAAAGTAGACCGGTCAACTTCAAATAACAATATTTATGCTATCTTAGCCAGTTTCGAATTAGCTTAGGCCTATACATGTACTGGGTTCCATAACATTTCAGAAATATCGAAATTGCTTATTTTCAAGTTTGCATAAGACATATGCTATGTGCTAGCTTATGAAATATGCCCTTCTCGACAGTTGGATGTGAAATATTTCCTTCAACTACTACTTGATGTGAGGTTAATATGCAATCATTAAAAAATCATTCGCGTCACGGGGCAAGATAATAAACAGGGGTAATCTGGAATTTGATAGAAGATTGATATCGCCACTTTTCTTCATAAACCTCGTGATTACATCTTGAAACAAACTGCTGTTACGGAGTTTGTTTTTAAGAAAAGCGACGATACTTAACCCCTGTAATTATATACCATGTAGGCCTAAAAAAAGTTTAGCAACACTGACTTTGCTAATTGAAAACATGTATTTTCTGTGATATTTATTTCACAACCGTTGTACACATTTTAGCATATGCATTCACGCACATCATTCAAAGGTCGCTTTGTGGTAACGTTAAATACTGTCTGAGAAACACTTTTTAAAACGTAGGTAAGGGGTCAAAACAAAATGTCACAATAAAATTTGACATCCCTTATGGGGTCATTTCTGAGCAAGAACAGCAGTGAAGCGATTTCTAATCCACTTAAATTTTTTGTACTCAATATCAACATTCACTACTTTATCGAGAGATTGAACGTCATTACGATCACGTACACGTCTTCCTTAAATGCACCATAAGTGCTCTATGGGTGACAAATCAGAAAGAAAGGGATGATAATATGAGTACATTAACTTTGTTTACGTTTAAAGCGTTTAGGACAAGTCTTGTGTGTTCATGGTGTAGCGTCAAGGAAATCACAACGTATGGTCAACGTCTAGTATCCCTTCGTCTGTGGAGACGATTACGGATGGTAAATGTGGATACTCTATGTCGGAGATTCCCGTGGAAGCCACTCGCAATTTTTTGTGCTGATATGGAACATCTTTGTCTTGACGTTACGAAATTATGACGGTCATCGTCTCGTGGCGTTTTTCTTCGACGTCCTTGACCAGGACTATCTCAAACCACAAAGCATCCTCAAACGGTTACTAATGCTTAGAGATACGCAAAATTCAAAAAGACATCTTTATCGCCAGTTCCGTCACGTAGGAACACATTAGCGATATAACGTCCTTCTAACGTAAGTCCATAACGTAGTCCCACGGCGTTGCAGAAAACTCATTTTGGTGGCCTTTTACATATTGAGCAAAGACAATTATGTTCACACGTATATGTTTTCTAAAATCATGCTCCATACACATGAATACCGTCACAGACATGAAAACCGGAAATGCGCACCTTGAGTACGAGACGCACGCGATGGCGGTATAAAATTCATCTGTTTGTGTACTCTAGCTATAATCTATCGTGTAAACGTTTGATTTTATGTTAAAACAAAAAATATTTGGGTTACTTAAGATATTAACATTTTGTTGCTAAACTTTTTTTACTATGTATATATTATTTATATTGTAGATACCCAGGTACGGAAACCACGGAGACAGAACCGATGACTACACAAAGGAATTTTATGTTCTTGGGATCAGAAAGGCCATGTGGATTTTCCTATTTTTTCCTACGTGCGTCCTTTATTAGAATTATTTTTTCTTCGTTTTGTCATTTGGTTTAAGAAGTGTTGTTGTAAGTTCGTGTCGTTGTTTATGAAACTAATGTGAAACAACACCGTGTATGGTTTCTTCTTCTAACAACAAAGTGTATTGGAATGGCCTTTTGCCAAGGAATTGTGCAATGGCAATGAATTTTGTGCTATAAATATATAGACTCGGCTTACTGTTATGTCTTGATAAACTGTCGATGTTGTTATAAAATTTCGTAACTACGGCTTAAATCAAGCCGTAGTTACGAGATTTTATAACAGAACCCACGAATGACTCTTTGTTTGTCCGAAATTTCGTCACGATTCAACGGATAAAATCGTTCCCTTTTTAGTCGTGTTTTTACGACGTGGTTCACATCATCGTCACTCCAATGTTTTTTCCCGTGTTTACTTCTTTCCCCAAACCCTCCTCAACTAATAACAAACCCAGTTTCTCGCCTGTCATTCAAGAAAACAAAACGTGATTTAGGAATTAAAACTCTGGAGACGAGTGTATTCAAGACATGTCCGTCTTCGAGTGCAAAAATCAGTGATTTAACGTAACTTCCTTTCCAAAATATAAAAGAAAGTTTAGATTATTCGAAATGGAAAGCTGCTGCAGACAACGAAATAATCATTGATATAGGCGTTGACTACATTGAGCCAGACTTGAATGACAGATCCGCCACAAAAATGTTCAAATTTTGGTTTGGCGTTATGACCTTAAAGCTACTATTTCCCAGATTTGGACCCAAAAATTGTCAAATACAAACGAAATGTACACTTTTTAAGCTTTATATGACCTGATTAAATGATTACGACAAACTATTGAAGCAACGACTAATTTTTTCGCAATTTGATACCAAATTCATGAAGCGATGTCGAAAGTAGGTCAAAACAGTAGGACATGCGACTTTCTTAAATGACGTCACAACATACATGATGACGTCATATTGAAATTCAAGTATGAATCTCGTTTGAATCATGGTCCGCGCTGTATGCGCATGCGCAACAATTTAAAAATAATTCTAACCCCATCAGTGATGGGGTTGAATTTAGGTTTGGATTCTCCCTAAATTCAGCTATCTGTTTTGTAATTTCGGCTCATTCTCTGTCTGAATCGCATATTATTAACCATCCCGAGGTGGTCAACACAAAAGTTTTGCATATTTTTTTCAAAAAAATTCATTTTTTGCAATTAGACCATCTGTTACCGTCGCCCTTTAAGTAGAAGGAGTCCTGTTATCGAGAGTAGTCCTCGAAAATATGAAAATCCTGCCGACTTTGAAGACCACGCTTCTATTCTCTGTTAGAATCATCTTTTTTCATTTTGTTATTTGGTTCAAAAAGTGTTGTTGTAAGTTTATGTTGGTATTAATGAAACCAATGTGAAACAACACTGTTTAAGGTTTTTTATTCCAACGACAAAATGTGTTGAAATGGCCTTTTGCCAAGGAATTGTACAATGGCAATGAATTTTGTGCTATTAATAGACTCGGTTTACCGTTATGTCTTGATAAACTGTCGGTGTTGTTATAAAATTTCGTAACTACGGCTCAAATCAAGCCGTAGTTACGAGATTTTATAACAAAAGCCACGAATGATTCTTTGTTTGTCCGAAATTTCGTCACGGATAAACGGATAAAATCTTTCCCTATTTAGTCGTGTTGTTTTTACGACGTGGCTCACATCATCGTCACTTCAATATTTTTCTCATGTTTTTTTTTCTTTCCCCCAAATCCTTTACAACTAATAACAACCCCAGTTTCTCGCCTGTCAATCAAGGAAACAAAACGTGATTTGGGAATTAAAACTCTGGAGACGAGTGTATTCAAGACATGTCCGTCTTCGAGCGCAAAAATCAGGGATTTCCCTTTACTTCCTTTCTCAAATGTGACCCGTCGCGCTAAAAGGGACCTTATAGGGTGTGTGAAAAATATCGACCCTAGTCAGTCTGCGCAGTCCGCGCAGCCAGACTAGGGCCGACACTTTTCACTTTTATGTAATTTTCTAAATCCAGAATGTTTTCCCTACCTTACTAGTATATGTTCTTTTTTCGCATACAGTATCAGGTTGACTTGTGCTGAGTCTGACATGTTTGTCAAAATTAGAATTTTTGGAGTTCGGATAAGGTCCCTTTTAGCGTGACGAGTCACAAATATAAAAGACATTTCAAATATTTCGAAATGGAAAGCTGCTGCAGACAACGAAATAATCATTGATATAGGCGTTGACCACATTGAGCCAGCCTAGAGTGACAGACCCGCCATAAAAACGAGAAAAAAAAGATTTATCATTATCACCTTAGAAGGATTCCTGTTATCGAGAGTAGTCCTTGATTAGCTTAGATGTATTGGCGGCAGTATGAAAATCCTGCCGACTTTGAAGACTACGCATGTATTCTTTTTTAGAAACATTTTTTTTTTCATTTTGTTATTTGGTTCAAGAAGTGTTGTTGTAAGTTTATGTTGTTATTAATGAAACCAATGTGAAACAACACTGTTTAAGGTTTCTTATTCCAACGACAAAATTTGTTGGAATGGCCTATTGCCAAGGAATTACGCAATTTTGTCATGTTTTTAACGACGTGGTTTACATTATCGTCACTTCAATGTTTTTCTCGTGTTTTCTTCTTTACCCAAAAGCCCCCTCAACTAATAACAAACCCAGTTTCTCGCCTGTCAATCAAGAAAACAAAACGTGATTTGGGAATTAAAACTCTGGAGACGAGTGTATTCAAGACATGTCCGTCTTCGAGAGCAAAAATCAGTGATTTTACGTTACTTCCTTTCCAAAATATAAAAGAAAGTTTAGATATTTCGAAATAGAAAGCTGCTGCAGACAACGAAATAGACGTGGATATAGGCAATGAATTACGTGTACATGGTGTAGGGGGCCTAGGCATGTTGTATGTTTATCTCTAATCAGCTTTTTTTCTTTTGCTTCGTTATTTACCCAAAGCGTTGTCGTTAGAAACGCAAAAGAAACAATTCTTGTTTTGGGAAATGGTTATACAATCAAGATTTCGGCGTCTTTCAATGTTTTCTGTCTGTTGGAAGGGTTATGAAACTAATTTAAATTTGTCCGAATCGGCGGTATGAAAGAAACATGAAACATGAAATGGGATTTTCGTCGCAAATGGAAATGATTTCATTAAAGCATTATGCAATTTCGTCGTGGGTTTTTCGGAGACGTGGTTTGACTTTATTGTCATTTCAACTTGTTCGTATTTCTCCCAAAAAAGCCACCAAAACTAATAATGAATCCACTTTCTCGCTTGTCAATCATTCAAAGAAAGCGTGATTTAGGAATTAAAATCTCTGGCGATGAGTGAAATCAGTGTATTGTCGCTTTTCAACGAAAACCTCGTAAATGCAGCTTAACAAGCTGCAGTTACGAGGTTTGCAAAATAATGAAATCGTTGTATACAACGATCTTAAAGAACAACAATCACTGAATTCACAAATATCACCCGTTCCTCCTATCACTGTGTTGAAAGCTGTCCCTTAGATTTGTGCAGTCTGGGTGGCAATTTTGTGCAGTCAGTTTGACTTATCTTTGCAATATAATAAAATTCGTTTGGACAACTCTGCTACGGTGCTATATAACGCCGGGCATAGGTATACATTTCTCTTGTAAATTAATACGAGTATCAATGCAAGATACTGCCATTTGATTAAGGGGGAAAGCTCCAGTTTTTCGGAACACTCGGTTATTACTGTAGAAAATTAAATGTTTCGTACCATATGTGTTTCGCTACCATATTTTCAATAATATTACACTTCATTACTATTTACCATTTTCGACGCTAAAGGCGTATTTATTATGCAAAACTGATTTCCTCAAGATGAAAATCGATTATTTAGAGCAAGACTGTTGTAAGTGTGTATGCAGTTACCACTGTTTTGCGTCATTTTATTCATGTGTAGCTGATAAAAATTGCTGTAATTCACTAATAAGTGCGCTGACCTATACATTTTTCTTTTTGAATTATTACCAGGCCCCGGTTTGTCGAAAAAAATTAAGTACGTTCTCATGCTCAAATCTGAGCACCGTGCTCAAATCGCACGAACTCCACGTAAATTCAATCGAATACACTTCAACGTTGGAGAGTATCCCTATGAAGTTGAGCATGTTCTCATGAGAATATACTTAAGTTTTTTCGAGAAACCCGGGCCAGGACATGTTGCTTAATACAATGAGGGAGTTTTATCAAATTCTATTAAGTAGAACTTGATATATTTCCAAAAATATGCAAATTTTGACTTAAAACACTTCAGTTTCGTTGATCTAACTGAACACGTGAGCATGCTTATTTATACATTTTGCGTTTATAATAGCACATATTTTGGGTTTTCTGTTCGTATTAAATGTAAGACGTTACTTTAAATCCGTTTTCGGGACTAAACGATTATTATGCTGCTTTTTTGAGCATTTAAGTGACCTTGGGTAGGTGCAAGAAATTGTGCATTTTTTCGCTGTAGGGGTATGTGATACGAATGCCTATAAAATTCAAACAAGATCGTTGACCATCCATTTTTATTTTATTTTTCAATTGTTAATAACATGTAATATCAACATACAAAATATAAATAAATTCTATCATTGGGAAAAATTTAGGAAACTGGAGCATTCCCCCTTAAGGTTATTACCAGTGAAAAGCTTCCAAAAAGATTACCTCTCATTCTTTTCCGTGGACGCCATCTTGGAATGACTACACATATCTACCGTACAGTATAGTGTCTAAAGCAGGCAGCAAAACAAGTAGAACTATGGTTTAACTGAATTGTAGGTCCACATTTTTTTTCATTACTAAGGCCTCAAGAATGATCAGAACAAGAGGCCCAGAGGGCCTTATCGGTCACCTGAATCAAATGAGCAGAAACAGTTAAGGAAAATGTTAAAAGTTAACTAATAGCGCAACCCCCCAGCACCACCATTTCTTGACAGTCTTTTTTCTCTCGTACAAACTTATTTAAAGACTCAAATACCAAATGTGAATTCAATCCACCAATAGAACATTTCTTAATATGTACCCTATTTACCCCCTTTTGGCCCCTTTTGGGGCCCGAAAGGGAGATAACTCCATGATTTGTACAAATCTGAAGCGGCTTCCCATTGGGATGCTTCCTGGCAAGTTTGGTAGAAATCTGTCCAAAGGTTCTCAAGAAGAAGTAGAAAATGTTCAAAGTTAAGTAATAACGCCAAAACCTACCATCCCCCCTCCCCAGCAGGGCCATTTATTGACGGATTTTTTTCTCTTGTACAAACTTTGTAGTCCTTGCCCTAAATACTTTAACTTCCAAATGTGTATCCAAGGCAACAGCCGGTTTTTCCTACAACATTTAATTCTATGATACACAAAAACCAGGATATGTTTGGGAAAGGGTTGAAGGCTATTAGTTACCAGCTCAGTTTTAGTTTATGTGACAACATTTGCACTCTAGTATTAACTAGTTCATGAGTAGAAGATTTGTTAAGATGTACCCTATTTAACCCCTTTTTGGCCCTTTATGGCACCCCAAAGGGAGATAACTGCATGATTTGTACAAATCTGAAGCGGCTTCCTATTAGGATGCTTCCTGCCAAGTTTGGTTGAAATCCGTCAAATGGTTCTTAATAAGAAGTCGAAAATGTTAAGTTAACTGATAACGCGACCCCCCCTCCCATCCCCCATCCCAAGCATGGCCATTTCTGGACAGATTTTTTTCTCTTGTACAAACTTTGTTGTCCTTGCCCTAAAGACTCTAAATACCAAATGTGAATCCAATCCAACAGCCGGTTCATGAGAAGAAGATTTTTTAAGATGTACCCTATTTAACCCCTTTTAGGCCCCTTATGGGGTCCCAAAGGGAGATAACTCCATGATTTGTACAAATCTGAAGCGGCTTCCCATGGGGATGCTCCCTGCCAAGTTTGGTTGTAATCCGTCCAGTGGTTCTCAAGAAGAAGTTGAAAATGTTAAGTTATATAATAACGCGACCCCCCCTCCCATCCCCCCTCCCCAGCACAGCCATTTCTGGACGGATTTTTTTCTCTTGTACAAACTTTGTTGTCCTTGCCCTAAAGACTCTAAATACCAAATGTGAATCCAATCCAACAGCCGGTTCATGAGAAGAAGATTTTTTAAGATGTACCCTATTTAACCCCTTTTAGGCCCCTTATGGGCCCCAAAGGGTGATAACTCCATGATTCGTACAAATCTGAAGCGGCTTCCCATGGGGATGCTCCCTGCCAAGTTTGGTTGTAATCCGTCCAATGGTTCTCAAGAAGAAGTTGAAAATGTTAAGTTATATAATAACGCGACCCCCCCTCCCATCCCCCCTCCCCAGCACGGCCATTTCTGGATGGATTTTTTTCTCTTGTACAAACTTTGTTGTCCTTGCCCTAAAGACTCTAAATACCAAATGTGAATCCAATCCAACAGCCGGTTCATGAGAAGAAGATTTTTTAAGATGTACTCAATTTAACCCCTTTTAGGCCCCTTATGGGGCCCCAAAGGGAGATAACTCCATGATTTGTACAAATCTGAAGCGGCTTCCCATGGGGATGCTCCCTGCCAAGTTTGGTTGTAATCCGTCCAATGGTTCTCAAGAAGAAGTCAAAAATGTTAAAAGTTAACGCACGACGGACGACGCACGACGCACGACGCACGACGACAGACAAAACACGGTCGCAATAGGTCACCATGACCTTCGGTCAGGTGACCTAAAAAGTGACCATATTAAATTTTAGCACGTGAGACCATCATCTTTTCAGATCAGCATTGCAAGTCTTCAATCCGATCTCGCTCCATGATACACTCATCACAAGAGGACCATGATGGTCCTATATCGCTCACCTGAACCAAAATGATATGAGCAACACTTTTGTTCAATTCAATTAATATTTATGACTTTAAGACTGAGAACGAACTTTTGGTCAATAGCGTTGTGAAAATCCAACTTATACGAGATCTTATGGTGCCCAACTGTGTCCAAGTTTTGTCTTGATTGATAAATAATTGTAGATTATAGAGTATAAACAATGTCGAAAGCAGCCGAAAAAGCAGTTTTTTTTCAAATTCAAGGGCACATAACTCTCGACTTCCTGATCAGATCAGACTGAAAATCGAACTCACCTGAGATCTTATGTTCCCAAACATTGTGTCGAAGTTTTGTCTTTATAAATTACTAATTGTAGAGACTAGAGTGTAAACAAGGTCGAAAACAGCCGAAAATGGCAATTCTATCAAATTCAAGGGCATATAACTCTAGACTTTCTAATCAGATCAGATTGAAAATCAAACTCATCCAAGATCTTATGATCCAAAACATTGTGTCCAAGTTTCGTCTTGATTGATTAATAATTGTAGATTCTAGAGTGTTAACAAGGTCGAAAACGGTCAAAAACGACAATTTTGTCAAGTTCAAGGGCACATAACTCTAGACATTCTGATCAGATCAGACTGAAAATCAAACTTATCCGAGATCTTATGGTCCCTAACATTGTGTCTAAGTTTTGTCTTGGTTGATTAATAATTGTAGATTCTAGAGTGTTAACAAGGTTGAAACCAGCCGAAAATGACAATTTTGTCAAATTCAAGGGCATGTAACTGTGGACTTTCTGTTCAGATCAGACTGAAAATCAAACTCATCCAAGATCTTATGGTCCCCAACATTGTGTCCAAATTTTGTCTTACTTTATTAATAATTGTAGATTCTAGAGTGTAAACAAGGTCGAAAACTGCCAAAACATGGCTATTTTGTCATATTCAAGGGCACATAACTCTCGTCTTTCTTATCAGATCAGACTGAAAATTAAACTCATCCGAGATCGTATGGTCTCCAACATTATGTCCAAGTTTTGTCTTGATTGATCTATAATTGTAGATGCTAGAGTGTTAACAGTCAAAACTAGCTATTTTTACGTTCAAGGGCAAATAACTCCAGGCTTTCAAGTCCGATCAGGCCCATAATCGAACTCATCCGAGAACTTATGACCATACTTGCTTTGACCAAGTTTGATTAAGATTGGCCAACTTTTGTGGATGCTAGAGTGCTAACACCAAATTGTTGACAGACGGACAGACGGACGGACGGACGGACGGACGACGGACATTGAGTGACCACAATAGCTCACCTCAAGTGGGCACTTCGTGCTCAGGTGAGCTAATAACACTTTACCAAACGGCAAAATAATAGACTTGTCCAAATCCAAGATATTCCAGATGGAAATTCTAAGTAAATTGAAATTTACATTTTTGGTCTATTATAGAGGAAAGTGTTGTGGAAAATGCAGAAATTGCTTGTCACAAGCAATTTCTTCATTTTCCACATTTTTTCCGTTCTTAAGTTATCATCTTTACATGATTCAAAGGGAGTCATTGTGTTGGAATGAGTTAAAGTCGCAATAGGTCATGACGAGCCTATAAAAGAACGACATGTATCAATGCCTCGAATGTTACACGGGTCCTTTTCCTATAAACCGACTAAACTCAACTGAAAAACCCATGTTTTCGCCTGTCAAGCCTGATTTCGGGAAGCTGAAAGGGTAAAACATTGCTGCTAGAAACAACGGCGCGAAAAAAATCTAACTGTCAAATGGGCTTTTTTGCAAAATCTTGAATAAACTGAAGAATCCATGTTCTCGCCTGTCAATCATACAAACAAAACCTGATTTTGGGCAAATTATTTTTACCCATTCCTACACAGTCTCTTTTTGACGCCCCTCAACTAAAATGCTTGGAAAACATTGTGGAAAATGAAGTAATTGTTTGTAACAAGCATTTTCTTCCTTTTTCACAATGTTTTCTAACCTGACCCAAAATAGGGATGGTTTTTAGAATTTCGCCATCTTGAAATTGTCGTCTGCAGCACCTTTTAAATTAGAAGAGTCTAAAATTTTGTCGTCTGGTAATTGGTTAAAAACTCAGGCGAGTAAAACAATATATCCCCGATCTTTCGATACGGGGCATAAAAATGTACACATTGAGTATTCTAGCAGTGCGATCATTTGGTCCGTGTCCTTTCAAAACCTCGAAACTACAGTTTTAACCAAACAGTAGATCTAGTTACGACGTTTCGCAATAACACCAACGATTTACAGAAAATGGGTTTCCATCGATAAAATTACTACGGATAACACATATCAATACCGTTAAACCTTTATTACGTTTCAAATAAAGAAAAGTAAAATAAACATAACAATGAATATTCGTTTAAAAAAGTATAATAAACAAAATTCGTGAAAATATATGGTGATATAGAGACAACATAAAATGATAGATCCGTGCATATCCACTGTGGATAATCACGTGACTCAGAAATTCAAAAAAAAAAAATCAAATATGTGTTAACACTTGAACAATTTGAATTCAGTTTAAAACAGAGAAGGTGGGGGAAATTCCAGGAATAACCTGGACGTGGTTGATTTTTGAAACAAGAGCTGTCACTGTAAGATGACAATGCCCCCGACACCGCTTTGATTTTAAATTATGGCCAATCTATGTTCAAGGTCAAGGTCATCCAGGTGTCAAGGTCACCAAAGTATGTGCCTACAGAAAGGTAATGTACCAAGGAATGTTGTGGTAAAGTATGAAGCGAATATGTTAAGTAATAAGGAAGTTATGGCCAATGTTAAAGTTTTTGGACGGACAGACGGACGGACGGACGGACAAGTCAAATTTATGATGCCTCCCTATCGGGGGCATAAAAAATCATCTGATAAAAAAGTCACTGAAGATCAACCAAAACTTTGGTTGATCTTAAATAGCTTTTTTATCAGCTGATTTTTCAAAAATCAACTACATCTATCTTATGCGTTAGGTCCTTGTCTGCTTCAAACCGAATTCAAATTGAACAAATATTACCTACGTTATTGAAGATTTTCTGAAATTCTGAGTCAAGTGATTATACCACCGTGATAAAATAATAGATTCGTCCATATCGATGGTTACGTTCGTAAATGCCATAACCTACAGCATGAAAACGTTGTAGTATAGGTATTCAGCCCATCATTACAAAGCACAAATGTGACTAAGTCGAGCAATTTTAGAGTCGTTTGCGGCAACGGAGATTGACGAGGAAATCCAGATTTATCCGGATACCTTCGTCAGTTTCCGACGTCAAGGAAAACTGTGAAGTAGCTGGCGATATTTCACGAAGTGTTTAATATCTATTGATGGATGGAATACCTTAAGGAGTTTTTAACGTGACCTACGATATTGCATTACTGAAAACAATACTGATTAACAAAACTACGGTGGTTATCTGAATAAAAATTATACTAAGTTAGTCCAACCTTAATGATATTCGTGCCATGAAGGAATTCTTCGTGGGAAATCGTAAATTTTCGTCACACGTTTGATCTATACGGACATGTTAAAGTTAGAAAAAAGACACTTTCCATGACCGAATATTTACGATGTCGCTGCTTATTTTAAAAGCCATTATGGTAAAGAAAATAAATGGAGAAAATCAGCATATCGCTGCTTTTCTGCAAAAACCTCGTATCTGCAGCTTGTTTTAAGCTGCAGATACGAGGTTTTCGTAGAAAAGCAACAATATTTTGCTTTTCCCTCGATATTCTCTACTTATCAGCATATTCTATGTTCTTTTGGGATTAACTTAAAATGTGCAAGGTAGCTAAACAATCTTATCAAAGGGAAATAATGCAGGAATTGCATAGTTTGTATATATGGCAGAGTAGATGGCACATTGGTTGTACACAGAGAGCTACAGGCAAGAGGGGGATATTGGCATTTCAAAATGAAATAATAATCCATGTATCTTTCACCAAACCCTTTGTTGTGGGTACTCATTGGAATTATCTCATCGAGACAATTCAAATGAATACCCACAAAATAGGGTTTAGAATTGGATTATCAGATTTAGAATGCCTTTACACCCTCTTATCTGTTGGTCTGTGTATAAAATAATTATGAAAATGCCTTCAACTCTTTCCAAAAGAATAAGATTTAATTTAACCCTTTCCCAAACAAGACCTGGTTTTGACGTCCCTAATAGAAAAGGCGTGGGGAAAACATTGAAACAAAAGAAGACACTGCTGATAATCAGCAGTTTCCCCTTTTGTCTCAATATTTTCTATGCCATATTTTACACAAATTCCATCGTTAATAACTTCCATTTTGTCATTTTTGACAGTTTCTGAAGTGAATCAACCTAATATTTTGACGTTTGGGAAAGGGTTAAGAATGGTACAAATTGAAAAGTGTTCCAGAAAAACGAAATTTAAGCAATTTAATACACACAATCTGCATGATGTGACATACAGTTTTCTGTGCCTTATTAGTCACAAATTTTACCTTTTGATTTTGTTGTCTCCAACAGCTTTCAAATTGAACCACCCTAATTTTTTATTGTTTGGGAAAGGGTTGAGCATAGAAAGTATCAAGAGAGCATGAGAAAATTGTTGTAAATTATCAGCATTTGTTTCTTTTCTTTCAATGCTTCTAAAGCATTTATTGCGAATTTTGTCAAGGTGGGCACTGTTTTGTAAAAGCAAGGATTGTCCAAGAAATATTGTGATTGTTTATTTATCCTTTTCCCGAACCAGATCAGGTTTTAAAGCCCGTGATAAAATAAACTAAGGAATACATTGAGGCAAAAGAAGAAAATGCTGGTCACCAGCAATTTCTCATTTTGCCTCAATATTTTCTGTGGTGCTTCGTACACATATCTGATCTTTTACAACACCCATTTTGTCATCTGCACCATCTATTAATTTTTTGCTGTTTAGGAAAGGATTAAATCTTTTACCCTGGTTTATTGTCAAAAGACATAAAAAATATCAAATAGAACAGATGACGGTACTAATGTTGCTTCTCTTCAAAAACTTTATAACTACAGCTTGATTAAAGCTGTAGTTACAAAGATTTCGATGAAAAGTAGTGATATTTATAGTCAAAAGACCAAAGAATATAATTATTACAGAACAAATGATTGCACTATCTTGCTTTCAGAACATATCTATAATAAAAGTTCCTGAGCTGATCCCAAAACATTAAACTTAATATCGTGTGGGGTACCAGTCTAAAGAAAGAGGGCCCAATCCCCTTATAGAAACCCCACATGCCTTCCTGTCTATAGATCTTAATGAAACAGTTCGGGAGGTTTTTATACATGATTCCTTTACCGTCAACACCGACGGGCTGATTGTACATCCTAGTTGACATGACGTCGAATGGAGTCATACACATCACAACCACTAAACCTCCCATCATGCTGGCCAACAGGGAATTGAACACACTGAACTCGGGGAAAAACTGTAAACAGAACAATAAGTGAAGAATGAAATTGTTAAGATTCAAATAACCCATTAACATACAGCAAAATAATAGACCAGTCCAAAGTCAAAGATGTTGTATGTATGACAATTTCAAGTGAATCAAATAAATAACCTTTTGGTTGTTTTGGGGAGAAAATATCATAGAAAAAGAAGAAATTGCTTGTTAGATCTACAACAATTTTTTTTATTTTCAACAATGTTTTCCAAGGCCTTTATATATTGGGGAGTGAAAAGGAGACGATGTATGGGAATGGGATGACCACTGAGGCAATTGGGCTTTGAAATATTGGTACTAGATGCTGCCTTCTAGAACAGTTTATTCTTAAAGTTGTTAAATATAGAAGCTCTCAAACCTCAAATCTGTTTTGAGAGTATCTTTTAATCCTTTCCCAACTAATGAACCTCTTTGACAAACTTATTAGAGATACATGTACAGTACAGCTTGTGTGTGTGTGTGTGTGTGTGTGTGTGTGTGTGTGTGTGTGTGTGTGTTTTTTTTTTTGTTTTTTTTTTTTTTTTACTTTTTCAATACATCATTGTAATTTGATTTTGAGTTGTTTTAAGTGGAAAATCGTGATAATCGCGGTGATGGGAGTTTTTCCAAGCAAACCTATGGAATCACCATGATTTATCACTTGTCTTTATTATCTTTCCTGTACCATCTTGAATCATGGTGTAAAGCATTGAATACCATAGGGATTGCGTTTGGCGATCACTGCGATTTCCACTCGAAGTTTATTTTTACCGCGTTGGGTGTGTGTTTTAGGTAAAACACGTGCAAGCTGCACTGTAGCTTAGAAGGCATTGAGGCTTAAGAAAAACCTACCATTAGACAAGCTAGTGCTGGTGTGGTACATCTCCACAAGCTTGTACAATTGTAGATAATAAACCATGTTGTACTGTAGTTTACTATAAATACTACTCTCCAAAGCCAAGGTCTATTGAGTAAACCATCAAATATGACCTCTGCTGTTTTTGATACACCAACAGCCTATTTGGTCGTCATAATCTAATTATAGCACATCATTTGAATTATCGAATCAAAATCATTCAGTTTTATCTTGTATAAGAGGGCTGTTAATAAAGGGGTCATACTAAAATACGCCACATGGGAAAATTCGCCCTATGGGACCATATGAAAATATAGACGCCATATAGAATTATATGGTATGGAAGTTTATTTTTTGGAAATTTTAAGGCTTAAAATGTCAAATATCGAATAGTTTTTGACATTTTGTGTTTATTTGTACTTGGTTTTGGATATTATGGTAAATTTTGGAGTTGAGCGCCGATAACGCCACATCACTTCTACCTTCGCCACACAGACCCAAAAGTAGAATTGCATATATATAACGGAATTATGTTATTATCTTATTACACAAGATAAATATGACTATTGGATTTGTATTTTATAATATTTTCTTTTGTTTATTTTCAGATTTCGGATGAATAGTAGTCCGCTTCCGTACCGCGTCTTTTATGATACCGCGGTATTCAAAACAGTGTTCATTTGCGGACGAAGTATCACCTACCAACTGCGTGCATTAGCAAAATTAAAAGCAAAATCATTTACTCTGATCATTGGTGATTACTTTTGATAAAATTTCGGTTGCATTTGATTTACTTTAGAAAGAGAAATCGTAGAATGTTTTCATGTCCCCATTCATTTTTTATTTTTCTGGACGCCATTAAGTACAGTGGTACCCAAGAGGACCATCCAATATAGCGGAAAGCCATGTGGGGAAAGGGAGGTAATTATATGCGTCATACAAATAGACTAGAAGGCGTAATAAACTGGATGACCTGTACAATTCGAAATTTTCAAAAATGGATTCAAACGGCTGCTGCCTGAACAAACGTTTACAAGTTCGAAACAATTATTGATTTATCAAAATATTGATTGATCGATCGATTGATCGATTTGTGTAAAATACACCATGTAGAAAATATCGAGGCAGAAGGAAAAAATGTTGTTTACTAGAATTTTATCTTTTTTCCCCAATGTCTTCCATAGCCTTGTCTATTAGGGACGTCAAATTTAGGTCTTGTTAGGAAAATGGTTAATTAATCATCAAGATATTCCAACAATCAATATCATCACTTGGTGCAACTTCGGACGTCATCCGTGGCAACAGAAATTGTATAATGACCGCATCCAGATATGGCAGACAACTGTTCCAGTCCCTATAAGCCTTCAACCCAGATGACGAACATCGGGGAATTACATACAAATCCAGGCCATGTCAAGAAAGATCAAGGATGATGTGTTTGAAACTGTGAAAGAATTGGAAGAAAATGACATTAAAACGTGCATATGTAAAATCCTCCAAAATGACCAAAGGGGCAAACTATCTTAAGCCCTTTCACAAACAAGTCCCTGGTTTGACCTGCCCATTAAGGTTTGGGAAATATTGAGTCAAAAGAAATAAATGCAGTTAGATGTAAATCAGAAATGCAGAATAAATAATCTAAAATTTTCTGGTCTGTGATTTAAACTTATACATGGGGAAAGGGTTAAGAATATGTGGTGTCAAAACAGATTAAACATTATCAGCAATTTCTTGCTTTTTCTCAATGTTTTCAAAAATGTTCAAGGGACGCCAAAACCTCGCTTTGTGTGGAAAAGAGTTCAACTGAATTGGATCATGCTGTTCACCTTGTTGATATCCCAATTTATCATTCAAAACGTATGATCCAAGTCCCAATTAAAACATTAAGCTGTGCAATCTAAAATCTTTTCCGTTGAAAATTATAGCAGATGACAAAAATAAAAATACTAGATCATAAAAAATTATAAAAAAAAGCGCACACACACAAAAAGTTGAATAAATTGAATAATCATTTTGCGCTTTCCAGTCTATATAAATTCATCCAGTCTAAAATTGTCTGTAGTTTGCTCCCCTTGAAGTTTTGATTTTCTTTATACATATTCTTCTTTAAAATCTGAAAATAAAAAAAGTATATATTTTAGCTGAAACTAATTAATCAAATATAATAACGATATATCTATCCATTTTATTCATTTCATATAAAAAATCAACTTTTGAGCCTTGTGGCGAACGGTGAAGTGGTATGGTGTTATCGGCGATCAGCTCCAAAATTTATCACCTCAATAACTAATCTAAAATCATCTACATCTATTAAGTACTACTCGAAACTACTCGAAAGTGAAAAAAATATGATAAATAAAATCTTAACATGACCAAAATACATGTATATATAACATATAATTCCATATGGCGTCAATATTTTCATATGGCTTCCATAGGGCGTATTTTCCTCATATGGCGAATTTTAGTGTGACCGTTAATAAAGTATCCGAAATTGTGTCATAACATTTTAATTTATGTACTGATTGTAGTGATATTTTCAACACAAATACTTTAGAGAATTAAACTTTTGATCCTGCAACAAAAATTAAGTTTTTTTCATTAAGGCCAATTCAATAGTCACTATGGCAACGTAGGGTCACGTTGAGCAAGGCAACTTCGTTCTTGGACCGATACAACGTCAGAAAAGTCTGTCTTACATATCTAATATTTACATCTGTTCGATATATTTACCACTGCACGATATCCACATCTCCAAACTATGAATCCATATGTCAACAAGAGTGCCATCGTCACAATATACGCCGCCACTTATAAAACTTGAGACAAAAAAATGACATTGACAAGGATTTATAAATATTCACTGAAAAACCTTTAAAAAATTGTGTTCACAAAAAGGTTTTTATAAATATCCAGTGAAAAACCTGGAAGGAATTGCATTCACGAGGCTGAAATATCATTAAGCCCCAGAGACTAAGATTGAAGGGGGCATAATTCTGGCAAAAATCAATGAACCATGAAATCCTTCCTTCATGCACATCTACCAATTGAGGTGATAACATCCACCAAGTTTCATTAAGATCCAGCCAGAAACTTAGGAGGAGTTGTGTTGACAAGCCTGCAATTTCAATAAGCCCCAGAGACTAAGTTTTTAAGGGGCATAACTCAGGCAAAAATCAACGAACCATAAAATCCTTCCTTCATGCACATCTACCAATTGAGGTGATAACATTGACCAAGTTTCATTAAGATCCAGTCAGAAACTTAGGAGGAGTTGTGTTGACAAGCCTGCAATTTCAATAAGCCCCAGAGACTAAGTTTTTAAGGGGCGTAACTCAGGCAAAAATCGACGAACCATAAAATCCTTCCTTCATGCACATCTACCAATTGAGGTGATAACATTGACCAAGTTTCAAGAAGATCCAGCCAGAAACTTAGGAGGAGTTGCGTTGACAAGGCTGCAATTTCAATAAGCCCCAGAAACTAAGTTTTTAAGGGGCGTAACTCAGGCAAAAATCGACGAACCATAAAATCCTTCCTTCATGCACATCTACCAATTGAGGTGATAACATTGACCAAGTTTCAAGAAGATCCAGCCAGAAACTTAGGAGGAGTTGCGTTGACAAGGCTGCAATTTCAATAAGCCCCAGAGACTAAGTTTTTAAGGGGCGTAACTCAGGCAAAAATCGACGAACCATAAAATCCTTCCTTCATGCACATCTACCAATTGAGGTGATAACATTGACCAAGTTTCAAGAAGATCCAGCCAGAAACTTAGGAGGAGTTGCGTTGACAAGGCTGCAATTTCAATAAGCCCCAGAGACTAAGTTTTTAAGGGGCATAACTCAGGCAAAAATCAACGAACCATAAAATCCTTCCTTCATGCACATCTACCAATTGAGGTGATAACATTGACCAAGTTTCAAGAAGATCCAGCCAGAAACTTAGGAGGAGTTGCGTTGACAAGGCTGCAATTTCAATAAGCCCCAGAGACTAAGTTTTTAAGGGGCATAACTCAGGCAAAAATCAACGAACCATAAAATCCTTCCTTCATGCACATCTACCAATTGAGGTGATAACATTGACCAAGTTTCAAGAAGATCCAGCCAGAAACTTAGGAGGAGTTGCGTTGACAAGAAAAGTGGACGTACGTACGGACGGACGGATGGACGGATGGACGGATGGACGGATGGACGGATGGACGGACGGATGGACGGACGGACGGACAGACGGAGAAGATGACGCCAATATACGTCCGCCTCCGGCGGCGTATAAAAAAGGAACTGAACTCTACTTGAGGAATTTTATGGATAGTTTCTCAGACACAATTGACAGTCATGAACGTTTTTGCTGACATCGTGTTTGGATGTCCAGATCTTTTGAGGTCGGCCACATAACGCGTAGAATTGTTTTTAAATGCATTATACTACCCAGAAATGCTTCAATATTTTCATAGAACTATTGCCGTTTATGTTCATTATCAAAAAGATGCAAAAGTTTATTGAATACCGCTGCTCAAGCACGATAATTTGCAATATCAACAAACTAATGTCTTGAACTATGGTTGTTTATGGTATTGACGTCATATGTCAGCCTATGAAATTACGTTTGCCAAGAAAAAAGTTCGGTCAAGGGTAACGAGCATCTTGGACAACTTTTGACACGAGAAAAAACAAAATATGACCGCTTCAAAAGCGATTGATAAGTCACAGTTTTACTAATTCTCAAAAAATGCCCCTCTCATCGTGACCCTACGTTTCAAAAGCACTGTCGAATGCCTTTATGCAAATAGCCTAGTTTTTGTTGCAGGACCAAAAACATAATTCTTCAAAGTATTTGTGTTGAACATCTCATCTCAGTTAGTGTAAAAGTTAAAAAGTTATGATAATTTTCCGGAAATTTTATTAACAGCCCTCGTACATTACGTCGCTTCTATTTTTGGCTGAAGCCGGTAATTTGAAGCAACATCATTCCAATTATTGAATTGTTTTACATTGTTTGATTACATATACATTTACGTATCTTCTATTTCTGGCTGAAGCCGGTAATTTGAAGCTTCAGCCAATGAAAATTTGTATCAGAGTTGAGTTTTCAAATGTTTTGCTGTGCCAACGACTGGATACCGAAATCCCGCAAAGGCTCGAGATTACACATGAAATGACCCCGTGAAGACAGAGTATCATTTTATCGTAATGGAATGAAGAATAGTGCTCTGTTTTAAGAGAGTATATATATACATGTGAAATAACAGCTCACCTTTTTACTGACCACATATTGTTTAGTTGTACTAAATGTAGATAACTGGACGGCAGACCCAACCATTACACGAGCCAACGCAGCTGTGGTGCCTCTCCATAAACCTGTACAATTATAGTGAACAAACAATATTCAGTAATAGCTTCTTGCTATAACCCATTATCAAACAGCTAAAATTTGGTATGTCCCAATTTTTCATGTAATGTCACAAGCATTCTTAACATATCCGACATCTATTAAACATGTTACACTTCAGAAAAACTCTTTCCTCCGGCAAAACTTTATAAATCAATGTTGCCTGAAAAATTCAATGTGTCATGTGAACCTCAAAATGGTAATATTACGAAAAGACTATGATAATTCAAGTAAAGTGATGTTCACATAGCATTTTGTCAACTATATTTAAAGCGGTATTATTTCAGCTTGGACAAGGAAAATGGGACCATGTCTTATTTGGCAGTAATTCATCTTTTTTCTATTATAGCAAAGGGCCTAACAGTATCCAAATTGCTCCCTTTCAATTCATACCAGCAATGTTATAAAAAGAACACAATCTTGTCTACAATCCGATCATGATAATATAATTGTTGCATCAAACTCCAAATTACTGTATTTTCACATGAAATGGCTCGAATCTTGTGGGTGTCTCACTCCTGCAAGATAAGCACCAACTCTTGTAAAATAATTACTGAAAATTTAAAACACATTTTCCTTTGTTTACATAGGTGAACGTCTTAACCCTTTCCCAAACAACAAAACTTCAAGGTAGCCCTTTTTAAATGCTGCTGTAGACCACAAAATGGGGATTGATAAAAATGAATTTGTGTATAATAAAGCACAGAAAATATCGAGGCAAAAGGAGAAAATGCTGATGATCAGCATTTTCTTCTTTTGCCTCAATGTTTTCCAACACCTTTTCTTCTGTGGACGTCAAAACCAGGTCTTGTTTGGGAAAGGGTTAAACAGGTGCAATAATATCGTGACTGGAAAATGATTCATACTGTTAGTCTCACCTCTAACACCATGTTCTTTATATACACTAGTAAGCCCCCTCCACATACTGTCATGTGGGTGCTGCGTACCTACAGCTATTGCACGATCGGATCTCGCCTGTAGTTGCGTTTTTACCTGAAAATGAAAATTGGGTTCTAACCTAAATGGATGTTATCAAAGATAAGATTTCTGTAAAATATGGCACAGAAAATATTGAGACAAAAGGAGAAACTGCTGGTTATCAGCAGTTTCTTCTTTTGTTTCAATGTTTTCCCAAGCATTTTCTATTAGGGACGTCAAAACCCGGTCTTGTTTGGGAACGGGTTAACCTGAAAGTGAAAAATTTATTTACATCACTCTGGATAATTATCCCATTTCGTCATGACATGTGCTTAAAAATACTATCATGTGTGTGATGCGTATCTACAGCTATTGCACAGTCAGATCTCGCCCATAAATGTGTTTTACCTAGAAATAAAAAATTGTTTATATCAGGTGTTATTTCATTCTTAAAAATTGTCCTTTTTTTATGGGCTTCAAAAATTTGTTAGACATCTTTCCATTGTTAATCTATTTTTGTTGCTATTGTTTTTAACCTGAAGTTTAAGCTTTGAAATAACATTTATATAATCATTACTATTCCATGTAAAATGAATTACCATGTAAAAGGGGCTGCCAACTGCTGCTCCCATACACCCTGCGAAGGCCCCAGCAATCACACTACGCCACCAAACAACATGCCCATCTTTATCCTTCGTAAAGCCCAAGTTGCCCAGCACCTGGTATGTGCCGAGCCGGAAACCATTCATGAATAACTGGTACCATAGTGCGGGTACCAGGCCCTTCTGTAGGGCAAACAATCCATCTGTCCGTCCAATTGTGTAAAATGCATGAAATGAATTTCTGTAAAATAGAAAAGGAACACTACAGTCTTATATATAATGACTTGTGTTATTTCATTACATACTAAAGTTTTGCAAATAATTTGAAATACATGTACCCCTAATTTTCTAATGACTTAACCCTTTCCCAAAGAAGACCTGGTTTTGACGTCCCAAATAGAAATGGTGTGGGAAAACATTGAAACAAAAGAAGAAACTGCTGATAACCAGCAGTTTCTCCTTTTGTCTCAATATTTTCTGCATCATATTTTACACAAATACTATCTTTAATAACATCGATTTTGTCATCTGTGACAGTTTCTGAAGTGGATCACCCTAAAATTTTGTCTTTTGGGAAAGGGTTAATTTGACCTATCATCATCATCATGGTGTTGGGTCTCTGTTCTGTCATTAATTCCCTGTCAATTCTTTCCAAGATGTTATCAGTCTTCAAACATCCAGCTTTCCAGAAACATGTTCACATGCCATTTAACCCATCTTAGGCCATTTGACACCCCAAAACATTTAGGTTTTGGACAAGCAATTTCTTCATTTTCCACAATGTTTTCTACACAAATTGACCCAAGAATATAGAAATACATTTGTTTGAAATCGTTGTCTGCAACATCTTTGAATTTGGCGATGTCTATAATTATATCATCTGGTAATGGGTTAAAGATTCAAAGACTTGCAATAAATTCTACCTGTAATGTATGGTGTAAGCTCCTTTTCTCTGCAGCTCTCCTTGCAATTGCATACGAGTCTTTACTACCTTAAAAAGATTTATGATCGGACAAGATGAGTTTGTGAAACATAAAAACCCTAATGTGTACCGGTATACATTTTTGATGCATCTGAAAAGCAAGGATAAATATCGACACAAAAGAAGAAAATGCTCATTGCTGAGATCCAGAATATTCTCCTTTGGCCTCAAATTTTTTTGGTTGTAAAAAGCATGTGGCACCCTTAACTTGAAGCCAATTTGAGCAATAAAGTTTGATTGGATAATCATCTTTTCAAATTTTGGGTGTTTGACCAAGAGTGTAATTGCTGTCAGAGCAGACTTTCCCAAACAAGACCTGGTTTTGATGCCCCTTAAAAAATGGTTTGGGATAACAATGAGACAAAAGAAGAAAAGGCTGAATATCAGCATTTTCTCCTTGTGCCTCAATATTTCCATGCCTACTTTTCATTCAATTTGTCAAATCTTATCCTTATCATCATCTATTTATCGTCTGCAGCAGCTGTCTTTGAAAAGTAAAATATTTGCTCATTTGGAAAAGAGCTAACTTTCTTATTTTGTTTTCTTCAGCAACATCTTTAAACCATTACCAAACAGCACAATTTTGGACTGGTCGAAATTCAAAGATGATGCAGACAACAATTTGAAGTGAATGAAATTTTACATTTTGACATTGTGGTAAGAAAACATTATGGAAAATGAAGAAATTGCTTGTAACAAGCAATTTCTTCATTTTCACAATGTTTTCCCAAACCCTTTCTTGTGAGGGAGTCAAAAGGCGTCACTGTGCACTGCAATGTAATGGGTTAAGTTTTGACATGTTTTTGGTCAAAAGACAAAAGAAAAGTTTTGCTGTATACTTGTAAAATAACAAATTTGTGTACCTCAAGTGGATTGGTGAAGAACCCTGCACCACAAGCTGCAATACCGCCCAGACCAAACTCTCGAAGTTGTGATACATCCATCGCCAATGAGGGGTGCACGCTTCGACTTTATTTGTAAAATAACAAAATTGTGTACCTCAAGAGGATTGGTGAAGAACCCTGCACCACAAGCTGCAATACCGCCCAGACCAAACTCTCGAAGTTGTGACACGTCCATCACCAATCTGGGGTACACGCTTCGACTTTATTTGCTTGCCTCTAATTACCTTGTTTATTTGTCATGACATATTTCACATCTGAAGCACTGTAATTTAAAGAATGTTGACTAGAAGATGATCATGTTAATCCTTTCATATTCGACAAAAATGGGGTGCTGTCGTGCATGCCACTTTGAAAGATGCTGCAGATGACAAAATGGATATCACTAGAAAAGAAGAACTTTGTGAAAAATATAACATAGGAAATATTGAGACAAAAGGAGAAAATGCTGATTAGGCCTTGTTTGGGCAAGTGTAGTAAAAAAGTTTAATTATTATCCATAAATAGGATAAAGGGCACCACCATTCTACACGGGTGGGCATCAGGGGAGCTACCTCGAAAATGTGTTAACGTAAATTTGTTCCAACGCCACATCCGGGAATGTCGAGGTAGTGGAAATCCCCGTATTTTGACAAACGGACAAAGGTGAGCTCTCCCATTTATTTGTTTTTTCTTTCAAAGAGCGCATTACTTAAAAATCTGGCGATGCAGTGCAATGCTACTGTGTTTTAGCAATGCATGAAGACCAAAAAACCCATTAAATAGTGGAAAATACGAGCAGGACGACATTAATTCCAGGACTGGTGGATTGCATTTTCGCCCTTTGTTGACATATCGACAAGCATCTCGAGGCAGACATTGCACTTTATTTTCAGTTTCTGACCACTATCACATGTTTTGATGCAACGTGTAGTCAAATTGACTACAATGACGCAAAAATTTCAGATAATCTGGTCTCCTGAACAGATTAACTGCCCAAAAACTCATTCGTGTTGTTCCCAGACCATCGAGGTGGTGGTAATCTATCGAGATAATTCCCACGCGCCCCAAACATCTAACCATCTGACATATTGATGTGTTGATATACTTTAATGATTCTGGACAGCGACCTAATGGCTAGTTGGCGAAAATCAGTTCTGCTAGTCACAGAACTGTGATGCACGTGCAATATCTAATTATAGCAGATTTTTGAGAACTTATGAAACAAGGAACGGGAACTGCAACCACAACATAAATCCCAACCTGAAACCCAACCTGAAACCCAAGTGGGAAACAACAACAACAATTACATTTAAGCACCGATACAAAGAGAACACATTGTAAGCCGCGTTAGCATCCCTTTTCCCAAAAGTTTGTCACTCAATCACCAGAACTTAACTGAAAGTGTTTGGACACATAAAATGACTGAAAAGCATAAAAATCCACAATTTAACTTATTCAATTTTTCAGGCACATCTACACCAAAACAAAACGCAGTACTGCTTACCTTCAGCCAGAGACCTATACCTTAAAATCAAGTTATAGTACTGATTCCGCCAAAACCAAATGTACCTGCAGAAAAGAGAAATTTATCAGCTGTATTGTTCCTAGGTGGGTTTGTAGGCTATTTACGGAGGACTTAATTCAAGATAGGCACTTCCGGCATTCTGGGAATTAAGATTAATAGTTCCATGGTTTCAGGTTGGGATTTATGTTGTGATTGCAGTTCCTGCTCATTGTTTCATAAGTTCTCAAAAAATCGCATATAATTAGATATTGCACGTGCATCACAGTTCTGTGACTAGCAGAACTGATTTTCGCCAACTAGCCATTAGGTCGCTGTCCAGAATCATTAAAGTATATCAACACATCAATATGTCAGAAGGCCAGATGTTTGGGACGCGTGGGAATTATCTCGATAGATTACCACCACCTCGATGGTCTGGGAACAACACGAATGAGTTTTTGGGCAGTTAATCTGTTCAGGAGACCAGAATATCTGAATTTTTTGCGTCATTGTAGTCAATTTGACTACACGTTGCATCAAAACATGTGATAGTGGTCAGAAACTGAAAATAAAGTGCAATGTCTGCCTCGAGATGATTGTCGATATGTCAACAAAGGGCGAAAATGCAATCCACCAGCCCTGGAATTAATGTCGTCCTGCTTGTATTTTCCACTATTTAATGGGTTCTTTGGTCTTCATGCATTGCTAAAACACAGTAGCATTGCACTGCATCGCCAGATTTTTAAGTAATGCGCTCTTTGAAAGAAAAAACAAATAAATGGGAGAGCTCACCTTTGTCCGTTTGTCAAAATACGGGGATTTCCACTACCTCGACATTCCCGGATGTGGCGTGGGAACAAATTTATGTTAACACATTTTCGAGGTAGCTCCCCTGATGCCCACCCGTGTTCTAGATTGTGAAATAATAAAGATCCAACAAAATTGAAAGAAAACTTTTCCCTGAAATTTTAGCAAAGAACATTAAGACTGCCAAGACTGCAGCAGACGACAAATAGGATATCAAACAAATTTGAATAAGACTTCATTAGAAAATATTGAGGCAAAAGGAGAAAATGCTGTGGTAAAAAGTATACTTCTTATATGTGGTGTACTTCTTGTACCTCAATAGTTAATCTGAGTTTTCTCTGATGAAATTTGCTCTTTGATGTCGATGTCGGCATGTCGCTCATTTACATCCAGGGGTTTTCCTAGCCATTTTGGGAAAAGGAGTCTGGCCGGAATTGGGAATTTTTTAATTTTTAATTTTCTTATTTTGGGCTGAAAAAAGTGAGCAAAACACTCATTCCTCAACAACAAATTAATCATTTTGAATAGATTGGGAAAATGGATGAATATTTGCTTTGGGAACACAGCCGTTTGCATTGGGAACACCTCCGTTTTCAGGAGGCACAGAAAGCATAGGAAAACCCCTGACATCAGAGCACACTACCATTCAAAAACACCGGAGAGTTTAACACAAGTTGTGGAACCTTGTTCACTGTTCGATCTTAAACAATATATCCTTAAAACGCCTTATGGTACGGATCAATGAACCATTATTGTCATGCCTGGTGAAAAATTTAAGACCAAAAAGTATAATTTCTAAAAGGTTTACAGGAAATGTTTAGCAAAAACCCTGACCTGAACAGCCATTGATTATACTACCCCTACTTTCTGTTGTTTTTGAGTGGTAGTGCGCTCTGATTTAAATGAGCGACATCAATGTTATTATCAAGGAGTGAATTTCGTCAGAGAAAACTCAGATTACTCAATAGCTTGCACCCTTTTTCCCTTCCAAAAAAAAAATCTGAAATGGCCGTCAAAACTAGTCATTTTTCGGGAAAGGGTTAAGTCATGGGCGCTTTTATAGTTATACATATCGTCGGTGCTATGACAAAATGGCGTAATAGAAATTTTGCTCGAAAACCATTTTTTTCAGGAGAGCCAAAAACGTTTTTGCCGTTTTAAAAAATGTTAAAAAATATGCCGGCAAAATTGCGTAACTCACTATTACTCTCGTGTAAATTTGTCTACGTATAACGCATTTTTGTCAGCTAAATCGAGTTACGCAATTTTGTCACATGATAATTGAAAGGGTTCTAATAGGTGTTGAAAAACGCAGTTTTGACAGGATATGCGCTCCTACATACTTAGTAGAAAGCATTTATAAAAAAAAATTGACAAAATGGCGTAACTAATTTGCTACGCCATTTTGTCATAGCACCGACGATATAGACCGTGGTTTTTAAGATTTATTTTCAAGAAAGCGTTCTTTAAAACCGAAACCCTATGGATAAGGTAAATGGTTTCTATATGAAAATAGACCATATGCAGTGTCTGATCCAGGATTTGAAAAACATGGGGGAAATTCCCGCATTAGTTTTGAAAACTTGCGGGATCTGTAATTACAATGGGGGACTTCAAGTTTGCTTAACCAAATAACAAAACAATAGACTACCGCCGTCTCACTTTCAATTACCTTGTTTGAAATATTTTCGTCATCCACATTTGTTTCACGACCAAAGAAATTGTTAATAAGTCGTTTTTTCCCTGTCTGATCCATTGTTTGTCAAAGAAAATGCAGACGATTCGATCATTACTGTGTATGACAACAAACATAAAATTAGAATTTTCCTGTTAACGAAAACGAGTTTTAAAATTTTCTTTGTAAGTAGATCTAATTCACTTCGAAAAAAAACTATATCTATTTTTCAAAAGTGGATATTTTTCATTGATATTATTTTTTCTCCCACTATAATGAACATATAAATGAATGTAATCAAAAGTTCGTTTAAATTAGATTCGTAAGTCATCGGTCAATTTCGACTGCTACTAGAGTGGGAATAACATACAGGTAGTATGAATAACTATACATGTAGTTACAAACACGCGGTCTTTGTTGCTATCGAACTCAACCGTAGTAAACAATAAGGGAAGTCACTCTTATGATACCGCTCGAAGAAAAATGTAAATAGTTAGACGTGACTTGCTGTCAAAGGCTAGATTTATTGATATATCTTTTTGATTTTTTTGCGCGACCATCCCGCGCTTGATTGAAAATCATGCGTGATCTTTCAGAAATGCCGGGGATTCTCGCAATCGCGCGTCCTAGATCAGACACTGCATATGATCATTAAGGATTACTGAAGCAAACAATAATCCAATGCAGTCTCAGTATTTGGACAAATGAAGAAAAATACCTGTAACGCAACAAATGTGTCACGAAATTATTCGGGAACGAATTGTCTTTTTTGTTGTTGTTGTTGTTTCTGTAGACTAGAATTTGTAGACTGGTTTCATAAATACAGTTTGTACATGAATTTATACAAAGAACAAGCGCAACACGTTTAACCCATTACCAGACGACAAAATTTTGGAATTTTCCAATTTGAATAATGTTCCAGACGACAATTTCAAGTTGATGAAAATTTAAAAATCTTTCCAATTTGTGTCAGAAAACATTGTGGAAAATGAAGAAATTGCTTGTCACAAGCAATTTCTTCATTTTTCACAATGTTTTCCCAAGCTTTTCTTGTGATGGAGTCTAAAGGTGTCACTGTGCAGTAATAGGTTAAATTTACAAAATCGCGACAATCCCAAACGATGTTTGTTTATTGGGGTTTTACGCCGTTTTCAACTGTTATTGTCATAACGCAGCGGCTGGAGCACCGAACCATGGATTCTTATATTTCATAGGCTTACCAGTAGCCTACTACCACAACACCCTAACCGAGCCTCCAGCTGCTCCCACATGATTTTGGCATTGTTTTATTCTTACGTGATGTTAATGTGCGCCCATGACATTGTGTTTTGACTTGAATTTAAAACCCTTTCCCAAACAAGGCCTGGTTTTGACGTTCATAATAGAAAATGCTTGGGAAAACATTGAAACAAAAGAAGAAACTGCTGATAATGCACCCCTCCTCTGTAGTTAGTCTGATTATTTCATTTTCATGTAGAATTTCTGACAATATTGTGTAATATTGGGTAAGCGAAGCTCCCTATTTGTACACAGAGACATTTAGCCAAAATTAGGGACCAAATACTATTTTGAATGTCAGTGTTGGTTTACCGAATTGTAAAGTTGTTTCATAAATGTAATTTGAATGTTTGAAAACGACAGAAATTGGACAGGTCCAATTCGAAAGCCAACGTTGAAGATAACAAAACTAAAACAAATGATATTCGGCTTTGTGTGTCCTATATAGCAAAGATAATATTGTGACAAAAAGAAAATGCTGATACTCAGCATTTTTTCTTCTTCTTTTTTCCTCAACAATTTCAATGCTCTATTAATTAGAGACGTCAAAGCCATGTCTTGCTTGGGAAAGGGTTTTACACATATTCTGTAAGCTTATTTATGTAGGTAATGTTCAGAATTGTGGAGTTTTGACTATTTATTCATGGTTTGTGCGCCGCTAATATAAAAGGATTAGGAAATGTTGATAATTAACATTTTTTTTTCAATTTGCCTCAATATTTTCCTGTGCTATATAGTGTACTCAAATCTTTCTTTATCAAACTCCTTTCTGCCCTCTATTTAAAACAGCTTTTGAACCGAATCAATCCTAATTTTGTCGTTTTTTACTGGGTAAAAGGCACTTGACATGATTTTTTCATCTTCGGCTTACACAAGCCTAAAGATAAGCAGTTGATTACTAAAATGAGTCTCACGCCACTTCTCCGTATATCGTCGCTTTTCTTCGAAAACCTCGTAACTGCAGCTTGTTTTAAGCTGCTGTTACGTGGTTTTCGATGAAAAGCAGCGATATCCTTTACTCCTCACGTAAAAGTCCTGAGTTTGACATTCTTTAATGTTAGATATCGAGGGAAAAGGAGCAAATGCAGCAGCTGATCGTCAGCATTTTATTCTTTTATTCTTTCCCCTCGTATTTACCCTTCTCAACAAAGCAACAGTCACGTAGGTAAAATGTACGGTGTGAACGCTACGGAATCCTTTCAATTTGACAATTTCAAAATTTTGCCATTTTGAAAAGGGTTAAGAATTTCGAAAATGACGAAGTCAAAGACTCTTCATTTTCATTCGTATCGTTTGTTGAAATATTCTACATTGGGGGACTTACACATTGAAATAGATTTCTTTCATAAATCTTTGCGCATGGATATTTCGTGACATTTTGTTTAATTTTGTGATCATGTGTGAGTGTTTTTCGTTCGCAGATTTATTCGTTCTCAAGCAACACCTGATTTTGACGCCTCTATCGAATGAAGACTTGGATTCCAATGAAAAGAGAGTTAGAGAAAAGAAGAAATTGATTAATTTCAGCTATTGCTGATTTTCCATCAATGTTTTCAATGCTCGAGTAAACAAACTTTTGATGTCAATTGTTTTGCGGGTATTAATTTACCGTGAAGTGGTACCACTTTTAACATTCTGTTGCTTTCAAAGGGGTTAACCGAAGTAATCATTTAAATTCAATCTAAACCTTTACAGTTCAAAAACACTGTGTATGGGACAAGCAGTTACTCTTTTCCTCGTGATGACTTCTGAATGATGTTATGGTGGTAACAATATTTAGGTTACTTGCGCTTTCATATTGGCATCAAAGGGCATTTAAGGTACATTATCCGTAATGTGGCTATTTTGAAATTCGTAAAAACTCGGATTTTTTTCGAGCAGCATCGTTAGGTATCCGAACTTATTCGGGCGCGGTCGTAAACATTTGGCAGTGGAAAGTTCCACTGCCGAATGCTTTCGATCGTGCCCGAATAATTCCGACGTCGCGCGAATCTCATTAGGGGTGGACTACCTTAAGACTATCATGGATTTATGTTAAACTTTAGTGCAGCATAGATACCGATCAGACTGAGATTATGCGCAGGTTGGTCTGGATCTATCTTGGTTTCGAATGTCAATGGCAATGGATTTTGAGCTCAAAATACCTTTATGTTTTGATAAACCGTGGGTGTTGTTATAAAATCTCGTAACTACGGCTTGAATAAAGCGTTCGTTACGAGCTTTTTTATAACAACGCCCACGAAATACCGTTTGATTATACGAAATTTCTCCACGGTGTCCATGATAAAATCCACTGGTGGTGAACTCGGCCAAAGCGAGGGACGTTTTTTGCGAACAAGGTATTCCGTCGGCTTTGATATAAGATCTCGTAACTACGGCTTCGATAAAGTCGTAGTTACGAAATTTTATAACAACACCGACGGTTTTTCAATACATATCTGTAAATCCGGTCTACTTTTAGAACAAACTCATTGTCATTAGAAAAAACTGATCTTTAGACTCACATTTAAACGCAAAATATCTATAGCTTGTTATAGCGAAAAACGTCCCTCGCTTTGGCCGAGTTCATCACCAGTGAAATCTTTCCCTATCGGTTAGTTTTCATTTTTTCCCTTATCTGTGTATTTTCTTTAGATTCCCAAGAACGCCACCAGAGACTATGCAGGCGTCTCGCCACATTTATGTTCGAGATAGTTGGGCTGTTGTTTGGTAAACTATGTTCAAGGCAAGCAAGAGCGAACATTGCATGATGAATGACAAACTGAAAATAGAAAAATAACTTGCCAAAATGACTAGACGCGACTATTGCTACCCTACCACGACGAACATTACCTTATACCGGATACCGGATGATCAGTCCTTGCCAGTGGCCCTATGTACAGTGAGCTCGTCGTTGTCTATACTTGGTGCCATTGCAATATTTTGGACGTATTACAAGTTACCGGAGATTCGAAACTTTGTTAGAACTTTGGTGGTAACATTGACACTGGCAGATATGTTGGCGGCTCTAGGTAAGGCTTACTTTATTTTGGACATTTTTCCTTTCTCCTCAAAGTTTGTGTTTTGGCAAGGTCCCGACCTTTCATCCTGCGTGTCAGCATTTTATGTCATTCATCAAATTAATATTGACATATAGACAGAAGACAGCAAATGCATATTCACATGCACACTTTAAATTAGAATTTAGGCACAAAAGTTAAACGAAGCCGATTTCAAGATAAATTTCTCAATTCGACAACTATTTGACCAATCAATGAATAAGCAGATGCCAAATTACAATAAAGAAAGTAGGATAACAAACTAGATCTATGTGTTGTTTGGTGTCAACTCATTTCCCTCGATATTGATTTATTTTGTGGTCTTCTTACAACTCCTTTTAATTTGGAATGTCCTGTCTGTTGTTGTTGATGCTGCTGCGGTGGCGGTGGTGGCGATTGTGGTGGTGTTTGCTGTCGTTTGCTTTCTTTTAATTACGTAGGGCCTATGTGTCTTTATTTGAAACAGGCTACCTCGTCATAAGACCAATTTCAGTGATGTCAGCACGTGTAACTTGTGTATCACGCAAAGCTTCATTACAGCACAAAAACACACACAGCAACCTTCTTTAGTTTGGCGTCCGTATTCTTTACCATGATTGTTGTTGCTATTGTGTTGGTGTCACTGAGAAACAAACCCCAACGGTCGTCGTCGTTTGTGTCTTAATGATGTATGATTTCATTTCACAAGTTATACCCTATCCATATTTCGTTAAATACGTCAGATTTGAAAGTGACGTCAGCACGCGTAACTTGTGTATAACATTGAGCTTCCTCGCGACCTTCTTTAGTTTGTGTCCGTCTTCATGACAAATACCATTGTTATTGTTGCTGTTGTTTTTCCTAATGACGTTGACGCTTTATTCCACAGGTTACCTCCTATCCGCATTTCGCTATTACACCAAATTAAGTGACGACAGCACGTGTAACGTGTGTATTACACAAAGCTTCATAGCAACCTACTTTAGTTTGTTGCCGATATTGTTGACAATGGTCATTGTTTTTCCTAATGACGTTAATGCTTTATTCCACAGGTTATCTCCTGTCCGTGTTTCGTTATTACACCAAATTAAGTGAAGTCAGCACGTGAAATGTGTGTATCACATTAAGCTTCATCACGATCTACTTTAGTTTGGTGACGATGTTGTTGACAATGGTCATTGTTTGTTCTAATGACGTTGATGCTTTATTCCACAGGTTATCTCCTATCCGTATTTTGCTATTACACCAAATTAAGTGACGTCAGCACGTGAAATGTGTGTATCACATTAAGCTTCATCACGATCTACTTTAGTTTGGTGACGATGTTGTTGACAACGGTCATTGTTTGTCCTAATGACGTTGATGCTTTATTCCACAGGTTATCTCCTATCCGTATTTCGTTATTACACCAAATTAAGTGACGTCAGCACGTGAAATGTGTGTATCACATTAAGCTTCATCACGATCTACTTTAGTTTGGTGACGATGTTGTTGACAATGGTCATTGTTTGTTCTAATGACGTTGATGCTTTATTCCACAGGTTATCTCCTATCCGTATTTCGCTATTACACCAAATTAAGTGACGTCAGCACGTGTAACGTGTGTATCACATTAAGCTTCATCACGATCTACTTTAGTTTGGTGACGATATTGTTGACAATGGTCATTGTTTGTTCTAATGACGTTGATGCTTTATTCCAGAGGTTATCTCCTATCCATATTTCGCTATTACACCAAATTAAGTGACGTCAGCACGTGTAATGTGTGTATCACATTAAGCTTCATCACGATCTACTTTAGTTTGGTGACGATATTGTTGACAATAGCCATTGTTTGTCCTAATGACGTTGATGCTTTATTCCATAGGTTATCTCCTATCCGTATTTCGCTATTAAACCAAATTAAGTGACGTCAGCACGTGTAACGTGTGTATCACACAAAGTTTCATAGCAACCCACTTTAGTTTGGTGCCGATGTTGTTGACAATAGCCATTGTTTTTCCTAATGACGTTGATGCTTTATTCCACAGGTTATCTCCTATCCGTATTTCGCTATTACACCAAATTAAGTGACGTCTGCACGTGTAACGTGTGTATCACACATAGCTTAATCACGACCTACTTTAGTTTGGTGACGATGTTGTTGACAATGGTCATTGTTTGTTCTAATGACGTTGATGCTTTATTCCACAGGTTATCTCCTATCCGTATTTTGCTATTACACCAAATTAAGTGACGTCAGCACGTGTAATGTGTGTATAACACAAAGCTTCAAAACAACCTACTTTAGTTTGGTGCCGATGTTGTTGACAATAGCCATTGTTTGTTCTAATGACGTTAATGCTTTATTCCACAGGTTATCTCCTATCCGTATTTCGTTATTACAACAAATTAAGTGACGTCAGCACCTGAAATGTGTGTATCACATTAAGCTTCATCACGATCTACTTTAGTTTGGTGACGATGTTGTTGACAATGGTCATTGTTTGTTCTAATGACGTTGATGCTTTATTCCACAGGTTATCTCCTATCCGTGTTTCGTTATTACACCAAATTAAGTGACGTCAGCACGTGTAATGTGTGTATCACATTAAGCTTCATCACGATCTTCTTTAGTTTGGTGACGATGTTGTTGACAATGGTCATTGTTTGTCCTAATGACGTTGATGCTTTATTCCACAGGTTATCTCCTATCCGTATTTCGCTATTGAACCAAATCAAGTGACGTCAGCACGTGTAATGTGTGTATCACATTAAGCTTCATCACGATCTACTTTAGTTTGGTGACGATGTTGTTGACAATGGTCATTGTTTGTCCTAATGACGTTGATGCTTTATTCCACAGGTTATCTCCTATCCGTATTTCGCTATTACACCAAATTAAAGGACGTCAGCACGTGTAATGTGTGTATTACACAAAGCTTCATAACAACATACTTTAGTTTGTTGCCGATATTGTTGACAATGGTCATTATTTGTTCTAATGACGTTGATGCTTTATTCCACAGGTTATCTCCTATCCGTATTTCGCTATTACACCAAATTAAGTGACGTCAGCACGTGTAATGTGTGTATAACACAAAGCTTCATAACAACCTACTTTAGTTTGGTGCCGATGTTGTTGACAATAGCCATTGTTTTTCCTAATGACGTTGATGCTTTATTCCACAGGTTATCTCCTATCCGTATTTCGCTATTACACCAAATTAAGTGACGTCAGCACGTGTAACGTGTGTATCACACATAGCTTAATCACGACCTACTTTAGTTTGGTGACGATGTTGTTGACAATGGTCATTGTTTGTTCTAATGACGTTGATGCTTTATTCCACAGGTTATCTCCTGTCCGTGTTTCGTTATTACACCAAATTAAGTGACGTCAGCACGTGAAATGTGTGTATCACATTAAGCTTCATCACGATCTACTTTAGTTTGGTGAAGATGTTGTTGACAATGGTCATTGTTTGTCCTAATGACGTTGATGCTTTATTCCACAGGTTATCTCCTATCCGTATTTCGTTATTACACCAAATTAAGTGACGTCAGCACGTGAAATGTGTGTATCACATTAAGCTTCATCACGATCTACTTTAGTTTGGTGACGATGTTGTTGACAATAGCCATTGTTTGTCCTAATGACGTTGATGCTTTATTCCACAGGTTATCTCCTGTCCGTATTTCGTTATTACACCAAATTAAGTGACGTCAGCACGTGAAATAGGTGTATCACATTAAGCTTCGTCACGATCTACTTTAGTTTGGTGACGATGTTGTTGACAATGGTCATTGTTTGTTCTAATGACGTTGATGCTTTATTCCACAGGTTATCTCCTATCCGTATTTCGTTATTACACCAAATTAAGTGACGTCTGCACGTGAAATGTGTGTATCACACATAGCTTAATCACGACCTACTTTAGTTTGGTGACGATGTTGTTGACAATGGTCATTGTTTGTTCTAATGACGTTGATGCTTTATTCCACAGGTTATCTCTTATCCGTATTTCGTTATTACACCAAATTAAGTGAAGTCAGCACGTGTAACGTGTGTATCACATTAAGCTTCATAACAACCTACTTTAGTTTGGTGCCGATGTTGTTGACAATGGTCATTGTTTGTCCTAATGACGTTGATGCTTTATTCCACAGGTTATCTCCTATCCGTATTTCGTTATTACACCAAATTAAGTGACGTCAGCACGTGTAACGTGTGTATCACATTAAGCTTCATCACGATCTACTTTAGTTTGGTGCCGATGTTTTTGACAATAGCCATTGTTTTTCCTAATGACGTTGATGCTTTATTCCACAGGTTATCTCCTGTCCGTATTTCGTTATTACACCAAATTAAGTGACGTCAGCACGTGAAATGTGTGTATCACATTAAGCTTCGTCACGATCTACTTTAGTTTGGTGACGATGTTGTTGACAATGGTCATTGTTTGTTCTAATGACGTTGATGCTTTATTCCACAGGTTATCTCCTATCCGTATTTCGTTATTACACCAAATTAAGTGACGTCAGCACGTGTAACGTGTGTATCACATTAAGCTTCATAACAACCTACTTTATTTTGGTGACGATGTTGTTGACAATGGTCATTGTTTGTTCTAATGACGTTGATGCTTTATTCCACAGGTTATCTCCTATCCGTATTTCGTTATTACACCAAATTAAGTGACGTCAGCACGTGAAATGTGTGTATCACATTAAGCTTCATCACGATCTACTTTAGTTTGGTGACGATGTTGTTGACAATGGTCATTGTTTGTTCTAATGACGTTGATGCTTTATTCCACAGGTTATCTCCTATCCGTATTTCGCTATTACACCAAATTAAGTGACGTCAGCACGTGTAATGTGTGTATAACACAAAGCTTCATAACAACCTACTTTAGTTTGGTGCCGATGTTGTTGACAATGGCCATTGTTTGTCCTAATGACGTTGATGCTTTATTCCACAGGTTATCTCCTATCTGTATTTCGCTATTACACCAAATCAAGTGACGTCAGCACGTGTAATGTGTGTATAACACAAAGCTTCATAACAACCTACTTTAGTTTGGTGCCGATGTTGTTGACAATAGCCATTGTTTGTCCTAATGACGTTGATGCTTTATTCCACAGGTTATCTCCTATCCGTATTTCGTTATTACACCAAATTAAGTGACGTCAGCACGTGTAATGTGTGTATCACATTAAGCTTCATCACGATCTACTTTAGTTTGGTGACGATGTTGTTGACAATGGTCATTGTTTGTTCTAATGACGTTGATGCTTTATTCCACAGGTTATCTCCTATCCGTGTTTCGTTATTACACCAAATTAAGTGACGTCAGCACGTGTAATGTGTGTATCACATTAAGCTTCATCACGATCTTCTTTAGTTTGGTGACGATGTTGTTGACAATGGTCATTGTTTGTCCTAATGACGTTGATGCTTTATTCCACAGGTTATCTCCTATCCGTATTTCGCTATTACACCAAATTAAATGACGTCAGCACGTGTAATGTGTGTATTACACAAAGCTTCATAACAACATACTTTAGTTTGTTGCCGATATTGTTGACAATGGTCATTGTTTGTTCTAATGACGTTGATGCTTTATTCCACAGGTTATCTCCTATCCGTATTTCGTTATTACACCAAATTAAGTGACGTCAGCACGTGAAATGTGTGTATCACATTAAGCTTCATCACGATCTACTTTAGTTTGGTGCCGATGTTGTTGACAATAGCCATTGTTTGTCCTAATGACGTTGATGCTTTATTCCACAGGTTATCTCCTATCCGTATTTCCTTATTACACCAAATTAAGTGACGTCAGCACGTGAAATGTGTGTATCACATTAAGCTTCATCACGATCTACTTTAGTTTGGTGACGATGTTGTTGACAATGGTCATTGTTTGTTCTAATGACGTTGATGCTTTAATCCACAGGTTACCTTCTGTCCGTGTTTCGTTATTACACCAAATTAAGTGACGTCAGCACGTGTAATGTGTGTATCACATTAAGCTTCATCACGATCTACTTTAGTTTGGTGACGATGTTGTTTACAATGGTCATTGTTTGTTCTAATGACGTTGATGCTTTATTCCACAGGTTACCTCCTGTCCGTGTTTCGTTATTACACCAAATTCAGCGACGTCAGCACGTGTAACGTGTGCATCACACAAAGCTCTATCACCACCTACTTTTTAGTTTGGTGTACGTCTTCTTAGTCAAGATTTTTGATGCTGTTGTTAATATCCTTGTATCTTGTTTTGTCGTTGTCGTTGTTGTTTGTCTCTATATGACACGTGTTTCTCTATTCCATAGGTTACCTACTGTCCATATGTCGCTTTTACACCAAATTAAGTGACGTCAAAACGTGTAACGTGTGTATCACACAGAGTTTCATCACGACCTACTTTAGTTTGGTGTCCGTGTTCATGACGATGGTTATTGTCATCCATGTATCCGTAGTCGTGATGCGGAGACGTACGGACACAGAGACGTACAGATGGTTTGTGCTTATCATGGTCATCAGCTGGGTTATTCCAGGTAACATAATTATACTTGTGAAATTTCATAGTTAACCCTTTCCCAAATGTCAAAATTGTAGGGTGATCCACTTCAAGAACTGCAAAAAATGACAAAATTGAAGTCATTTAAGAAAGAATTTGTGTAAAATATGGCACAGAAAATATTGAGACAAAAGGAGAAACTGCTGGTTATCAGCAGTTTCTTCTTTTGTTTCAAGTTTTCCCAAGCCTTTACTATTCGGGACGTTAAAACCAGGCCTTGTTTGGGAAAGGGTTAAAATCGCCGCTTTCCTTCGAAATCCTAGATCTAGTAACTTGCAAGCTTTCCTCCCTCTTCTTTTATGAAAATCGACGACAACCTTCACTTTTCTCCGTATACTATATGCAAAATAGAAAATTCAAAACTACGGATATTTCGATGTTATTTTACATGTCCACCCGGATTGACTTCAAGATAGAGAGTATCGACAGTATTTATTGAAACTGCCATTTTGTTACTTTACTTATTACATTTATTGACGCTTTTTTTTTTTTTTTTTTTTTTTTTTTTTTTTGCTACTATAGCCTATCTGTTCGGAGTTTATCATATAAATTGGACATGCCGTACGTTGTCATACAGGTTTTTCATAAAAACAATCTGTAGACAACCACTTTTTTATAAGAGAGATAATCAAATAAGACTTATACAATGTTGGTAAAGAAACTATGTATAGATTTAGAATAAACGGAATTTCATCAGGATTCCACTGACATTTTGCCAAAACCAAGTTGATTTACAAAACAATCTTCAAAACTGATTTTTTTTTTTGCCTCGGTGTGACAAATAAATAAAAGAGTGACAGGTATACATGCGGCTGAATTAGTCATTTGATTGATCAATCTTTATTTTGATTGACAATTCGAGATCGTGCAATGTCCAGCACATCACTAAATTCAACCCAATCATTCACTCATTATTATTTTTTTTCTCCGACAGCTATTATAGCGATTAAAGCTCTCTCCCAAGACAAACTAGGCACAGGCATACCGAGCGACGGAAACACGGGCACGGGTCCTTGGTGCTGGATACGTGTAGTCAGGGAAGGGAAAATTGTTGATGGAAATGTCAGGTAAGTAGGTCTTATGTATAACTATAAAGATAGTCTATCCCTAATGATATTCGCGCGACGTCGGAACTTTTCGGGCGATGTCGAAAACATTCGGTGGTGGAACTTTCCACCACCGAATGTTTACGGTCGCGCCCGAATAAGTTCGGACACGTAACGACGCTCCTCGAAAAAAACGATGTTTCATAAATCTCAAAATGGTCACAATACGCGTATTCTGTATTAAAAGTGCGTTTTTAAAATCATTTTCAAAATTATATTGATTTTTTTTCGAAAGAAAGCTTTTCCGATTGGAACGATTAAAAAAATGTTATGTCGTAAAGGGTTATTGAAGTAAAACTTTGTTTCAAAGATATTCATTTGAGTCATGTAGTAGCTTTTAGTTTCATAACATCAAATGACGACGTCATCTGCTTGTTTAACTCTTTCCCAGGCAAGAATAAATACTGCAGACTTCGGAAAACATTGCGGGAAAAGAACAAATTATAAATCGGCAATTTCTCATTTTTTAGTTTATTTCTATGCTATATCATACTATTTTCCACTTATTTCTTATTTATAAACATGCTGTTTTCGACTGTTGAAACTTTTCGATTCTAGTACAATAAATAAGGGAAATAACTTAGTACGTATCATGACATAGCTAATGAAGAGTACAGGGGCCTGTTTCATCAAAACATTTAAGACGCATTTTTGACTTACCGAGGTCTTAAATATCGGATAAAACAACAACCGCACAACACAGGTCTTGATAGATTGGTGATACGCGTTTCTTGTCCTAAACTTACCGAAGTCATCGGTAAGACAAAAAATACGTCTTAAACGTTTTGATGAAACTGGCCCCAGAATCTTAGATTCATTTTAACTCGTTTTCAAATACAGTCTTATATTATAACAACTCGTCGCTTTTCAATGAAAACATCAACAGTCAACACTCGTCATTTCGAAGTCGTAGGGAACGCCATTTTGCCTCGAGATATCTGGAGTTCGACTTATCCGATATTGTTCAGTTTCGATTGAAACGGTATCCGTTTTCATCAAGTACGTTCATTTTTGAACTGAAGTAGGAAATGGAAAGAAATTGCTCAAATCGAGTCCTTTTTCTATTCTTTATATATTTCAGTTATTATTATATTCATTTAAATGATTTCGTAATAGTCTAGGAGCCAGCTTTTACAAAGGGGGTTAAATTAAAAGTTCTTGCAACCGGCGCCCTATAAAAATTGGAGTGCTATTTTTCAATACGTTAGGGTCCCACGCTTTGGTTAAGGGTGGATGACATGCTTAAAAGTGGTAGGATTTTTTTAAAATCAATGTCAAAGGTCATTCGGTGCACTTTTCATACATACCTCCTAAAATACCCCATAACTTACTCATTTATTAAGCTAAAACAATTATTTTGGTATCAAAATAAAGCTGATAAATTGCACTTTGACTTACATGAATAATAAACAGCTTTTTGATTTTGTATTTTTGTGAATATTCATAAATATAGCAAAAATTGGCTAAAAATCACCAAAATAAGTTTGTTTTTTTTTTTTTTTTTTTTTTTTTTTTTTTTTTTTTTTTTTAATCAACCATTTTACATCAGTATAACACACATCTTTACAAACAGTTTGTTCGTGATTACAAAAATATACAACATGAATAATTCTACAAAAGATAAGTTTATCATGACGTTTGATTGGAAAACAACTGAAGAAAAGACATTGAGAGAGAAGGTGAAGAAGTACTCAAATGATCACAATCTTCTCGTTCTCCATCAATATCCTTTATCTTCATTTAAATTGACAAAATGCTTCAACATTTTCATAAGCTTACATACTTTTGTTTTCTGGAAGTAGGTTTAATTATGATATTGAAGACAATGATGAACAAAGCTTTGTAGCTACGTGAAAAAACTAATTGAATACTTCATGATAATGGTCCATTTTGTCAAACGTTTTGTACAACGTCATCATAATTTCAATACAACTGCACATGTAAAATGTATGAAAAAATGCGTAGTATACATATGTAGAAGGATTAAATTTTCTTTTTTTAATTTTCATTATTGAAGAACATATAGAGAACAAGAAAAACACTAAGAAGGAACATTCATTCACATAGTCTTTCTCGGCAAAGCTACTTTAATTTTTTTCACTATGGGGTGTTAATGATCGAAAAGGGCAATATATCTATCCCATTCTTCCAAAAAGGAAGTTAAATTGTTTTGTTGAACAGCTGTACCTTTGAATACTTGGAATTTGTAGGACAGGTACTGTTTTAATCCCCGAATAGATGGGAAAGTTGAAGTGTTTTTGCATTTAAATATGTACATTTTAAATAATATAAGATTGAGATTTTTAACGTTTTCCTTTAAATTTGTATAACCGAAAATCATTTTTTCGGCATTCAAATCATAGTAGATATTTGAATTTGACAATAAGGAATTATCTTTCAATGCTTTTGTTTTGGCACATTGCCAGAAAAGATGCTCGATTGTTTCCGGTGATTTTTTGCAGAACGTACAGACTGGACTTTCTTTATACTTTATCTTATATAGGAAATCATTTGTACCCAAAATGCGGTGTATTATTCTATATTGGAACCAACTAATGCTACGATCAAAAGTAATAGAGAAAGGTAGCTTAAAAATGGTTTTCCACACGTCTTCATCATATTCTATATTAATTTTTTTCGGCCAAGATTTTATACAAGTTGCTTTACTGTTATTTGAGTTCAGGGTCTGGTAAATAGACTTGCAACCCTTTTTATCTTTAAACAACTGGAAAAGTACAGGTGGGTAGAGTGGTCTGTTTACCTTCTTTATTGACGTATTTGTTATGTTTAATGTTTTTAAATATTTTTCAAAGCTCTTTTTATGCCTACATATGTCAAGAAATTTGTATTTATATCATACTTGTCTTTAAAAGCGTTATAGCTCATAATTGTATTTTCATTTGTGAACAAATCTCCTAAACAGCAAACGCCTGCTTCATACAATATTTTATTGAACACACTTTTTCCGGCTACTTGGATACCCTTATTGTAGAAAAGGGGGTATTCGCTAATGTTCTCTGGTGTGGACAATCTGTCAATATAAAATGAATAATCTAAAAAAATTTCGGACCAGAACTTGTTTGAAACATTTTGTGAGAGTTTTAAAAAATAATCACTCCCAAAATAAGGGAAGTCATTGATGTTTATATTTTCCTTAATAATTTGTGACCATTTACTTTCGTTGCTCATAAGACGTCGAATCCATGTGATTTTCAAAGCATTTACAAAAACATCTAAGTTGAGCATTTTCAAACCCCCGTCTGAATATTCTTTAGTCGCAACTGTGTGTTTAACTTTCGAGGGACCGTCCCATATGAAATCTAGCATGAGTTTTTTAATTTTATCACAATTAACTGCGTCATGGAAAGGTAAAGTTAAAATTAAATGATTCAGTTTCGAAATTATCAGAGTTTTTATTACAGTAATTTTTCCAAGGGGAGTTAAATACCTTCTTTTCCATTTTCTCAAAGTTTCTTCAATTTCTGTGAATTTCTCATCATAATTTAATTTTATCATCTTATCTAAGTCAACGTGAAAATGTATTCCGAGCATCTTGAAATCATGATCGTTCCATGTTAATTTCCATCTAGTTTTTATTGTGTCTGTACTGTATTTCTTTTTGCCAATCCAAATTACCTTTGTTTTCTCAAAATTTACATTTAAACCGGATATGTGAGAGAAGCTAGAGAGAATATACAATGTTTCATTTAAAGACTCGCCAGTTCCATCAAGAATTATACTGGTATCATCGGCGAATTGTGAAAGTTTAAATTCTTTGTCGTTTATAGTAATGCCTTTAATTTTGGGGTTAGCTCGTATTTTTAATGACAAAACCTCTGCACAGAGAATAAATATATAGCATGATAGCGGATCTCCTTGACGACAACCACGCTCTACTTTGAAGAAGTCAGAGAGGAATCCACATTGAGTTACTGTTGATTTTGCGTCTTTATAAAAAATGTCAAACCATCGCTGTATGGATTTGCCATAGTTAAAAACCTTTAAAGTTTGGTGAATGCAGGACCACGATAAGGAATCGAAAGCTTTTTCAAAATCTATTAATAGCAGAATACCTGGAATATCGCGTTGTTCGGTGTAATGCATTAAGTCATAAATTAATCTTATATTTTCTCCTATATATCTTCCTTTTATGAAACCTGTTTGATCTTCATTGATTAAAAGAGGCAAAAACTGCTTAATTCGATTCGCTATACAACCTGTTCCTATTTTATAAATCGTATTTAGTAAAGTAATTGGACGCCAGTTTTTGAGAAATTGTCTTGGTTTATCACCTTTTGGAATGCATGTTATTAACCCTTGAGTTTGTGTATCTGATAATTTATTGTCATGAAAAGATTCATTTAATGCACGAACTACAAATATTCCTATTTTTCTCCAAAAAACTTTGTAAAAATCAGCACCGAAACCGGACGTGCCGGGACTACGGTTGTTTTTCATATTTTTTAATACGTCAGAAGCTTCTTTAAAAGTAATTTCTCCTTCAATAGAATTCGATTGTTCTTGATCTAAAGCTGGAATATCAAGGTCTTTGCAAAAGTCTTGAAAGTTGATATCTGAATAAGAAAGGTTATCTCTTTTTTTGTATAAACTTTCATAGAACTGTTTTATTTCGCTTAAAATTTCTTTTTGCTCAATTACTTCATTACCGTTTTCTTTTGTGATTTTATGAATAGTTTTCGTGGCAGAATTAAATTTTTCTAAGTAACAAAAATATCTTGTTGGTTTTTCTCCATCAATACTCCATTTAATTTTTGAACGGAGAATAGAACCTTTAAGTTTTTCATCCGTCAATTGGTCTAATTCTGTTTTTAATAAAGCTAGCTCGTCCAAATTATTTTCGCTTAAATTCTGTTCAATTTTTTGAATTTCTCTAACTAGCTCTTTTTGACGGTTGCGTTTTTGCTTGTTTTTATAGGATCCATACGAAATTGACTTTCCTCTGATTTCCATCAGAAGAGTATCTAGAAAAAGTTGGTCATTTATAAGGAATTGAATTTCATTTCTGGGGATATCGGAAATTGATTCTCGGTTATAAACTGGGAGCGCATATTGCTCAATAATTTCGTCAATTTTATTGTTTATTGTATTAACATAGTCAATATCAGTCAAGAGCAAGTTATTATGTTTCCATAAACCAGAACAATACTCGAAAGAGTTAAATCGAAAATTCAAATCTATTATCGAGTGGTCAGAGTTAAAACTGTGCTTAATCGAAGCATTCATTACACTGTTAAAAAGAGGAGGAGACAAAAGAAAAAAATCTAATCTTGCTTGTTGAATAGGATTTTGCCTACGCCATGTGAAAAGTTTACTTGAAGGATTTTGTTCTCTATAAGGATCAATTAGTAATCTACTTTTGATATTTTCTAGAACGGTGTTTCTAGCGTTTCTATTGTTGATATTCTTGTAATTGTCATAGTCAAGCTCAGGATCTAACACTAAATTAAAGTCACCACAAATAAGATATTCATCATTTCCAATCTTGTCAATTTGTTCAAAAATGTTTAAATAAAAGCCTGGCTTATCGTTATTTGGCCCATAAAGTGATACTAAAGTGAGTAGTTTATCCTCTAGCGACAAATTAACAATGACAAAGTTTCCATTGGGATCCTTCATGAGCTCATGAATTGTGAAATCTATATCCTTAAAAAGAATTGCAACACCCCTGCTCTGGGATGTATTACAGCTGAAAACAAAGTCAGATCCCCATTCAGAATATAAAGTATTGTACATGTCAGTGGTAAAATGGGTGTCCTGCAAGCAGTATACATTATACTTCATACTTTTTAGGTGTTGGAAAACTAAAGCACGTTTCTTCTTACAGTGGAGACCTCTGCAGTTATATGACATTATTCTAATATTCTTGCTTTGGTCGCCCATTTATAAAGTTTCTCTGTGCAAAGACTATCATAAAAAAACACGGCTGTTACTTCTCTATGTTGAATGAATGTCCTTAAAAGTGAAAAAACTGCAAACAAATACATGATTGTATGAAAAAATAAACAAATGTACAAACAAAGAATAGTAAAAATGCTGATAAGTCCCTAAATGACCTTTTCTGGACAAAAAATTCTTATATTAATGCAAATGAGTTGATGTTTGAATAATGCAACATAAATACTGATATATTCATAATTCTACTTTACAATGATGATAGAAAAATGAGTATTGGACAATTATGTAATAGTTTCTGGGATATCTTTTGGAAAAAAGTCGGACGTATTTATTACCACACGTACTTCTACTGGTTTATATATGCAGATAAGGTTCAGAAATCACACGACATGCAGGATGAGTCGCGATCTTGCCCGTTTAAGCAGATCAGGATCATACTGCATGCCCCGTGAATTTCGAGTTCTGTCTTAAACATTATAGAAAGGGAGAGCATTTCAGCAAATTCCAGTAAGTCGACCAGTCCGATATCAATATCTACTGCAAATGTCAAGATACGAAGAGTCGAGAAAGCGATTTTGTGTATTAAAAACACAGAAAAAACATCGAGGGAAAGGGAGAAAATGCTGGTTCTATCAGTTTCTTCCTTTGAATCAACGCTTTCAAAAGTCCATTTATCTGCTAGAAAAGTCTAAAAAACAAGGGTTTTTGTTTTTAGGGAAGGTTGCAACAAATCGGCCCTACATATTATATGCATATTAGTTGATTTTTGTAGTATGTTACATGAAAAGTTGATCTACGTGATGATCTATATAAATATTTATCTATAAATAAATGTGTAATGCTATATAATTCGTACCATCTCGTGGTAAAAAACTTCCACGAAAAATCGAAAAATGGAAGATTTTTTCAAGATAGTATTTTTAAGTCACAAGTTAGTATGAATTTTAAAGGTATTAGCATTTAACTAGTTTTTCAAAACTACCCACTTCCACCTAAAACCCACTACCTCGAGATCGGATGATTCGTTAATTTACTTTTGTCGAATTGATTTTATTTGTCTCTTGCGCACTCTGGACAACAAAATTAAAAGAAAAAGAAAAACGCTAAGAGAAATATAAGGTTTTGAAATATGATAGGAAAATAAAGAAATCGACCGTTTATGACCAATTGCTCTTCATTTACCACAGTACATGTATTTTTTCAAAAAAAAAAAAAAAAAAAAAAAAGAATTGGAAGACAGTTTTTGATGAGCAAACAAAAAAAATGAAATGCAGTTTAACGATCTCGACATAAAGAGTTTCGAGCAGTTGGGGTACAAAGTCCCAGATGATATATCTTCCGTATAAAAGGAAGACATTTCCTAGGGTGGAAAATCTTTTCTTAAATCAACATTTTACAATTCTTTAAACATAGAGTTTAGACATTAAAATCACAGTGACCGTTGTGAAAATCGGATGCAATTTACAAAAGAAGTAAAGAAGTTACAAACGACAAAAATGACACTTGCTTGAATGTAATTTCTCTGAGTTTGGATGTAGAAAAGACATGAAGGAAAAGGAGAAAACCCATATTATTGCGTTCCCTTCTTCTCTTAGAAAGGTTTTGAGTATCCATGTCAAACGGAGTTGCTTATATTTGCTCTTTATTTTGTAATGGGCAAAAAACTCGTTTAACCCTTTTTAACCCATTACCACACAATGACTCTTTTTGACTCCTCCCGAGATAAAGGCTTTGGAACACATTTTGAAAAAAGAAGAAATTGCTTGTAACAAGCAATTTCTTCATTTTCCACTATGCTTTCATTTTCCAAAATGGAACGAATTTTTAAATTTTACAAACTTGAAAATGTCTTCTGCTACACCTTTCAAATTCGAAAAGCCCAAAATTTTGTCGTTTGGTAATGGGTTAATGCAATTTAAAATGTTTTGGAATAGGAGAGAAAAAAAGTTACTCATTCTTTCTCAACTTACAAAAACGTTATGTGTCGGACTCAAAACGAACAAAAGCACGTATGAAACTAAACAAGTAATATCACTGGTGGGGAACTCGGCCAAAGCGATGGACGTTTTTTCGCGATCAATGTATTCCATCGGTGTTGTTATAAAATATCGCAACCACCGCTTTATCGAAGCCGTAGTTACGAGACTTTATAACAACACCGACAGTTTGTCAATACAAAACGGTAATTCCGGTCTATTTTTAGAACAAGTTCATTGTTATTAGAGAAAAATCTATAAACTCACATTTAAAAGCAAAATATATATACCTTGTTGTAGCGAAAATTGTTTTATAATAGTTCACCACCAGTGAATACAAAACTTCATAAAATAACTATATAAGAGATAATATCGAATACATGTGTGAATATTGAGATGAGTTCAGACACAGTTCAACCTGTACGATTTTCACAGACCGAACGGCGTCCTTACTCTTCACATATTGAAATAACTGCGTACGTTTAAATATATCTTAAATGGTAAGAGAAAAGCAAATAATTATACGACATGCGTATCTATCAATTTGAAAATTAGAGAAAATGGGGGTAAGAAATATAACAGAAGACAAAAGTTTAGCAAACACGATAAGTACAATATACATTAAGAACATCCAAGGGTTAAAAGGGGGGGGGGGGGGAGATTGGCGCTCAGATAAATACGAGCAGACGACAAAATATTACTTGCTCAATACGTTTAACGTCTGATTTTAGGCAAACAGCATTCAACCGCAAAGAAAGGTGGAAAAGGGTGAAAAAGGTGATCAAATAAAAAGATGACGATTCGTCGCTTTTCAACGTAAAAAACTCGTAACTGCAGCTTAAAAAAGCTGAAGTTACGAGGCTCTTGCTGAATCGCGCCAAATTGCATTAACTATCAAAAATGGTCAATGTTAGTATTGTGGACATATTTACAACATTTGATGGAAGAAAGGTGGGAAAAAAGGGTTACCAGACACTTGGCAGGCGACGAAAATATGTGTTGATCGACGCGGCTTACGATTGCATTTTGAAGAGAAAAAAACGGAAAAGAAGAAAAAAACTGTTGGTGGCCAGATATATAGTAGACGACAAACATAATTATACTCGGCTACTTAAGCTAAAACAATTATTTTGGTATCAAAATAAAGCTGATAAATTGCACTTTGACTTACATGAATAATAAACAGCTTTTTGATTTTGTATTTTTGTGAATATTCATAAATATAGCAAAAATTGGCTAAAAATCACCAAAATAAGTTTTGTCTACAAGTGAAAAAAAAGTTTTAAAAATACAAAAGGTATGTTTGTGTGGTTGAAGTCATACTTAAAAATTGCCCAGAAACCTGTTCTTGAGTTATATGTATTTCTTCACAGAATTAGTCTTTAGCTTAGGCTTGTAGTCATAGCTAAAAGTGGGTGGGGTAAATTTTCCCAAAAATTACAAAATATGCAAACATTGATGTAACAAAAAATCTTACACATAAATGTGACGTTTTAGTAGAAATTATGCTTTTGAAATCATATTTGCAGTGATTTGTAAAGCTTTTAATACATATTCTTGGAAATTAATTATAATTTTAAGAGCCAAAATAACAATTCAATAAAACAGCATGTGAGATGGATACATATTATATCAACGCCATAATGTCAAAGCATTGACTCTTAAAACGAATATTTATCAAGTATCTATGTACTAGAAATCGGCAGCTGAAAATATTCCCCAGACCCGTGCCAGATTTTTTAGGAATCAGAACAACATGGGACGGTCAGAGTTTGCATTGTTGGGTAGTGCATTGCTTTTATAGAGCCAAAGGGAAAGGAATTTAGCACTGGAACCAAATAGCTCATACACAAAATTTTGCGGTTCTATCATGTAATTTTATATATGATGAATAACACATCACTTGAAACACAGTTTACAGTTAAGTGAATAAAAAAATATCTCTGGTATTACATACTTATAAGGGATACAGATTATCTTTTTCTTTTTCAAAATCATCTTTGTGTTTTGTCAAAAATGGCCAACTAAATTCAAGTTGACCCTCATAATTATGTATATGTCGAAAATTTAATATAGATAAAATAAGACCACAGATTAGTCATTTTGATGCCCCCCTATCGTTAGATCGATGGCATAATGTTTTACGTTGTCGGTCTGTCTGTCCATCCGTCCAGCCAGCCATCTGTCTGTCTGTCCGTCCGTCAGTTTGAAACTTAACACGAAAACTTAACATTGGCCTTTTCTCCAAAAATATTCCACATGCAAAGCTCAAATTTGGTATATAACCTTCTTTCAATGATATTCATCTGTTCCTTGTAATATGAACTTCCTCAAGGTTATCCATTAACCCTTATCAACCCTTAACATGAAATCTTAATATTAAAACTAATCAACGTGAAAACTTAACATTGGCCTTTTCTCCAAAAGTATTTCACACACAAAGCTCAAATTTGGTATGTAACCTTCTTTTAATAATATCTATCTGTTCCATACAATATGACCTTCCTCAAGCTCATCCATTAACCCTTATCAACCATTTACTTAAAAGCTTAACATGAAAACTTATCATTGGTCTTTTCAGAGGCATTCGTGCTTCACAAACACATCTTGTTTCAAGATTGGGCTGAATTATATATGAATTCTTGAGAGATAGCCAGTGATGTGCATTTTAGAAAGTAAGACCAATATAAAGAGTTTAATTTGTCAAATGATGACCGAAATGTCTTCTGCATGATAGTTGCGTAAAGCAGAAGTCGTGCATAAACTCATTGTTTTATTCATTTTATGTATCTTGTATACTTTACTAAATATAATGTTCTTATATTCAACACTATCCTCATCATCACCATCACCATCAACAGCAACAACAAGAAAAACAACAAGACACATGAAGCAATAACCAGACTTTAAATATCCATAGCTACCCTATACTAAACACTTCAATACACTTCAATCAGGCCATATATACTAATCATTATCACTGTCTAATGCACCAAGATACGTCTATTTATACACAGTTCTGACTCACAAACACATGCATCAGTGCATAAAAGATCTTCTCTTTGACACTTACACCTTCGCGTGTGGCAGTCACTTTAACACGAGCATTTTGTGATGTCAATCAAAGCTAGAGGTGCAGGTCTTATAGGAACTAAATTGTTGTTGTCATTAACATTGGCATTTTCTCCAAAAGTATTTAACATAAAAAGCTCATTTGGTTTGTTTGGGGGCTGTTAATAAAGTTTCCGGAATTATGTCATAACTTTTTCATGTACTAACTGTTAGGATATTTTCAAAACTTAAAATTTGGAAATTATGCTTTTGATCCAGCAACAAAATCTAAGTTTTTTGCATTAAGGTGCATTCTACAGTTGTTATGGCAACGTAGGGTCATATTGAGTGGCGCAACTTAGGTCTGAGATGGATACATCAGGAACGTCTGTCTTACACATCTAATATTTACATCTTTTCTATATATTTGCCACTGCACGATATCCACATTTCCCACATATGAATTTATTCCTCAAAGAAGCGTCTGAACTGTACTTGGGAAATTCTAAAGATAGTTTCTGGGAAACAATTGGCAAGTCATTGACGATTTCGCCGACGTCCAGATCTATTGAGGTCAGAAGCATCATGGGTAAAATCATTTATAAATGCATTATACCACTCATAAATGCTTGTTTTTTCTCATAGAAGTATTGCTGTACGTGTTCATAATCATAAAGATCGTCTCGGATTTTAATTTTCCAATTTACACTCAAATCATTATTGAATACCATTGCCCTAGCACCATATTTGCAAAGCTAAACGATGTATTCACCTATGGTTGTTTATGGAAATTGATTCCAAATGTCAGCTGACGATGTTACGTTTCACGAGAAAAATGTCCGCTCAATGGTAACAAGCATTTTTGACAACTGTTGAAGTGAAAAATACTAAATATGATCGTTTTAAAAGCGATTGATAAGTCATATTTTTGCAAATTATCCAAAGTTTTCCCGCTCAACTTGACCCTATGTTTCCATAGCAACTGTCGAATGCGCCCTTATCAAAACAGCAGCGTTTTTGTTTCAGAATCAAATGTATAATTCTTCAAAGCATATGTGTTCAAAATTTCATCTCTGTTGGTTTAAAAGTCAAAAAGCCATGCTACTGCAAACGACAAAATTGCAGATTTAAAAGATTTGATTTGTGTACAATGTAGCCTAGAAAACATTGAGGCAAAAGAAAATGCTGATAATCATAATTTTCTCCTTTTGCATCAATTTTGCCCAAGCCTTTCTCCTAGGGACGTCAAAACGAGGTCTTGTTTGGGGAAAGGTTAATGATTTCTTTGATATAGATTACATAGATACTTACAAATGATAGATGCACAATTGATTACAACAAAAGTTATTACCAGGAATAGTTTTAGCCATGTAATAAGTAAAACATTGTCCAGATTTTTGTTAGGTATATTTTTGTGGGGTTAGAGCTATAACAACCGCAGGTCCGAAGATTTCCACTATTTTTATACCAAAAGTTTCTCTGTGTCTACTAAAATATGTATAAGTCGTGAATCAAAAAACAAAGTTATGTTATCATGATGGGATTGTGAAGGATGGATCAACAACTTTGGTATCTTTATTTTCTACTATTTACTTGTAACATAATGTCACATGCAATGAATGATTTGCATAGTAAAAGATATAGGGACTATTGGGTTCAATTTCTTGTACAATTAAAGCTTATTGGGTCACAAAATTAATTAAAAGACCAGATACTCTGTTGTCCCTTTTAAAGGCATGTACATAAACGAATATACGGTACTAAGATGTTCATGGTTACTCTTGGAGACCTTCATAACCACACATCATAACAACCGGATTCCAGACTGATGATAGTGATATGTATTCACAATTTGCAATATTCTGTTCCTAATTACATTTTATGTATACATGTTCGAATGTTCGCTACTAGGTGTAAGCATTGTAATGACGGCAGCTTTGTAATTATCTTTAAAGAGACCCATGCTAGGTTGTCGGGCATACAAACATATATGAGATATGTTCACGAAATATTGTATGGAATGGTCGACCTGGATAGCTAGATCATTTCTGCACAAGTAAATTTCAAATTAAGTTCATTTATTTCTTCTTAATTAAGTCTGTTCTTCTAAATCAAGTGTAAATAATTAACTTACCCGCACTTTATATTTATAATAACATTTATGTGTCACTGAACCTTGATAGTGAAAAATTTAGTTCCAGCGCTAAAATTGCTTTCCTTTTGGCTCTATAAAAGCAATGGACTACACAACAAAGCCAATTCTGACTGTCCCCATGTCGTTCTGATTCCTGAAAGCATGGGTCTATTGTCATATGCCCGTAAGATAGAAAGAGGAATATGTTCAGCTGTCGATTATGCTAATTTGAGTCTTGCTTTATATAAAAAAAAATTGTTGATGCTTGATAAATATTCGTTTTAAGAGTCATTGCTTTGACATTATGGCGTTGATATAATCTGTATCCATCTCACATGCTGTTTTATTGAATTGTTATTTTGGCTCTTAAAATTATAATTAATTTCCAGGAAAATGCATTAAAAGCTTTACAAATCCGTGCAAATACGAGGGCTGATCAAAAAGTTCGTATAATTTCATCATAACTTTTTTACCTTTCATCCGATTGCATTCATTTTTTTCACATATGTAATTTTATTATATCAATGACTTTCTGACGAAATATCATATGTGTCAATTTATTGTAACAATATTTGTTCGCCTCTTAAAAGGGTCAAGGAACGCTACCCCGGAGCACTCCGTAAAACATAGTTGTAAAGCTCCGCAAACGATTATTTTTCAAAACGTGCGCAAGCAAAACATCCAATATTTTATCTATTAAAGGAAACAAATCATATCGGATACTTAGTGAAATTTCAAGGCTCAATGTTGTAAAACAATGATGTATTGAGGACTATGGTGTGACGCGCCGACATGAAAAAAGAGTAAAAACCGCAGTCCGCGAAGTACAGGAAATTGGTTGTTCAAATCAGTTTTGATATTTTCGGTTCATACACAAACCCAAATGCAGTTAATTTAAGAAATGTTGCAAGGCTAAAATCATAAACAAATCATAGTCTGTAAAAAATAACACGTCTTGTTTATATAAATGAGAAAGAGAATCGAAAAGACAACCCAATGAGTGAACGCGCAAGAATTACGTAAATTAATTTCGTCAACAGCGTCGTATAGAAAACCCGTCGCTACATGTATATGAGAGAATGTTTTATAAATTATTTCGGCTTAATATATGAAAAATCGAGTTTTATGTTAATATGAAGAGCTTCATAGGTGATTTTAATGTATTTGTCTTTACCTAGATTAGGGTGGATGAGGAACACCAATGGTCAAATATTAGAAACCGATCTTATTTGGATTCTCGCGAATGCAGTAATTATTATTTGTTGTTCATTTATATTTTTAATTATTCATATAATGATTAATTGTATTTCATTTTGTACATATTAACTGCTATAAGTTTGTGTAATTTTGGATTGAAAATGGTATGGCTTAATAAAGTTTTATACACAATAATACGCCTTTCGGATAAATTTGCGATTTAAAGAGAAAAGCATCTAAACGCATCTTTTTCACTGAATAGATCTTGTACAAGCACAATAATATCTACAGATTGATCCTTTAAAAAGCCAAAATTTGTAACAGTCCAAATATTTTGAAAAATAGACAAAACAATTGCACAAACCAAAGGAACATTGACGATGTGCTATAAAGAGTTCTATCATGTAGCGTCAAACGACGTTGCTGAAATGACGTTAACGCCATGGAGTGCTCCGGGTACCCGATTCCTCCTATTTTGAAAGAGTCATAGCAACATCATTATTCAATCAATCTCATTGAAACTTTCAACATTTATTTGAAATAAATAAATCTGTAACATATCAAAATCTGAAACGCTTTACTTTATTAATTAATATTTGATGAACAAATTATACGAACTTTTTGATCAGCCCTCGTATGATTTCAAAAGCATAATTTCTACTAAAACATCACATTTATGTGTAAGATTTTTTGTTACATCAATGTTTGCATATTTTGTAATTTTTGGGAAAATTTACCCCACCCACTTTTAGCTATGACTACAAGCCTAAGCTAAAGACTAATTCTGTGAAGAAATACATGTAACTCAAGAACAGGTTTCTGGGCAATTTTTAAGTATGACTTCAACCACACAAACATACCTTTTGTATTTTAAAAACTTTTTTTTCACTTGTAGACAAAACTTATTTTGGTGATTTTTCGCCAATTTTTGCTAAATTTATGAATATTCACAAAAATACAAAATCAAAAAGCTGTTTATTATTCATGTAAGTCAAAGTGCAATTTATCAGCTTTATTTTGATACCAAAATAATTGTTTTAGCTTAATAAAAGAGTAAGTTATGGGGTATTTTAGGAGGTATGTATGAAAAGTGCACCGAATGACCTTTGACCTTGATTTTAAAAAAATCCTACCACTTTTAAGCATGTCATCCACCCTTAACCAAAGCGTTGGACCCTAACGTATTGAAAAATAGCACTCCAATTTTTATAGGGCACCGGTTGCAAGAAAAGTTCCATACCAGGACCTGGCTCCTAGACTATAATAAGTTTTCGATATCCATTGATGAGGACGGGACCATATGTTCACTTTGACCTAGGCAGTAGGTATAATTCGACTCATCCGATGTCGAGATAACGAGTGTCAAATGTATATATGTACTCGTATAATAGTATTAGTTGGTCTAGAATTTGGAAAACAACGTGTCCATACGCTCTTTATACATCCAATTTATACAATGCACTTAAGTGCAGTCTGATCATGTTCCACAAATACTCTCTTAGAGTTGCAACACTTATTGAAGTAGATATTAGAGAACAGCGTGGAACTTGATCAGACTGTACATATGCACAAGTTAACCTTGATCCATGCTGGTCTCCTTTATTTTTTTCTGATGTTGTTTTTCCTAAGATTCCATCTTGATTTTCTTGATTTTTTCTTCTATTTAGGAACGAGAGAGAACACCTAACAAGCTCGACTATTCTGTGGATGGCTTTAACAGGGAAAGCCTGGGAAATAGCGTGTTATATTTTGACGACGACCATCTATTTACTTGTCAAAATAAAGTTGGTGAGTTGTTCGAAAGGACCTCTACTGATAAGGCGAGAAATCTCCCTAAAAGGCTCAAATGGAAAAGTCATTTTTCAAAACATGCAAATTGATTATTATTTCGAACTGTATTGTTAGATATGTATCTAAATCATATGAAAACTGATTTTGTACGATCAAAACGATTCGACAGGTACAGATAACTCTTGGTTTCTGTACCTACCCCCAAAATAACATTTTCTTACCCTACCGTTATTCATTAAACCAGATTTAAGTTTTCTTTAGTTTTATAAGCAAAAAATTTTCTGTAAATGTAAGGACAATTGGTGTTGAAATCATAAACCATTTTTCGATTTGTTCTTAATGCGCATGCGCATCATTGAAACGAGCTTAAAGGCGAAATCTTCCCGCCAAAATTATGGCATATGGTATATGAGTACTATTTTTAGTATAAAAGTACGTTCCAAATGACCCAGCAAATCCTTTCTACAAAGGAAGCCTATGATCCAGTTACACAACATATGCCAATGGGAAGCTGGGTCAAGGGGGGGGGGGGGGGGGGGAACGATGTTAGCCAGCCTTGGGAAGGTAGGTATGCCTCGGTTTTTGGCGGGAAAGTGTGCGTTTAAAGTTTTTTCAATGGTGCGCATGCGCAATACGGACAAAACCAAAGCTGCCATATGATGTCAACACCATTTATCCCTGTATCTGTAGAAAATAAATTGCAAATAAAAGAATCTTCATTTTACCTCTTTGAATACCGGTAGTGTAAGAAAACGAAACCATTTAGGTGGCTACTAAAATCAAGAGTTATCTGCACATATAGAACTTTTAAAATGACATAAAAATCGGTGTTTATTTCCTTTATTTGTCTACCTAACTGTTGTGTATTGTAATATAGTCCCGCCCATCCGGCCACTGCATGCTGATAAGCCCCGCCTACACTCATATATATTGGTCAGTAGTATTAGTTTTCTTCCTTCTTGTATAGTGCTAGTCAACGTGTTAATAAAGCTATTTAAACAGACGTATCTTGTTTCGTTCTATTTAATCCATAGTAAGAACATAACAATTGGCGACGAGGATAAAACAACGATGTTTTAGTAGTTATTTCAGGAACTGGATCTGATAATTAAGTATTACGTATTTCATTCCGGATAACTATGACTGGATTAATCGGAAACATCAACGCTTTCGACCGTGATGTCGAATCGTGGAACACATACGAGGAACGTTTGGAACAGTTTTTTCTAGTGAACGATTTAGAGAGAGACAGAAAGAAAGCTGCATTGTTGACATTAATCGGTGAAAAGACATACAAGTTGCTCAGGAATTTAACGGCACCCCAGAAACCAGCTGACAAGAGTTACGACGAACTCTGCGGCATTTTAAGGACACATCTCTGTCCAAAACCTCTCCTGATTGCCGAACGTTTTCGTTTCCACAAGAGAAATCAGTCAATCGGTGAAAATATCAGCGAATTTATAGCGGCACTGAGGAACTTGGCAGAAAATTGTGAATTTGGGACATTCCTGAATGATGCGCTAAGGGACAGATTTGTCTGTGGACTCCGTGATGAAGCGACACAGAGAAAATTGTTGTCCACTGAAGATCTGAGCCTTCAAAGAGCCCTGGAATTGGCGCTGGCCATGGAAACAGCGCACAAGGATGCTGCCGAATTGCAGTTGTCAACGCATAGCGGGGCTGAGGTTCAGCGAATTGAAAAATCTAGACCAAGATCACAGACACAGAAAAAGAGCAAAAAGAAGCCATGTAATCATTGTGGGAAAAATAACCACAATTCGAAAGACTGCAGGCTAAAGAATGCAGAGTGTCATATTTGCAAAGAAAAAGGACACATTAGAAGCATTTGCCCCAAAAAGGTTCAGAACATTTGTGAAAGTGACTCTGACGATTCATCCTTACCAAATTTGGAAAATGTACAAGTGATAAATTCGGTAAGAAGTAAGGTTGGGAAAATAACAATAAGGCCATCAATAAATGGTAAAACGATACCTATGGAGGTAGACACAGGTGCATCAGTGACTCTTATGTCAGAGACGGAATTCCGAAGACATTTCGGTAAAAGGAAATTGGGAAAACCGGAGAGCGTTTTGAAGACCTATTCTGGTGACGTTATCGGTCAAGTGGGAACAATTATGGTGAAAGTTATGTATAATGGACAGTCCGCATTAAAGAAGCTGTGCGTTGTTGAAGGTGACGGACCTGCACTGTTTGGTCGGGACTGGCTGAAAGACATCAAACTAGATTGGGACATAATTTTACCTGTAAATTCCGTAACACAGGTAAGCCACCAGGTACGTCTACGTTCAATACTTGAAGAACACAAATCGGTATTTGCCGATGGTATTGGAAAAGTAAAAGGGATCAAAGCCAGAATCACGTTAAAGGATGACGCACAACCAAAGTTCTGTAAGGCGAGATCTGTCCCCTACTCCATACAACCAAAGATAGAAAAGGAACTTGACAATTTGGAAAATCAAGGGATAATTTCAAAGGTCAATACGAGTGAATGGGCCACACCGATTGTTCCTATCGTAAAGGGTAACGGGGATGTCCGGATATGCGGTGATTTTAAGGTCACCGTTAACCAAGCTATCAAGGTCGACAAATACCCACTGCCGAAAATTGAGGACATTTTCGCAAAATTATCACAAGGTAGAATGTTCAGCAAGTTAGACCTACGACAAGCGTACCTACAACTTGAATGTGAAGAGGCGTCCAAGGAGCTGCTAACCATCAATACATCGCGAGGGTTATATCGCTATAACCGACTTTTGTACGGCGTAGCATCGGCTCCCGCGATCTGGCAACGCACCATCGACCAAATATTACAAGGATTACCTGGTGTTCAGTGTATTCTAGATGATATGGTGATCACTGGTGAAAATGACAGTGATCACCTGGAAAATTTGAAAAATGTGCTTGCTCGATTAGAGCAATATGGAATTAAAGTGAATAAAGAAAAGTGTGTGTTTTTCGTGCCGCGGATTACCTTCTGTGGTCACGAGATTGATGAGCAAGGATTATGGAAGTGCAAAGATAAGGTCGATGCAGTGTTAAAAACACCTGCCCCGCAGGATGTTACGTCATTGAGAGCTTACTTAGGTTTACTCAATTATTACCATCGGTTTTTGCCTGATCTAGCGTCCGTTACAAAACCTATGAATACGTTGTTAGAGAAGAATAAAAAGTTTGTATGGTCAAAAGACTGCCAAAGCGCGTTTGAGAAAACAAAGAAATTGCTTGTTTCCGAGCCCGTGTTAACGCATTACAACCCTTTATTACCAGTGCGGCTTGCATCCGATGCCTCGCCCTATGGTATTTCTGGTATCCTATCCCATGTAATGCCGGACGGTACAGAAAAACCAATAGCATTTGCCTCAAGGTCACTCACAAAAACAGAAATGAAATATGCGCAAATTGACAGGGAAGCACTAGCTATTTTTTGGGCTGTCAAAAAGTTTTACCCCTACCTGTACGGTAGAAAATTCACGTTAGTGACAGACTGTCAGCCCCTTACTTCGATTTTCAGTCCAAGCAAGGGTATCCCTTCTATGGCTGCAGCACGCGTTCAAAGATATGCGATATTTCTTTCAGGGTTTGATTATGACGTTGAATACAAGAACACAAAAAAGCATACGAATGTCGATGGTTTGTCACGATTGCCGTTACCTGTAAATGAAAATTACGCGGAAAACATGGAAGATGAAGTGTTCTATTTAGCCCATTTAGAACAGCTTCCAGTTACATGCGCGGAAATCAAGCGTGAAACGAAGCGGGAACGCGTTCTTTCTCGTGTATACGAATTTGTTCAAAAGGGGTGGAGCTCTCACAATGATGACCCACTATTGAAAGGTTACTTCACGCGCCGAAATGAACTTGCAATCAATCACGGGTGTCTGATGTGGGGCATTCGAGTAATAATTCCCATGAAATTGAGAGAACGCGTCTTGGATTTATTACACATTAGCCACCCAGGAATCGTAAAAATGAAAGCATTAGCACGGAGCTATGTCTGGTGGCCTGGCATTGACACTGATATAGAATGCATGGTTAAAAGATGTATGCCGTGTCAAATGCAACAGTCCGTGCCTGCCAAATCTCAGCTACACCCTTGGGAATGGCCAACGGCGAGTTGGCAGCGTGTCCACATAGATTTTGTGGGCCCCTTTTTAGGTCGGATGTTTCTGGTTTTAGTGGATGCTCATTCAAAATGGCCCGAGGTCATCGAAATGAAATCGATAACCACAGAAAGAACAATTCAAGAACTTAGACATATCTTCGGTAGATATGGGCTTCCGAAACAAGTGGTCACAGATAACGGGTGTCAATTTACAGCTGCCGAGTTCGCACTATTCATAAAAAGAAACGGGATTTGTCATATAAGAACAGCTGTGGCAAAACCTTCTACAAACGGGCTTGTAGAAAGATTTAATGGCACATTCAAGTCGGCCATGAAAGCCATGAACAACCAAAGCAGTGATTTGAATTTGAACTTAAATTCTGTCCTGTTATCTTATCGGAACACACCTCATAGTACGACCGGCGAAACACCAGCAAAATTGTTTTTTGGCAGAAATCTTCGCACAAAGCTAGATTTGGTCAAACCGAATATATCGGAAGTCGTAACGAACAGCCAAATGAAAAAGGCTCTGTCAGAAAAAAGAACCGTTCGTGAGTTCGAGCCGGGCCAATCCGTATTAGCGCTTGATTTTAGACCTACTTCGAAAGAGAAATGGGTTATCGGATCAATTGTTTCAAGAGATGGACCGCTCCATTATAAGGTAGATATTGGAAATAAAGTCATTTGGAAAAGGCATGTAGATCAGTTAAGGCCGTGTTGTATAGAGCCCGAGCTCAATCGAAATGTCGATCCTTTGATCACTATTATACCACCTAGGGATGCCGCGTATAATATGCCGCGTGACGAGCAGGATCAGCAAAAGCCGATTGAAATAACTGAGTATGATAATGACCAGCTTAATTGCCCCGTGACCCCAGAAAGGCGCTATCCATTACGGAATAGAAAGGTACCGGAACGTCTTGAGTACACATAATTAACTGCTATTAATGACCAGCAGTATCAGGTTTATGGACTGTCAGTTTATCTGACCAGTACGGAGGAGTGATTAATGCCATTTTGAACTTTAGTACCAGATTAATTGATGCTTTAATTTGTTCTCATCTACTTGGAACTTTTATGAAAAAGGAATTGAATTTACAAGTAGTATAAAAACGAATTCATATTCATTTAAACCACTTGTATAATCAATGAAATTAAAAGGGGAGAATGTTGTGTATTGTAATATAGTCCCGCCCATCCGGCCACTGCATGCTGATAAGCCCCGCCTACACTCATATATATTGGTCAGTAGTATTAGTTTTCTTCCTTCTTGTATAGTGCTAGTCAACGTGTTAATAAAGCTATTTAAACAGACGTATCTTGTTTCGTTCTATTTAATCCATAGTAAGAACATAAAGCTTAATTTTGTTTCTCAATTTGTTAGTTTTGAGAATTGACCCATCGAGCTGAGCCTTTTAGGGAGAATTCTCGCCTTATCCGTAGAGGTCCTTTATCATATCAGAAGCAAGCCTTGCGTTTGGTGTCTATGATATGAAATATTAAAAAAAACATTAAGACAAAAGAACAAAATGGTGATAATGTACAAACGTCCATTTGTATTGCAGTTTTCGACTTGGAGCTCTCAAATATGTTGTTGTGTTGGAAAGAGATGCAGTAGCCAGAATTGCCACACCAACTTTGCAGCGTGGTAGGCTAAAACAATTAAGAACGCCAACAGCAACAAAAACAAAAGTATTTAAACAGTGAATGCATCTATTGTCTTGCAGTATTAATTAACCTAAGACGTCTGCATAATTACATAATGATCCTGTTTTGGCAGTTCTTTCTTTTCAATTTCATCTGACGGACTTTGTCGACAACACGTGTCCTAGGTTCAGTATGGCTGGCATCGAAATCATTCGGCATCAGAAAATGTAGATTTTTTTCGCCGAACGAGTACGACCTCACCTGAAAAAGTCCGATTTCTATTAATCTCAAAATTGCCACATTACGGATATTCTACTTTAATAGATATTTATGCATACATTATTCCGATTACAAAATATTTATCTTCATTTCATACGTCGTGTACAACTAAATGATGCTATATTTTCTTGTTTTCCCAGTATTTGCTGCACAAATACCGTGACCTAAATGAAGAACCCCCAAGTCAAAGACAGGAGGATCGCTGTTACATGATCGTGTTTCTCGTGCTATATTTATGTCGAATATGGGGCACGATCAACTTTCTCCTATCCATATTTACGCGTACGGAATTTACAGTTCTAGAAAATCTTCAAGCTTTCGGCGAGCCATTGCAGGGATTCTTAAAGTTTTGTTTATTTTTTCTGTTGGACGAAACTGTACGTAATCGCGTGTTTGCGACGTGCTGTTACAGACAAACGTGTGAAATCAACCGTAAAGGTGACGTCGTGAACGCGAGAGTACGTTATGGTGCGATGTGGGAATTGAGAACTAGTAATCAAACGACTTTTACGGATTCACACGTTGACGTCAGGTACGCGAGAATGCCGTTATCCGTGGACGTTGAAGAGGAACTGACGTCGTCTTGTGCTAAATGTGAAAAATGTGAAGAAAAATATAGTTGATCGTCGTAGTAAATGTGAATACCATTGTCTCAAAGCACCATAGAACGCCAAATAACAAAGATACATGTATATCTGAATTTCGACATATCCAATTTTCGTATTCCTGTGAGGAAAATTGATTTACACATGAAGCAATTTTTTCTCAGAAGTTTTCATGTTTAAAAAATTTACATATCGTCGGTGTAAATGCAAAACCTCGTTTGTCGATTCTCGCAATTTTCAAAGTTAAACCTTGTGTGCCCAGTTAAGACGATTCTAGCAGGTTTTGAGATATCTTTACTAATCGTATTATCTGTGAACAATTTGACCAAATTTCAAGTAAAACGTTTTAGTTCGGGAAAAGTTATTACACTTTTTTCCTTCCCCTTTAATTTTTTTCGAAAACGAGATACGAGGTTTTGCATTTATAACGACGATATGTAAAACAACATAAAATCGACCTTCAAACTACTATAATTTTGCAAACGATGGTTCGAATATTGCAGGTGTCTCACCCACAAACCCAGTTTTTGTTTTGGGAAGGAAGATGTCTTTCAACCCTTTCCAAGACAACGCATTTTGGGTTGAACCATTAATTCGAATTTACTATGATCACTGGTGGTGAACTCGGCCAAAGCTAGGGACGTTTTTTCGCGATCAATGTATTCCGTCGATGTTGTTATAAAATATCGTAACTACGCCTTCGATAAAGCCGTAGTTACGAGATTTTACAACAACACCGACGGTTTGTCAATAAAATATCTATACCTTGTTGTAGCGAAAATTGTTTTAGTTCACCACCCGTGATATTATCCTATCCTATATGTGCAGCGTGTTTATCATAGATAACGCTCAAAATGCCGTAACTACAGCCTAATTAAGCTGCAGTTTCAGCATTTTCGAACGTTACCTAACCACATTCCAAGTCAGTATTCAATACGATTGCTTTACTATTTCGTTTCGATATTAAAGCATGCAATACATTGAATTATTCGACTTCATCTTCAAATGTAAAATAAAAAATTGCATTTATTTATTTATTTCATCTATTTATTTATAAAGAAACATTTATTTATTTTATATATTTATTTACTTATTAATTTATCTATTTATTCTGTCCAGTCGTTAGATTGTTGTTCAAGTATTTATTCATACATGTATACATAATGTGAAGTATACCTCACCATAAATGAACTGGCAGAGCAGCCCATGCTAATTGATAAAGATGCTCTGCCAGGTCATTTATTGTGAGCTATAAAATAAAATATATACATGTAGATCTAGACCATAATTATCTATCTATGTAAAGTTTGCTACCAGAATGTTTACTCGTTTTCTAATAAATCAATAATTAATAATGTTCTTTGAAACATTTTCATATAATTTTAGGAAAATGCTGATGACCGATATTTTCTCCTTTTGCCTCAATATTTTATCTCCATTCTATATCTTTTTGCCATACGTTGTTATTCCTGTATAACTTTTCAAATTGGAACAGTCTAAAATGTTGCCGTTTGGAAGGAGCTTTAACCATTTGCCAAACACTTGGTTTAACGTCTCTAAGAAAATAGGCTTCGGAAAACATTTAGACAAAAGAACAAAATGCTGATAATCAGTATTTTCTCCTTTTGCCTCAATATTTTCTGAGCTTCCTTTTACACAAGGTATTCTCTGTAGCCTTCTTTTTTGTCGTGTAGGGCAGGTTTTGTACTGGATCAGTCTGAAATTTTGCTGTTTGGGAGGGATTTTACATACTAAAGCCATGGATGGTTTGTAAATGGATAATTTCCGCTTGTACTATTATATACCTACTTGCATTTTTGTAGGTTGATTTACTACACATGTTAGCATCTTGCTATTTTTGCATTTTTCAATGAATAATAACTTACATTTAGGTATAATATTGTTCGTGTCAGTTGAAAATGGTGTAGACCTAGTCTGAAAACGTCTTGGATCACCAAAATCAGTTAAAGTGACATTTCACAATTATTTTTACATGAATTTTACTTTTATTCTATCTGAAAGAGCATGTTTTCTTATGAAAATTCTGAAAATTTCAAGGCAAAATATTGAACCGTTTACGAGAAATATATATATTTTTCTGATAAAATTAAACAGATTGTTGTGGACAACAGTTCAGATTTATAGAGAATTCGTCATTTTTGTCTCAACTTTAAAGACGTATTTTGCGCTTATAAATAACGACTTCAAAAAACTGATAGCATTTCTACTCATTAGAATAAACAATCTTTGCATCAAGACAAACTTTTAGAAAAATGAAATAAATGTGAAATGTCGCTTTAAGCTACCCCTTTTTCCAAGCACAACTTCCATATTATTGAAAAGTTTGGGGAAAACATCAAGGTTTACCAAATATATTCCAATAACCATCATTTTCCCCTTCTTTTCTTCAATATCATGCTCAAATGTTTATGAAGACCCATTTTATCGTCTGTTGCAGCTTTCAATATTTACACGTAGGTTATCTTTGTCGTCCCAAATAATGGCGCGTTGGCTCCCTAAAAGATAAAAAAAAAACTATGGAAAGCATTGTGGAAGATGAAGAAATTGCTTGTGACAAGCAATTTCTTCATGTACCGCAATGATTTCTACCCAGAAACACACAAAAAATGAAAAAAAAAAATAATTCCTGAAATCATACATAAACAGTTGTCGCATGTGACAATACACGCACGAATACATGTAATTAATCCTTTCCCAAAACAAGATCCGGTTTTAAAGTCCCTAACGAAGAAAACTTTGGAAAACATTGAGACAAAAGAAGAAAATAATCAGTAGTTGCTCCTTTTGTCTCAATATTTTCTGTACTTTTATATACACAAAACAAATTCTTATTAAAGGCGCGTTCCCATTGCCGACCAAATCAACTCGATAAAACTCGATCAAGGGATCGTGTACTGATCGAGCTTGGTCGGCAATAGTGATCGGGACGATCGAGCGTGGTCGGCAAAAATGATCGGGAATCAATCGACATGAAATAAAGAAGTCGTGTAAATACATTTGATCGAGTTTAATCGGGTTTGATCGGGGAATTTAGGCGATCGAGTTGATTGGGTTGATTTAGTCGGCAATGGGAACGCGGCTTAATGTCGTCAGCAGAATCTTTCAAAATGGACGACCCTAAAATTGTGTCGTTTGGGAAACGGTTAAATCAAGGAAAGTGGTCACATGAATTTGCATATTTATGTGTTCGTTGATTACTTTATTGTTTATAAAACATTAACCCTTTTCCAAACAAGACCGTTTTTGACGTCTCTAATAGAAAAGGCTTGAGAAAACTTTTGAGGTAAAAGAAGAACATGCTGATAATCAGCATTTTCTCCTGTTGTCTCAAAATTTTTAACCGCGACAAATACCTTCTCTGACAAAATTGTCACCCACCAATGGGTTTGAAATCGTTAACCTAAGTGGGCGAGAAGCTGGAGGCTCGGTAAGGGTGTTGTGGTAGTACTGGTTTGAGAAACAACAGGAATCCATGGGTAGGTGCTCCAGCCTCCGCGATATAACCCTGGCAGTTGAAAACTGCGCAAAACCCCAATAAACTCAAATTTTGAATAGATCTACTTTATGTTTCATAATTAATGGTACATTAGATCTTTATCATTATACATTTTGTCTCTCTTCAATGGAACAGCCTTTTGTATCATAAAATAAAAGGGTTAAACAATATCATGATATTCCAACGGAGAAATTAAATTTTGACATAATTGTAATTATGTTGTTATTCTCTCTTCCCTTTTACCCTTTCTTTTCCATAAAATGTCCCTTTGTGGTTGTAAAAAGTCATGACTTTGCGATTTATATTACTTTATATTTTGATGTTTTTGGTCTATTGTTAAGCAATTCAAGAAATTTCCGTTTTTACGCCGAAAATGTACGAATACGTATACTCGCGTTTTCGGATAGGTTGAGTGAGTTAATCGCCTCTATGAAGCATGGGCAGATCTGGGAGGGGGGGGGGGGGGGTCCGGACCCCCCTTGCATTGGCCGAAAATTAAAATTTGACTATATAAATTTAGTGTAACGTTACATATTTATTACATTCTAAGCCATAATATGAGCTTGGAGCCCCCTTCGAAAAGATCTAGGGCTTGGACCCCCACCCCTCCTTGGAAAAAAGCCTAGATCTGCCCTTGTGAAGAATTCCATCTGTTATACTGTGGTTTCTTATGTACTTACGAATGCAATGTGCGGATATGCCACTGAAATGCTTCTTTAACCCTTTCCCAAACAAGACCTGGTTTTGACGTCCCTAATAGAAAAGGATTGGGAAAGTATTGATACAAAAGAAGAAACTGCTGATAACCAGCAGTTTCTCCTTTTGTCTCAATATTTTCTTTGTCATATTTTACACAAATTCGACCTGTAATAACTTCCATTTGGTCAATAGGCTTCGATTTTCCGTGTGAACAAATACGTCATCGTCACGCCTCACTGGTCTAAAAATAGATTGGGAATCCCTTATCGTACAAATATGGCTGAAGCTATCGCGAAGATTTTCCACGTTCGGCTTGCCGGAGATAACATTCTAAGAGCTTGATTGCTGTAATCATTTGTTGAAAAACATTCTAATTCCGAGTTGAGAAGGTTGCTGCACTGTCGTGTACTTTAAAAGATCGGTAACTATGAAATGAGCAGTTGACAAGTAATGTTTACATATACGGACATGTCCTGACTTCATCGTGCCGCTCGTGCGTGCTCGCTTACCCTTTCCAAAACGACATAATGTCATGTTGGGCTAAATTGGGAAAAAAAGTCTGCAGACGACAAAACGGATGTGAATATCTTAAGTGTTTTATCTCGGAGAAAATATTGAGGCAAAAGAAGGATGATCATCAATACCCAAAGAAGTTATTCACACCCATTTTGTCTGCTGTGCATGCCTTTTCGATTTTGTCGATCATCATTTTCTTCTTTTGTCTCAATGTTTTCCCAAGGATTTTCTGTTGGGGACGTCAAAACCGGTCTTGTTTGGGAAAGGGTTGATATAGAAAAAACTAGAATTTGTCGCTGAATGTGATTTGATACCCCATAGGCTTTCACTACAACAATGGGCAATAACTCACAAAATAAGCAAGATAGAGTTATGTTCCTTGTACGTTGCACTTCTCCTTGGTGAGATCTATCTACCAGAGAAGTTTCATGATCATAGCTACTTTACTTTCAGACTTTTCGACGTTTTTTCTGGTTAAGCTGCTGAGGAATCTCAAGAAAAAACGTTTGTTATTTCTGGTCTGTCTCCGTATCTGGAAGCAATGTTGCATGTTGCATATGCGCAATGTTTCGTAGATTTAGTTCCCGCCTGCATTATCTATGATCGACTAATATCGCGCTTGAAAATAATATTTTTTTGCTAACACGGTTACGAAAAATTGTCCGATTCATTGACCGATAAACAAATTATTAGACTGGTACCCGGCAAACGTTGTTGGGGTATTCCCATCGGAAATCTATTCTTAGCACACGAACGCGGGAAAACTGTTCGCTATTGTGGCAGTTTTTTGAAATTCGATCATCCTTAAATTTTGCCGTTTGGAAAAAATAAAATAGATAACTATTAGCTGCTCATAATAGGGGACGATATTATCTGGTTATTCATGGTGTAATATCGGACAAACAATAGATCTAGTATTTCGTGGGTGTTGTTATAAAATCTCGTAACTACGGCTTGATTCAAGCCGTAGTTACGATATTCTATAACAACACCAACGGTTTATCAAAACATAACGGTAAACCCTGTATAATTTTAGCACAAAATTCATTGCCATTTGTTTACTTATTTCGATTTCATAATAGGCCCCTTCACGCTATGTATTCATTACCCAACAACTCTAACCGGAAGCCTTTTAGCGCATGTGCGAGATTGGACTGGTTTCAGTCCCTGATACCATTTCGTGTGTTAGTATTCAAGAAGTAGTATCGTCCCCTGAATGCAAGAAGGTGCTAAGTGTGTATATATATATGTGATATATATACACTTAGCACCTTCTTGCATTCAGGGGACGGTATAAGAGTCCATAACCAGTCTAAGCTAAAATCAACGAGCTCGGATCTGGAAAAGGAGCTAACAGTAGGTTTTTTGCGATAGACATGTTTCCAGATGTGTTAGTGCAGTCGTATATGTGATCTCGCTGGTGTTTGACAGTTGCTTTTTGTCAAGAGGAAGCTATAAGAAGCTATAAAGGAACATATGGATCTTGATCAGACTGCGTGTATACGCAGGCTTATCTGGATCCATATTAACATAAAATGCCACACGGACGTGTTTTCACATCCTTGTTAAATTGTTCAAATATCGACTGTCTGAAAGACAATGGTTGGTCAAATGTACAAAAAACGCCTTCGCGTGGGCCATCCCAACTCGTGTCGAACGATATAGCGCTGAATCAACATTCTGTGACGTGGCCCAGCGACCGCCGTTCACCCAAAATAATTTGAAAACAACGAGGGAAAACAGATCTATATACAGCTAGTCTAAAAGCAATATAAAGAAGTCTTTCCAGAGCCAGGTCTGATATAATCACTGCTATGTTTAGACAAGGGTTAACGTCGTAACGTGTCAATGACGTCAAGTTTTCTCTAACGTTATTCGTGACCAGGCTAGTGACAGTAGACGTTAGTTTGACAGTCGTGTGGGATATATCGTAAACGCTGGTAAGCTATTTTATATCAAACGTAACACTTCTGTATTACGTTTAACGTAACGTTTCATTCTAAAGATAACATAAAATAGTTGTCACATTTCACAGCCGAATTTGTATTCATCAGATTTTAGATATAATATTTTCCTATCGACAAAAGATGTGTCCTAAACGTTGGTATGCTGTTTTATATCTAATGTAACGTCTCCCTTTACGTTTAAAATAACGTTTATGTTTCATGTTAGCATGAAACATGTTTCAACGTCGATTCGGTTTTGATCATTATTTAGACTTTACCTTTCCCAATCAACAAATATAAAATCGTAAACGTTCGTAAGCTGTTTTATATCTCAGACAATGTCCCTGTTTTACTTTTAACGTAACATTTAACGATGGCAAGAAATTAATTCTAAACATTCTAAAGCCGAGGTTGTATTGATCAGAATTTAGATTTAACCTTTGCCAATCTGCAAATTATATGTCGTAAACGCTGGCAAACTGTTTGATGTATCTAAAGTAACATTTCTGTTTTACGTATAACGGAACGCTTTTTTACGTTAGCATTTAAGAGCCGTTTTGGTATATATCAGACTTTATGGTTATCGTTTCCCAATCGACAAATGTATATCATTTAAGGTTGTGTAGCTGTTTCATGTCTAACGTAACGTCAATGTTCAACATAGAGTATGTAGTTTACGGTATCTGCATTTAGTTGTCAATTTTTGATGACGACTTTCAATCGATAAGAAATTCTAATGGCCCTTTCCGCCAATGAAATTCCTGGTATATTGATTCCGTAATCGATAAATCTTTCGAACAATGGGAAATAGAAAGAGAAGTTAGTACTCATCTTCTCTCAGTATTTTGTTTGTTTAAAAAACAGGCCGTCAGGATTCTGATAATTAGGAAAAATCTTTCGATTGGGACAAAAGAAAGAATACTATAAGCAATAACATATAACTAACATACTAACATTTTGCTTATTGATTAATTGAGATTTAACACCTCTTTCAACACTCACATTTTCTACTTCTGATTATTTTTCATTGACTGGATTTGATACGCACGACTTTTCACGTAAACGCTAATTTGCATTGACGTCAATTTTGCTATAAACGACAGCCCACAATCACGCTTTCAAAGAACCGCACACACGTTGTAAATTAGAGTGAGAAAAAAGATCTGTCGTTTGTCAAATTGTAAGCCAAATTTGTCTTCATATTTTGCCAAAACGACAATTTTCAGTCGTACGTTTCAGAGACGTCTAATTAAACCGTATTCTACGTTAAGAAATGTCGATACTACAGCTAAATCAATTAGTTGCGATACGTTTTAATGTCAACGACGAAATATGGCTCAGCACTCGTTGAACAGCGTCGGTGAAAAATTGTCTTTCTTCACAGCGGGGAATCAAGTGGCACGTTTCCGATATTTTTCATTAACTTTGTTAATATATATATGACCGATTTGAAAAAGAGTTTGAAGCGCAGAATGCGAGAATACACAATTTGCTGATTCCGAATGGTGTTTTAAAAAAAACAGCCGATTTTATGCGGTCGTCAATAACTTTTTATCGGCTGATATTTAAACGATCCACTACATCCAGGGGATTTCTGGCGTTTTCCACATTCTCTGCTTCAAACCGAATTCTGCACATTGGTCACGCATTAACATTTTTTGTCGATTTCATGACATTGTGTCGCGTGATTTCCCGCCGAGTTGTAATATGAAATTAACTTTTCAATTACCATTTGATGGGCCAATATATAGGCCTACTTCCATTGACGAAATAATTTCGACAAATACTTGACCATCAAAACTAGCCAATATGTAGCCATTTTTCATCAAAAACCTCGTAACTTGAGCTGTTCTGGATGAAAACCATCGATATCTCTTTCCTAACAGTGATAGTACGTACGTTTTGACCTAAAGTACTAATATAATTATGTTATAAGGTACTAAAACAAGTGTAGTTATGTATGTAATGATGATTTGACTCGCTTGTGTTGTCTTATTTATTCATAAATACTTCAGCAAGGACAAACTATATGACAAGATACCTGTCATTTGACATGATAACCCTTTACGTATCGCTGCTTTTCTACGAAAACCTCGTAACTGCAGCTTAAAACAAGCTGCAGTTACGAGATTTTCGTTGAAAAGCGACGATATACTGATCATCCAACATTGTGATAGTCCTTATTATCATTATTAGATATAAATAGCCCCTCATTTTCCTGTCAAAGCTGAAACACTCGTGAAAAATGATGTGAATGACTTTTCACGAATGTTCTCATCTTTGGAAAGGAACTGAGGGAAAAGATATTCATCTTGATATCGAAATAAATCGGGAGAATTTGCCTAAAACATTCATCAATGATGTATGTATGGCACTTTCTTTTCGAATAATAGCAATATTGTAAAATTAGACAATAATCCCAGAAAGGATTACCTCACTGCAACCCACTTCATTCAGCTGTGTAGATATCTCTGCGTGCCCAAAGACACACCTCTCCGACTATAAATGTCACACAACAATTTGATCATTTGATAATTTATTTTCACATACATGCTCATGTGATAGAACAGTTCACATGTTTCGATTTTAAAAAAGTGTTAATATAATTTTGACCCGTCACACTAAAAGGGACCTTATCAGAAGTCCAAAAATCCAAATTTTTACCAAACTTGTCAGGCTCAGCACAGGTCAACCTGATACTGTATGCCAAAAATGAACATAAACAAGTAAGGTGGTGAACACATTCCAGTTTTATAAAATTACAGAAAGTGAAAAGTATTGACCCTAGTCTGGCTGCGCAGACTTACTAGGGTCGATATTTTTCACACTTCCTATGAGGCCCCTCTTAGCGTAATGAGTCACATATATAAACGTCATTGTGCACGACAGCGAAATCATTCTTTTTTAAGGATTTTCTTTCCATTATTTATTCATTTATTTATTAATGTAATTTAACCCATTTACACACCAGTTCAACTTTTCTTAAAGATGTTACAAGAAATACGCTTGTGAATATACTAAGAAAAAAATAGAAATATTTTGGGAAATAGATGGTCGCTTTTTCATGCCTTTCCCTCTATGTTCTCTGTGTAAAATGCCAAAATCAAATGTTCCTGGAAAAATAAAATGTTACACTTTCATAAACCAGATCTGTATTATTTGCAGATACTAGATACAGTGTATATGAAAAATATATTATTTGTGATTTTTGTTGGGAGACCGATTACAATAAAAACATAGGTCTATATTCGCATAGGTATGCAGACTATGTTCGTCGAGTATAATGAAAGAATAAAAAAAGATACAATGTATTATCTTGAAAGAATCTTGAAAAAGAAAAACACATTTGTAGACGACTGTGAGCTTTGGAACCACACCAAATGGTATTTTGGGTTTCAGGTTTTTGACCGTAACCACTTGACCACTCTCACTTTAAAAAATATTTAGATTCAGAAAAAAGTGTTTTCAATATTTCATAACCTAACATTTGATTGGTTCGAAGATATGCCAGAGAATATGATTCCTATCGGGCGATCCTCATATTTTATGCATGAAAATGTCGATCAACCAGTTTTATTAATTTCACTAATGAATTCTATCAAAATTTGCTTTACATACAAATCAAGAGTTACTTGCAATTCCTAAAATCTTTCTTATAAATGCAACAAAATCGACACGCAGACTTACAATAGTTTAGCACTAGACCCTCGTTCTGGCTGCATTTCTTCAAAAATATCGTAACTGCAGATGTGTAATAGCTGCAGTTACCTGATTTTTGTAGAAAAGCGATAATATCAGCCGTTCCCATGTGATAATACAAAGAGGAACCTGTCCACACTGTCAAACCGTCAAACGAAATTGGGACAAATTTGAAAACGTCATCGATGTGACGTTTTTTGACAAGCAGTCATAATTTGCATGTTAATTTCACATCATTAGACAACTAACGTTTTCTTCTTTTTGTCGCTTTTTCCAAATCAAATATTCTAAACTTTTCAAGCCAAAATATTGCACCATTTAAGAGAAACATATATTTTGTGTTAAAATTAATCAAATGATGTCTATAGCAGTTCAGGCCCCAGTTTCTCGAATATACTTAGTAGGGCCTACGTTCTCATACTCAAATCACACGAAATCCAAGTGCACTTCAACCGAATACCCTTCGACGTTGGGGAGTATACCGTTGAAGTTGAGCAAGTGAGAAAACCGGGGCCATATTTGTATGGAATTCGCCATTTCTGTTCAACTTCATAGGCGTATTTTTCGGTAACAAGCAACAACTTAAAACACTGATAGCATTTATACGCATTAGCCAATCTTGGCATCAAGACATACTTTAAAAAATGAAAATGGAATGTAATGTCCCTTTAACACAAGAAGTGTGGACAAAGACAAATTTTGTGTTCTGTACAAAATTCCTTTATCACAGAAAAGATTTTTGATTTTATTGGGGTTTTACGCCGTTTTCAACTTCTATGGTCATATCGCGGTGGCTGGAGCACCTAACCGTGGGTTCCTGGTATTTCTCGCACCAGTACAACCACAATATCCAAAGCGAGCCTCCAGCTGCTCTCTCACATAGATGATTCACACCCATTGGTGAGAGACAAATGACTTTTATCAAATGTCAGAATGCATACTGGCCGAGCCGGAGTTCGAACTCGAGACCCATGGATAGACAGACTCCGACGTAACCGACTGAGCTATCCGGAAAAGATAGCGCTATACAGAAGAGAAAAGGCTGGTTATGTGTATCAGTATCAAGATTGTGCCTATCCTTTGCTTTTAGGGGCATCAGGATGAGTGAATGTCTTGGAAAAGGTAAACGTCACATGTCTAAATGCAATTGAATCAGGGTGTTGCGATAGGTTTTGAAGAATCTATTGTATTTGAGAATGAGAGGGGTAGAGCAAAATTATTTCTCACCCAAGCCACCACACAGTAGTCCAACGTACAGTCAATGAGATCGGAAATATCAATGAGTCCATCGTTCGAAAGAAACTACGAAGCTAGAAACAACAAAGCTGATTTTATGACATGAATCCATTTTTTCTTATTTCGTTCGGTAAATTACTGTATATGAAAGATGAAAGCCATTTATTTATCCATTTGCAAAATTTTCTTCTTTATTTCTTAAAGGGGCTCATTCTATGTTTTTATGCTTCCGAACTGTTCTGGAACTCATATTTGTGCATGGAAAAACAATTAGCAATGCATAAAAACCTCAATCTCGGCGAAAAACATCTTTCCTTTGCTATAGATAAATCCTTTACAAGCGTGTTATTCTATTTTTACTTCAAAACAAGACAAGGTCACGGTCAACGAGACACACCTCCGCGATATTAACACACCGTACAACCGGCTGTGTCGATGACTGTGACCTTATTTGCGAGGAATACGTGAAAAGGTTTATTTTGTACAAGCACTGAACATTTATACGCGTATTTATCAACTATAGAATACCAAAGATCCCTTCGTTTATTTATAAAAGTAAATTCATTTGACCTACCATGCACATGACATCAGATGCCGAATCTGTCTTCGCTGACTTTCTACGCAGCCGGTTGTACGGTGTGTTAAATCTCGCTGAGCACAGATGACGTATCTCTGACGTAATTGATTTCTGAAGGTTGGGCATATGTAGCCGTTACAAAACAAAAACAAGGACGACCAGCATGTTATTAATTGACTTGGATTTTGATACTTAATAAAGCTCGTGGAGTGCTAACAATGGACATAAATGATCTACCCCTTGAGGTTGGTAATTTCATACGTTATTTCTGGTTTGTAATTATTGTGCCATTTGCATTTTCGGGGACGAGCTGTCCCCCTTTAATATTTTTCCAGTCTACTAGGGCCGTCAAAGCTATGAAGTCTTGGAATATAGGGAAGTTAAGTATAGTTAAACTGTTAAGTTTAAAAGTTATTTGTCCAAACGTCGGAAAACAGCGTATTTAATATCAGGTCATTGACCTACCATAATTGTTATGTCATATATTTCAAATAACTATATAGATTCATAAATTGTACCGAGGATTCATCATTTATTAAAACAAAATGATATGAGAGTTCATATTCAAATACCTCATCAATACATTAGACCAATTCGAGCTTAGGTTACATACATGTAGCTAAAAACCTGACATCCCTTTTCGGATAACCTAGCTTAGTGTTCGTTCTAGATTTTGGACCAATGAAATTGCAGTATATTTGAAATATTTGGCGCTATATTTCACATAAACGCACTGCCAGTCAGTTTATGTCACGGATGTACATAGCCACGCCCCCGTTTCCTGTGCAGTTATAAACAATGATGTAATTGTTCGGAAAATGGTGCAATTTTTGGGAAAATGATGTAATTCCAGTAGATCCACTCGATAGTATCCCCGGTCGGAGGCGTGGTTTGAAGAATGACAGTAGAAGCCTATGTTTTCATTGGTCGACGAACAGATAGAGTCGGTAAAGTAGATTCTACACGACATAAACGTTCGAAGGCTGCGCCTTTTGAACGTTTATATCGCGTAGAATCTACTATACAGCCTCTATCTAATACTTATCCTTTAGCTGTCACTCTCGTCTGTTTATAGATCTACAGTATAATTGTACTATAAGCGGAAAGAAACACGCTTTTGACCTAATTAATCATCGGCATGTCTTGAGTCTGGTATGGCGACATAGACCGATTGTCTGGCGAATTATAATGCCTTCGTAATTGGAAAAGTACATTACACCCTCTCTCTAATTTAAGTTAAATCCCCGCCACCTTTGATAGAGAAGAGCTTGGGAAATAAGGGGCACAAAAAAGAGGGATAAAGGTGGATATGAAAATGAAGAACATCTTATTCTTGTTTTATTATCTTTATGATAATGAATACATGTAAGGACTATCAATTTTACTTGATTACTAAACATTTTATTTCATCACCAGCATGTCCTTTAACCCTTTCCCAAACAAGACCTGGTTTTGACGTCCCTAATAGAAAAGGCTTGGGAAAACATTGAAACAAAAGAAGAAACTGCTGATAACCGGCAGTTTCCCCTTTTGACTCATTATTTTCTGTGTCATATTTTACACAAATTTTAACTTCAATAACTTTCATTTTATCATTCGTGGCAGTTTTTGAAGTGGATCACGCTACAATTTTGCCGTTTGGGAAAGAGTTAACTTTACTTAAGGATGATCTCACATTTGTCGACACTAGAATAGATTGTAGAGTGGATCTCGGTGATTGTCTTTTTCATAAAGATCGCAGCTACATGTAGGTCTCCAGCTTTAGTAACAAGTTGTTTTGAAGAAAAGCAATGGTTTACTTTAGTCATTCCCAAGATTTTACCTATTGAGTCTATATGAAAGTAGCTGTACGAGTGAAAAATGAACTTGCATTTTTTTCTATATACATGTGCCTAAAATGCATAGCTCATAAAACGTGTTGCTCGACCTAATTTATCATTCGAGATTTCGTGAGCTAGACTGACAACGATGGTATATGAATGTGTTGTAACAAATCTAACAGACTATCTATTGTTAGAGAGATAGGCTGAAACTTTCATCGAATGAATAAATGCAGTGTTATCGTGTAGAAATAGAAATAGATAGAGAGCACAATGCAACACGAATTTTGCTTGACAATTAGGGTTCCTTCATTGGACGAGTCTCTTTGGCTAAAACCAATTATGCCTGTGATCTCAGTGTCAGCTTACAACTCCACACATTGACATTTTTACGTAGCATGCACTTTCAATGATCCTAAGCTCGAACCTATATGTTATTCTGGCTTGTGAAAACAATAATGCCTGCGAAAACAGCATCGGTATCGACGGTCAATATAGTAGATAACGTTGGAAAACTTAAACTAAAAAATATGTAAAACCGTCACCCTTTTCTCAAAAATAACATTTTTTCCACACAACTATAGCCTATCAATGGTATATCTACCCAGCAGGATGAAAGCGTATTGTAATATAAAAAATCTAGAGAGAATTAAAGACGGAAATGCTAGGGATTTCTGAACCAGTATCGTCTTCTGTTGTCAAAACCAGTCGTTGTTTCTAGGGAGGGTCAAATTGCTTACGTGTCTTATATTTTCATCCTACATTTTATTTCTTGTTCCAGCGATATAACCATGAAGGTGCTGTGCCTACTGCTGATAGGACTGGCGTACCAGTTACACGAGACATTCTCTAGTAAGTAATATGATATGATTAACCCTTTCCCAAACGACAAAATTTTAGGGTGTTCCAATGCAAAAGCTGCTTCAGACGACAAAATTAATGTTAATAAAAAATTGTGTGTTATTTATTCAAGAAAATATTGAGGCAAAAGGAGAAACTGCTGGCTATCAGCAGTTTCTTCTTTTGTCTCTATGTTTTCACAAGGCTTTCGTTGTTGCTTATCATGTTTTCCTGGTTTTTTTCCCGCTAACAATACTGTGCCTTATTTTTCATTTTCAACCATCAAGCCATATTTGGTACAAAATATTGAAAATATGATAGAAACATTGTCGGATGTCCCCTATTATGAGGATAGTTTGAAAACACTATTTTATGTCAGATTTCTATACTAATTAATAGTAATAATTGCAGCAGATTCTATAAGAAATGATAAATACTTTTATTCTTTGCGATAGTTGTAAAACCGCGAGATAAATAATGTCTTTAGATTTTAAATGATCAGAAATGTCTTTAGGATAAACAAACTACAATAATGATATAAAGTAGATGTCGTTAAATGTCCATAATTTTATTATTTTCAATTGTATTTTTTTCGTGGTGTCTGCAAGACCAGATTGTGGTTGGATAAGGGTTAATTTTCAAAAGATATAAAAATTGACGTGAATGACAACTATGAATAAATCTACATGTAGATTATTTGGGTCTAGTCAAATTCTAGCTCGGTTCTTCATGTAACCTTTTCACAACCGCTTAAAAGAGCCTATTTCAAATTGATAGGAGTTAGAGATTACAAAATAAGTTTGACATCATGAATAGAATTTTAGACCATTTCTGGGAAAATACAAGAAATTGTTTCTTGATTTCTTTATTTTCTTCTTTTCTCTACTTTCCAAACTTGAAATCTCTTTGATAAGAGACGTTATAAAATCAGGGATTGTTCCTAAAAGGATACAGTAAGCCAGCACAATGAAGTGGCAAATTTATCGCGATGCCTCAAGCTATCTTTGTCGGCAATAAAAGTACGACTTAATCAAAACATGAAGTCTTTCAACACTTTCCCAAATAAGTACAGAATTTTACAAGTCTATGGGGGTAAGCTACCTAAAACATTGATGCAAAAGACGAAAATGCTGCACAACAAGCTTTTTTATCATTTTGCCTCAACATCTTCTGATTCAATATCACATTGATTTTAATCGACATCAATCTTTGTGATGTATCGCGACTTCTGAATCAGAACAGTCTAAAATGTGATGATGTAGGAAAGAATTAATTCATAGGCTTGCCATTGTTATAATTCACGTGTGCAATACGCGTGTGAATTAACAAGTGGGATCATCATTTACCACGGCACGTTACGTGACAAATCAACCAAATATTATGTTCCTGTACAATTCTTTGTAAAATTAATCCACGCCCCCATTTCATTATTTCGATAGTATAGCGCCCTTCAACACGATGGGTAAGCCATGTGACTTTTGGGAAGCGTTCACACCGAAAAATCGTCCTCTTAAGGTATGTTTTATTTAATTTCCCAGCTTCAGCTATACTAATTACTCTACGGATTATTACGAAATAAAGAGCACTTTATGCGCCTTTGAGAGGGCCCCGATTCTAACCCAAATCTGCACCAAATTCAATGGTTTCTACAAACATTCGAGCGGAAGAATTAATTTGAATGTTTAAAGAAACCATTGGATTCTTTGCAGACTGAGTTAGAATTGGGAATGGACCTCTTAACGGCGCATACGGTGCACTTTATCTCGTCAAAATCCATTAGCTGAGAAATTAAACCACACTTGAAGCGGACGATTTTTCGGTATGAACGCTCTCACAAAGTCACGTGGGTAATATCGTTCGTTTTTAAACAATGCTCGTTCGATTGATATTTTATATGGGCCTACCCTTAAACCGCACGCCAAACGCATGGATAAGCTGTTTAAAAAGATATCAAAAATGGCAATGTAATAAAACTCTTGAACTGTTTTCAGTGTCCTGTCATCAAAGATGGTCGTTAGTTTTCGCACATACAGGTAACGGTACAGGCGTGTACGGCAGAAAAGAGGAACTAATCAAAGGCGCTTTAACTGGAGCAGAAATCCGTATATTTATACCATCCTGGGGTCCAAATGGCTATCTAACTAGTGTCCAAAACACCCAGACAATCGAGAACAATGTGTGTGCCCAGGCTCTATTTCACGTCAGTAAGAAGGCGTATGATACATTTCAAGAAGTCCCGTATTTTTGGTTCGTAAATTTGTGTTCAACGGGACAGGTACATATGGCCCGGTATTTCATTGGAAACCACGTGTCGGCTGGGATCAATGCTGATAATATTGAGATGCAGTGGTATATAAAGTAAGTAACATTCATATTTAATGTGGGCATTGCTAGAACTAAAGTTGAATAACTATGGTACCGGCTCGTAATGATAGAAAAGTATCGACAGCAAATTAAGAAATGTTGGTTAGAAAGTCCAGAGATCAAGACTAACAGGGGCCCAGTAACCCATATTTCCGAATTTTATCTCAGTAATTGATAGTTTTATAATTGGCACTTTTCTACATTTTAATTAGAACCTACTTTCAAACACCTTTCAAATTGACGCATTTGAAAATGTTAATTCACGAAATTGTAATAAAATTCCATTTTTCGTAACTGACTACCTCCTACGAAAACAACGGGAAAATCCTCTTCTTGTTTTTTTTGCTGTAACACTGAAAGGCGATTTTATCAAATATTTTTTGATAAATTTTACTTTTAATTTTTATCTGAAAGACCATATTATAATAAAATATTGAAATGTTTAAGCCAAAAGATTGCGCCGTTTACGAGAAATGTTTCTGATATATAGTTAGGCTACATGTAATCAAAATGATGTGGACAGCAGTTTTACATGGAATTTGTCATTTCTATTTCAATTTAAAGGCGTAATTTTCGCTTATAAGCAACAACTTAAACAAACTGATAGCATTTAAAAATACGCATTAGAATAGGCCTAACCAACATTGGCATCAATACATACTTTTACAAAATGAAATAGGATTCGGTTTTTCGTTTAAACAAATACGTCATTGTCACGCCTCACTGGTCTAAAAATAGATTGGGAATCCTCTATCGTACAAATGGCTGTGAATCTCGCGAAGTTTTTCCGCGATCAACTTGCTGAAGATGACGTTCTAAGAGCTGGATCAGGTGGATTACCGTAATCATTTGTTGAGAAACATTATAATTAAGAGTTGAGAAGGTTGCTGCACAGTTGACCAAACGCCGACTGTCAATCAAAAACATCGATTAGTCAATGGGCGATCAGAAAAATGTCATGCCCCAATTGTTCTTCGTTGCACGTGGTATTGTATCGATTTATCGACTGACAATCAAAACAATCGACATACCAATGGCAAAGAATTTTGTACTAACAATAGACTAGGTTTACTGTTACGTTTTGATAAACCGTCGGTGTTGTTTTAAAATCTCGTAACTACGGCTTAAATCAAGCCGTAGTTACGAGATTTTATAACAGCACCTACGAAATACTATTTTGTTTGTCCGAATTTACGTCACGATTAACTGGATAAAATCGTTCCCTATAAACGAACACATGTTCATTGTTTGCCTTAAATTTTATGTTGGGCGGAGCGATTTGTCCATTGGCGTTTGGTCAGTTGTGTACTTTTTAAGATAGGTATATTCTGATTTTTTTCGGGAGACAGGGCGGAGCCTAGTAAACGGTTCATTACATTTAAGCTTGAGGAGAAACAGCCTTCTCGCTTAGCGGTACATCGTCGGTATTATTGCAAAACATTATAACTACAGCGTGAATCAGGCTGTAGTTACGAGGTTTTATAACAACTCATTTAACAATAGAACGTTCTTTCAATTTCGAAATGTGTTCATGCACGTGCCGCACATTTTTCTCTTATATCAACTGAGATATCGAGAAGTAAACTCGTCGAATAACCTCTTCGCTTAGCCACACCCTGTGAGGTGAATAAAAATGGATTATAACTATGAAATAACCAGTTGACAAGTAATGTTTACACATACGGTCCTGCCTTAGCTTCGTCGTGCCGCTCGTGCGTACTTGCTTACCCTTTCCAAAACGCCAAATGTCATGTTGGGCCAAATTGAAAACAGTCTGCAGATGACAAAACGGGTGTGAATACTTTTAGTGTTTTATGTCCGAGAAAATATCAAGGCAAAAGTAGAATGATCATCAATATCCAAAGAAGTTATTCACACTCATTTTGTTTGCTGTGCAGCGTCTTTTCAATTTGGTCGATCATCATTTTCTTCTTTTGTCTCAATGTTTTCCCAATACTTTTTTGTTGGGGACGTCAAAACCGGTCTTGTTTAGGAAAGGATTTATCTGGAAAAAAACTAGAATTTGTCGCTGAATGTGATTTGATACCCCATAGGCTTTCACTAGGCCTACAACAGAGGGCAATAACTCATAGAATACGCAAGGTAGAGTTATCCTCATTGTACGTTGCACTCCTCCTTGGTGAGATTTATCTACCCGCGAAGTTTCATGATCATAGTTACTTTACTTTTAGACTTTTCGATGTTTTTTCTGGTTAAGCTGCTGAGGAATCTGAAGAAAAAACGTTTGTCATTTCTGGTCTGTCTCCGTATCTGGAATCAATGTTGCATGTCGAATATGCGCAATGTTTCGTAGTTTTAGTTCCCGCCTGCATTATCTATGATCGACTAATATCTCGCTTGAAAATGATAATTTTTCGCTAACACTGTTACGAAAAAATTGTCCGATTCATGACCGATAAACAAAATATTAGACTGGTACCCGGCAAACGTTGTTGAGGGATTTCCCATCAGAAATCTATTTTTAGCACACGAGCCCGCGAAAATCATTCCTTATTGGAATGTTACGTCCCTTGAAACTTTATTCTCGTCGTCTTTTCAAATAATTTTGACACCACCGATAATAAATTATATCATGTCCTTCAGAAAATCTCCTGATTCTATTTACTCTCACACACAAGATGGCACTGTTATAGACGGAAGTGTGCGGGACGTTGTTTATGCCACGGAGTCAGGCGCCGATATCAGAATTGTGGACAGATGTTTAGGATACGGCGTCAGAATGGATAACCTGGAAGTGTCGTATGATCGTACGCTGGTTGCCGGTCAGTCTTTGTGGCACATTAGTGAGCGCAAAAACGGGCCCAATCTGGAGTTCCAGGGTTTGGATTACTGGTGGTTCTCGGTTTGGTCTACGGATGGTACCGTAGATATATCAAGATGGAACGTGGGCGAACACGTGAAGCGGGGAAACAGTAGTATGAGACAATCTATGAACTGGTGAGTGTTACAATAACCTTTACTCGATCCAGGCCCGTAGGACCAGGGGTGGGCTGGGGGTCCATAGTTGGCCAAAATGCCGAAATATTCATATTTTACACTGACAATTTAGGGATAGTTGGGGCTTGAGGCCCCTACCCCACCGCTTCCATTGTAAAATTGCTTCCAATGCGCTTGCAAGCGAGAAAATTTAGAGTTTGAGTTTGAGTTTATTGGGGTTTTACGCCGTTTTCAACTACCAGGGTCATGTCGCGGCGGCTGGAGCACCTAACCGTGGGTTCCTGATATTTCTCGCACCAGTACAACGACAATATCCAAACCGAGCCTCCAGCTGCTCTCTCACATAGATGATTCACATCCATTGGTGAGAGACAAATGACTTTTGTCAAATGTCAGAATGGATACTGGGCCGAGCCGGGGTTCGAACTCGAGACCCCTGGATTGACAGACTCCGACGTAACCGACTGAGCTATCCGGGCTCGGCCCAAAGAAAATTTAGAAATTTCCCATTTGAAAGTTATCACTGCAAGCAAAAAATGACGCTAAAAAGATAGATTTCATTTACAAAATATCACAGAAATCATTTAGGCAAAACGAGAAAATGTAAATTTTAAGCATTTTCTTCGTTTCTCTGAATGTTTCCCGTGTCTTTACTACTACGGTAGCCAAAACTAGGTGTTGTTGTGGAATGTATTTTCCCTTTTTCAAACGGTAAAATGATATATATGTACAATTATTGCTTTTGTTTCTAAAGTTCTTAATCTTACTGGTTCTAATTCAATGTAATTACTTGTACGCTTTAAATGAGCTTGGAAATTATTTCCCCAGTGCGTTCTACTTTTCTCCATGCTTTCTATTTTCTTCATCCAGTAACATAAACTTGTTATTATGAGAAATGGTTTGCCGATTCTGTGTAGTCAATTTGTTTCATTTTGTAGCAAATTCTGTTTAATAAAACTTGGATCTGTCGAACTTCGGACTATTGATATACGTGGACATAAATAACATCGCGATCTAGTGCAACTATACTTATTTTCTTTTTTCATTCAAAAACGTAAGGCCCTACTCAGTCTGTAAAAAGTTTCCATATTTCATAAGCCATAACAAAGAAAATTATTTGTTAATGAAATTTTATAATAAAATTAACATTAAAGGTTATAATTACACGTCAAAATAAGACATTTACATTTCAAATGCGACTGTTTTATTTTGATTGGTGAAAATAACAACATGTTTAAGTTTAATGAGTATAAATTTGCTTTGATGTTATTCTTTAAAAAGTACATGTAATTAAAACAAGCTATAAGTTATAAATATACGACAACCAAAATGATAAAAATGATTGAGCATGTATGAATACGGTTTCTTGAGTAAATCTAAACTTTCCTTGACTACGTGCGATTGGTCAATGATCAAAGAAACGTATATTTGGCTGCTAGCGAATCCGACGGAGTTTGCTTTGAAGATATTGTGTGAAAGTTGTGAGAAATGGCAGGAACAAATGTTTATGCACAACAGTTGTTTTCAATAACGCTAGGAATGGCATAAAGCGAGAATGATTCTAATTTGTACGAAGTACACTCGATCACTTTTGATCCATTCAAACATAATGGTGCCTTTTGACTCCCAACAAGATAAATGGTTTAGGAAACATAAAGCACATATAAATATGAGACATAAAAACCGTATATTTTCAGGTATTTTTCTTAATTTGTCGTCTGCAACCCTTTGAATTTAGACCAGTCTAAAATTGTGCCGTCTGGTAAGGGCTTACGGTAGAATACCCGTAATGCGGCCATTTTCAGATTCATAAAAGATCGAGTCTTTTTGAGTTTTTTGTTGTTGTTGTTTTTTTAGTTTTTTTTTCTTCTTTTTTTTTCGGAGGGGCGTTGTTACGTATCCGAACTTATTCGTGCGCGGTCGTAAACATTCGGCGGTGGAAAATTCCACCGCCGAATGTTTTCGGCGTCGCCCGAATAATTCCGACGTCGCGTGAATCTCTTTAGGGGTAGACTACCTTAACTTATCTTCTCCAATTCAGGTTCGCCGACTCTTGCTGGCAGATGGCGTTCAAACATGACGCCGACGGCGTTTTGGAGGACGGCTCACTTGAGCTGCTGAGACTAGCCGTCGAAACCGGGCATCGAATCAAAGTCCTCATTGACGGCGCAATTACTGTCCAGCCTGATCAGATCAACGTCAGAAACGGTCACGTTAACGCACAGATTTTGAGTTTGGTGTCTAAACAGGACATTAAACGTTTTACGGATGACGTGTTCTGGGATTGGCGAGTACTCACGACAACCGGTACGGAAAGTACCGAGTACTTTAACGTAGGGGAGTATTTTAACCGAGGAGCAACCGTTAAACGGAAGCCGATGACCTGGTTTATCGACACCCGAACATGGAACCGAGTTCTGGTCAACAGTAAAAATGGTACCGTGTTGGCTGGTTCCAAGCGCGCACTTGTGGACGCCATTATGGTTGGAGCGGATGTCCGGTATAAACTAACCTTCACCTCTAACGCAATTACACAGGAAGCTGATAACCTCGAGGTCAGTGCAGACGGGAATGTCGGGGCCATGCACGTGAGGTCAGTCAGTCTGAAATTCACTTCCGGGTCACCATTTGAAGTCACATTCCAGAATAGTCCATATTGGTGGTTCACGATTGTGTCAACTTCCGGTAAGGTGGATATATCCAGATGGACTGTGGGAGAGCACGTGAATCGACGTCACACGCACCTGTTTGTACAGACTGAATGGTTCGTCTGCTACTGAGACATTTACATATTAAAGACATTGGATCTAGTCTTAAGTATTCTAAAATGAAACCAATTCAGGGTTGCTTTATAACGTCAAAACGGCAAAAAGGGCTCCATAATTAATATCAATAATTATTGTGCCGGTTTAATATATAAAAGAATTATAAGCGCGTTAAATATTTTCAACGTCATTTCTTCATTTTTTCCTTCGCCATTTCTTACTGCTAGATTATCACACCGCTCGCCTACGTCCATAAGCGAGCGACTGACAAAGATGCAGCCAGTAGCAAACAGTTTTGTAATGTGTCACATGTGGCTTCAAACACTGACAGAAATGTAGGGACAACTTCTTTTCAGCATTTACCTTTTTTTCGCAGCAATCTCATAATTCTATTAAGGGGGTCAAAATCAATGATTATTACATAGTTTTAGAGAGTGTCAATTAGTTTACCATGATAATCAACGCTATACATGTACTTCGACGGGGAAAAATAAAAAAGAAAATAAGAGAAAAGTATTTTGTCGGATGACATTTGAATACAGTATTCAGAAAGTAGCAGTTGGGCAGATTTCTGATAATGTCAATGCTTTTCGTAGCTTGAAAAGGAATGTCAATTATACTGGTTAGATTACGTATAATAGTGGAGTAATACTGGAATAGCGTATAATGTTTGCAAATATATCCAAACGGGTTGGTCATTAGAATGTTGGGTGAATTACCAGACTTTTATTTTCATTTCCTAACGAATTTTAACCTTTAAATTCTCCATGTTAAATCCATTAAAAAAAATCACTGAAACAAGCAAATAATGTTGATTAGTAATCTTACATACAGTACATTAACAATTCAAAATTTAAGCAACTGTTTCGGTGAAAAGTCTAAGGCATTCAGCCCACTGAAAAAAATGAGCCGAATTTGGGAAAGGGGTCTTAATAGCAACTGATACAACTACCATGCCCCAATGTAGTCCAATTGGTACCCAAGCTGCTCTTGTACAATTGATAAAGGTTACATTCAAGCCATCGCAAAACAACATGGATATTTACCAGTCTATGTGTATGCGCAAGCTGATCTGGATCCATAATGGTCTCAAATACCTTAAACTTAAAGGCCAATTTTTCAGATTCAAACAAGACTGTTTTATATGGAATGATCTTTTTATCTTTTTGTGAATCTCTCAGACTTACATACTCTCTTCTCATTTCATTTTATGTTAATACTCTCATCAATAAATGGATTTGCAAAACGTTGTCTTGTATTGCGTTATTTACGGATAATGTGCTGATGATTCGGTCGAACAGTATCATTATAATCTAAAAAGGGACCCAGGATAATAACTCGTAATTTTTAGCAAACAATACCAAACATGTTTAGTCTTTCTAAATCAAATTGCTCTTTATTTAACCTTAGTAACGTCTGTGGGAAACTGGTCCTCAATATAAAGTGAAAAACGCCGTACCAGCGCTTTGACTCAAGATTATGGGATTCAGCACGCCGCTACGCAAACTATGACTTCATGTTTCGATGATGCCTGAAATATCTAGCATAGGTCCCTTTTATCCATGACCAGACGGTCTACTCTCTTAAGAACATAGCACCTTCTCTCTTCATTTCATTATGATAGAATGATGCTCTGTTCCCGCGGGGTCATTTCACGTCTAATCTCTGGGCCTTGGTGGGATTTCGGTATCCAATCGTTGGCTATGCACAACAAAACAACTGAAAAGCTGATACAAACTTTCATTGGCTGACGCTTCAAATTACCGGCTTCAGCCAAAAATAGAAGCGACGTAATTGTATACGTAATCAAACAAGATAAAACTGAATGATTTTGATTTGATAATTCAAATGTTACCGGCTTCAGCCAAAAATAGAAGCGACGTATTTGTATACGTAATGATCACGCAAGATAAAACTGAACGATTTTGATTCGATAATTCAAATGTGCTATAATTAGATTATGACGACCAAAATAGGCTGTTGGTGTATCAAAAACGGCAGAGGTCATATTTGATGGTTAATCAATAGACCTCGGCTTTGGAGAGTAGGCTACAGACCGTCAAACTTTAGGCTTGTCCAAATTCAAAGGTCTTGCAGACGACAAAAGATCTATCAAGTGAAAAGAATTTAACTTTTTTGTAGTTTTGCATAGAAGACATTGTGTGAAATGAAGAAAATGCTAGTCACGAGCAATTTCTTCATTTTCAACAATGTTTTCCGAAATCATTGTTCGACAATAGGTTGAGGAGAATTCTGACTATTAAACAATTTGCATTTAGAACCTGTAAAAGGAAACTCATTCATTTTAGATTCTATTATACAATTTATCGAATCAATATAGGAAATGGACATTTTCAATTAAAATGAATGAAAATTCACGATTATTTCAATGGACCTTTAATGGCTAGATAAACAAAATCCGAACTATTCAATAACTGTATAATCACTGGTGGGGAATTCGGCCAAAGCGTGGGACGTTTTTTCGCGATCAATGCATTCGTCGGTGTTGTTATAAAATATCATAACTACGGCTTCGATAAAGCCGTAGTTACGAGATTTTATAACAACGCAGACGGTTTGTCAATACATATCGATAAGCCCGGTCTATTTTTTAACAAATTCATTGTTATTAGAAAAACTATCCAATCAGATCTTTAAACTCACATTTAAACGCAAAATATCTGTACCTTGTTGTAGCGAAAAACGTCCATCGCTTTGGCCGAGTTCACCACAAGTGATAATCGCGGCTGGGAAATACGTGACACGGTCTTTCGATATTGTTCAATACATCTTTTAAACTATATTCAATTTGAAAAATATTTGAAGTGAAGAAAATTGGAAAAAGCCGGAATTTGCTAAATGCAAAAGATCTCTCAAAAATCAGATGACTAAAGTAATTGCCGACCAACCAAAATTTGGTTCATTGTCGATAGCTTTTTCAGCTGGTTTCTAAAAAATCATGTCACGTCTATCTAATTCCGGGCATTTTTCAACTTCTCTGCTTTAACCCTTTCTCAAAAACACCTGTGTTGAAGTCCTTAATACAAGCAGGCTTGTGAATACAATGAGACAAAAGAAGAAAATGCTGATGATCAGCATTTTCCTCTTTTGCCTCAATGTTTTCTGAGCTACATGTATATTATTCACAACCTTTGCGTTTAGTAGCATGTATTTCGTCGTTTGCAGCAGCTTTCGAATTGGACCATTCAAAATTTTTGCGTTCGGTAAAGGGTTAACCGGAATTCAAATAAGTGAAGTAGGCCTATTAACAACGTCATTGAATTATTTTCTTAAATTGTTGTGCCGCATGATTCCCCTTCCCAAGGTAAAAATTGTGAAGTTCTAATCTGTTTCGATTTTTCTACATTACACAACAAAATACATGTGGCTAGAAATAGAGCATATATCCACATGTTACAAACCCAAAACCTTGCAAAGGATATGTTAAATGAAAATAGAGATTGTCTTTCCTCCGTTACTCCCAACGTTTTCAATACTTTAATATATAAAAGGGTCGCGTTTTCACTCACTCTGTCGTATGCAACGCAAATTTGACCGATTTTAATAGCATATTTTGATATTCATTGTATTATCTTTATTCATCATTTACTTTATGTTTGATAGACGTTACTAACGTTACCATTTTATCAGTCATTGTGCTTACTCAGTGTACCAAAAGTGGTGGCCGTCATTACAATTGTCGTTAAAACAACAACAACAAACATGAAATAATTGATAAAGAATCTGAAGCACTGTCTTAGAATACTTATCCAGCGATTTGTTGAAGAAGATCGTATGTTATCTCTCCCATTTATGCCGTCATATCGTTCATTTCTGTCATTGACAGAATTATCACCCTTTATCGATGAATCATGGTCACCGAGATATGACGTCATACCGTTTTCCGATCGAGCTACGTTCGATTTCATATGCCGACAATTTTCGCAAGTCGTCGTATCTTTTCGTTCTCTCATCAGCATGCTCAGCAGCGTACAAACAACAGATGCACATGACAAACACAACATAATGGAGATATAACGTACCAAAATTGACGTGTATTTCGATGTTTTGGGTAACGTGTCATTTGTATACGTCAACAACACCGTATATGCCAAAAGAATAGTTGTACTGTACGTCATCTTCTCACCCGAGTCGTACGGTAGGACAAACGAAAAACAGTTTAAAAACGATAATACCAGAACCGGTATTATAATCGACGTAATGTAATATTCGTAACGACGTTTAATTTCAAACGTAAACTTAAGTTTCATCAATACGGACAAATCATCGGTACGAACATACGTTGTTTTGATAATCCAAAGACCATTATCGTAGTAATTTGTCAAGTGTATAGTTGACGAACTCGGACGCACATCAAAATAAGGTCGTCTATGAGTCCATGGCAACATTTCTATAAAACACGTTTGCGTATCAAAGGGAAACAACTCCGTATTGATCTCACACATGGTGGTGGCGTGGCAGCCTGGTTCCCATACTACGTTACCGTCATTGTTTACCGTCAACAGCAAATCTTTGTGACCTACAGACCTGTAGTCATCTACGGCGTTGACGATGGTTAAATCCGGGTGCCATATTTGTTCCTGTCTAAAGTACGTCTCGGTTGCATCATACTCCGTCACGTTCCAGCGTAGTCTATGATCCGTCCATCTGACGTCGAACCAGAAATTGGTTGAGATCACTTCGGAAATTTCGTCAAAGTTGGAGATTGCAAACAGGTGCATTTCGACGTCGGAATATAACGTGTCATTAATCAACGTCGGAACAACGTTCTTATTATAGGCGTTCATCAAACTGAATTGTAAATCATTTCCGGTCGCCCATAAAACTTGATAACTTATGCAGGCGAATGTAAAAATAACCCTTTTGTATTCCATTTTCAACGAATGATTGCTGAATGATTAAAACCACTGGTGGTGAACTCGGCCAAAGCGTTGGATGTTTTTTCGCGATCATTGTATTCCGTCGGTGTTGTTATAAAATATCGTAACTACGGCTTCGATAAAGCCGTAGTTACTAGATTTCATAACAACACCGACGGTTTATCAATATATATCGGTTAACCCGGTCTATTATTGAAACAAATCCATTGTTATCAGAAAAACTATCCAACCAGATCTTTAAACTCACGTTTAAACGCAAAATATCTGTACCTTGTTGTAGCAAAAAACGTCTATCGCTTTGGCCGAGTTCACCACCAGTGAAAACGGTCGATTGTTACACTTTTGTTTTTAATAAATCTGGTCAGTCACAGCAATGTGAGAGATCACATAGAATGATTGTCAATACACCAAATAGCGGTACTCTGGCTATACAGTTTTGTCAGTTCCATACCAATACAGGTTTACCAATAACACCAAAAAAGTTAAGGGGGAATGCTCCAGTTTCCTAATTTTTTTCCCAATAATAGAATTTATTTATATTTTGTATGTTGAAATTACATGTTTTTATTACTTGAAAAATAAAATAAAAATGGATGGTCAGCGATCTTGTTTGAATTTTATAGGCATTCGTTTCACATACAACCACATCGAAAAAATGCATAATTTCTTGCACCCGTCCAATGTCACTAAAATGCTAATAAAATGCTGTATATTCATCGTTTAGTCCCGAAAACGGGTTTAAAGTAACGTATTACATTTAAAGGGCGACGGTAACAGATGGTCTAATTGCAAAAAATGAATTTTTTTGAAAAAATATGCAAAACTTTTGTGTTGACAACCTCGGGATGGTTAATAATATGCGATTCAGACAGAGAATGAGCCGAAATTACAAGACAGATAGCTGAATTTAGGGAGAATCCAAACCTAAATTCAACCCCATCACTGATGGGGTTAGAATTATTTTGAAATTGTTGCACATGCGGACCATGATTCAAACGAGATTCATACTTGAATTTCAATATGACGTCATCATGTATGTTGTGACGTCATTTAAGAAAGTCGCATGTCCTACTGTTTTGACCTACTTTCGATATCGCTTCATGAATTTGGTATCAAATTGCGAAAAAATGAGTCGTTGCTTCAATAGTTTGTCGTAATCATTTAATCAGGTCATATAAAGCTTAAAAAGTGTACATTTCGTTTGTATTTGACAATTTTTGGGTCCAAATCTGGGAAATAGTAGCTTTAATAAGAACAGAAAACCCAAAATATGTGCTATTATAAACGCGTAAATGTATAAAACAGCATGCTCACGTGTTCGGTTAGATCAAGGAAGCTGGAGTGTTTTATGTCAAAATTTGCATATTTTTGGAAATATTTCAAACTCTACATAATAGAATTTGATAAAACTCCCTCATTGTATTAAGCAACATGTCCTGGTAATAATTCAAAACGAAAATGCATAGGTCAGCGCACTAATTTGTGAATTACAGCAATTTTTATCAGCTACATATGAATAAAATGACACAAAACAGTGGTAACTGCATACACACTTACGACTGTCTTGCTCTAAATAATCGATTTCCATCTTGAGGAAATCAGTTTTTAAAACATAATAAATACACTTTTACCTTCGAAAATGATAAATTGTATTGACGAGTTATATTATTGAAAATATGGTAGCGAAACATATTGGTACGAAACATTTAATTTACTACAGTATTGGCCGAGTGTTCCGAAAAACTGGAGCATTCCCCCTTAAGTTATTGACACAACCGTTGTAATACAACCATTATTTAAAGTTTTTTTTTTAAAATTTGTTGATTTGCATCCCCGGCAGAAAATTTTGAATTCTAGAGGGCCATTTCCTGCAATCTGGGTACTTTCAGGCAGCACTTTATACCTGGACCATTCTTGAAGGAAAATATGGGTGTATTATGGGGGGGGTGTATAGGATATGCTGCCCCCTCTTCTACAGGAGCATGTGCAAAGTTTGAAAACAATAATTCTGACAAAAACAAATTTATCACTGATATGATAATGACGGTTGCATGTAAAAACTACACCAAGAATCTTTAGTCTGAAAGGGGTAGAGATACTATTAAATTAAATGTGAGAGTGATGAATTTTTGCTGATAAGTTATTTGGTCACAGAAGCATGTACAAAGTTTCAGAGCAATAACATCAATAGAAAAAGAGAGAAATAACACGTTGCACGTAAAACGAAAGCATTTAAGCTGACGTCAACGCCGACACCAAGTTGACCGAAATACCCCCCCCCCCCCCCCCCGTTTATTAATAATCGCTCTAAAAAGGAAGGGGAAGAAGAATTATTTAATAAACTAATTAATTATCAAACAATAGGTGTACTATAATACAATACATCACGGGGCTTACGGACAATAGCAATGAATTTTGCGCTCAAAATAGAGTGCGCTATAAATAGGTTGGATTGGCCGTTATGTTTTGATAAACCGTCGGTGTTGTTATAAAATCTCGTATTGTCCACCCAAATTAACCAGGGACAACTTAATTTTCGTGCGCAAAGTCCGTAAGTTGAGCGTAAAGTAACAAAACATTGCCGTATTGGGGTCATTACATATGCAGATGTCCCGGGTTAATCTTGCTGGACGATAACTACGACTTGAATCAATCCGTTTTATAGCGGACGAAAATTGACCTGGCAGAGAGCTCCATTCGATTAGCATGGGCTGCTCTGCCAGGACATTTATCTTGAGGTATAACTAGATTTTAAAAGATTATCTACAAAATACTATTGTTTGTCCGAAATTACGTCACTATTTACTTGATGTAGGGTGGTCACAATTTTTTTCCAAAAGTATTCCATCCCCTACAAAATATATACCAGCTTACAGAGAATATTGAGAGAAACATAAAACTGGTTGAATTGTGAAAATCGGACATTGCGATATGGAATAATGCTTAATCAGATTTTTAAAAAGGGGAGATAATTCTGCCGAATTACGTTACTGTTTATTTTTCAAAAAAACTTCAACAAATTATATATCATTTTCAAGGTCTGAATGAGAGGAACTCAAAACTGCTTACGTTTTTAAAATCGGACATTTAATAAAATAGTTACACCCCTTTGAAGTTTTACAAAGGATGAAATTATTCTACCAAACAATTTAGTTCTTCAATTTCTACCCAACAACAATTATATAAATATTTGTTATATTATTTCAACCCTTCCCCGAACAAGCCATGATTTTCACGATCATATATGAAAAGGTTTTGAACATTGAGACAAAAGAAGAACATGCCGATAACCAACATTTTCTCCCTTTGCGTAAATATTTTCTGCGCTTCGTTGTGTGCATATCATTTCCGTGTCATTGCCTCCGATAAAAACAAGATTTTGCGACATATAAAATAGGAATTTCAAACAAAAAAAAAATAATTCAAACTTTCAAGTGATCGATTATTAACATTATACCTCTGGTTCGTGAAGAAATAGGCTTTCAAAACATTGATCCAAAAGAGCACCATACATTTGAACATGCCCATTTTGCAACCTCTAAATTGAATCTAATTTTTGGCTACCTCACCCTTTCCCGAACAAGACCTGGTTAGACCTGGTTTTGACGTCCTGAACGGATTTTATTGAAGGTGAAAAGATTGAGGCGAAAGAATCTTATTTTCTTTTACACTCATTCTGTCGCCTGTCACAGCTTTCGAGTTGGATGACCATAAAGTTTTACTGTTTGGGAAAGGGTTAAATGGATGTTTAGGAAGCCCATGAGAAACGCCGATTTTGTAAATCCCTTTGGACTGAGCACGAAGTGCTCAAGATGAGCTATTGTGGTCACGCACCGTCCGTCCGTCCGTCTGTTCGCCCATAATTCCTTGAAACACCTCCTACTCCTTAACCGTTGGGCCGATCTTGACAAAACTTTACAGGAATGTTCCTTGGATGACCATATTCAAAGATTGTTCACGATTTTTTTGATTCGTCAAAAAATATGGGCGTGGCAGGGCAAGGCTTATCGAACTTTGAGAAATCATTATATCATTCTTAACAAATCAACCATTCGGCCAATTTCAACCAAACTTTGCAAGGATGTTCTTTGAGTCACTGTCGTCAACATTTATGAATAAATTGAGGATGAATGGAGATTAGACAGAAATTATCGATAAATCACGGGGAATTGAAAAACACTTCCCATTGTTAAAGCCTTTGCGCTTGAATGCGCTAAGCTAAAAGCACAAGATGTTTTATTATTTTAATAGATAGGATGTTGAAGAACATATATAGGCTTTTCTAGGCTTTTCTGCCGCATAGTTCTTGCCATTTGAAGCCGAGTAAAATGACCTATTTTGAATACCTAATCATCGACTCATAATTCATCGGCTCATCGTATTAACACACACGGATGAATAGATCTATTTTCCTTCTTTAATTTGATATAAGATTTATGAAAATCCGTTAAGAAATGGCAGTGCTAAAGCAATTTTATCACACATACCCACACGTCCTTCTAAGGTTACGACCGAGTTCAAACAAAGAAACGAGTTGACCCACTTTTTCAAATAGAGATTTAACACGAAAAGAACGTGTATAAGGTAAAAGTATTTTATCATGATAAAATATAACTATTTAGCTTTAAGTTTTTACACACTTTTTGGCAATTTAATGTGTTATTTAGGCTGAAAATGCCGTTTGTAAATTACTCGTTTTTACATAGAATCAGATAGAGGCAGTATTTTTAAAACGAGACTGTGACCACACTACTTGATGAAATCGTTCCCTATTTGATACTGTCTACAAAACTATCAATTTCCTAAAATTAATTGATTTATTCGGCCATGTTTTCTCTACGACAATTTGTACTGCGAAAGTGCCAGAATAGATAGTACAAATTGAAAGGAGTTTTAGACGATAATATAACAGCTATTTTATGTAGATCTATAAAATATCATTGTTAAAGCATAGCTAACTTGAAGGAAGAGGAGAAAATAAGCATTTTCTTCTTTCCCAGTAAAGGTTTTTAATCCATAGTCTGTTTGTATATCGAAAGGAGTCACTGTTTAAAAGACAAATAAGGGTTTTTGTTCTGGACTTTGTTCGTCGAAATTGTCGAATTGACCATTTTCCCTTCATGTATTGCATTTTTATCCAACAATGATTATTTTATATTTATAAGTTGATGTGACAAAATTGATAACTGCATTTTATTGAAGCCCTTTTCTTCAAATAATTAAACGGCACATTCCGAAAACTGTCATGATCGAAAATGCACTACGCATGCGATAAGTGGTCTGTCCAATATCAAATACTTTAAAGCAAAATTAAAAAATTGGCAGCTATCTGAGAGAAATCGTGAAAAAAATGAAAAAAAATATTGGCCATCCCTTAAAAACTGCACTGGATATTTTACATCACGTCGCTTTTCGATGAAAATATCGTAACTGCAGCTTCAAACAAGCTGCAGTTACGATGTTTTCGTTGAAAAGCGACGATTTTCTCGAATCGGGAAGTAGAAAAGGCAAGTCATTGTTTAAGAGAAAGGTAAATTTCGTCGGTCACGTGCGAAAAGGTCGTAACTACAGCTGATATAAGCTGTAGTTACGACATTTTCGAACGTTGCCAACGATTTGCTGTCAAAAACAAAAACTATCTCTGATAAATAATCAATCTCTTTTTATCAATATAAACAATACAAATAAAGTATGTCAAATTCAAAAACGAAACAAATAACACTAAAAAGCCGTAAAATGTTGAATTATTGTAATAAAGCAGAGAATCTTACTACCTACGCATATTCAAGCAAAAATGAAAATGCGGTTATCATAACAACCGTCAGCTCTTGCTTGTCCATTCTTGGGGCTATCGGGATATTTTGGACATATTACGCGATTCCTGAAATCCGGAATTTCGTGCGGAGTTTAATGATATGTCTTACAGTGGCGGATCTATTAACAGCGTCAGGTATGTGTTATCGTTTGAGTAGCAATACATTTTGTGCTAAAAGTAGACTGGGCTTAAGGTTATGTTTTAATAAACCGTCGGTGTTGTTATAAAATACCGTTACTACGGCTTGAATCAAACCGTAGTTACGAGATTTTAAACCTACACCTATGAAATACTATTGTTTGTTCGAAATTACGTTAACTAGATAAAATCGTTCCCTATTGGATTTATTGCAAATTTTGCTCGTTTGAGTCTTTATTTCGATGGCTAGTGCATCTAACCATGTGTTATGGGCATTTGTTGCACCATTTCAAAAGTCTGAGTCGAAAGGTTTCCACAACCCGAAGACAAAATTACGATACGCGATTTGTCATTTTGAAAAGCACCAACTACTTTATCACGGTGGATAACCCACGTGACTTTTGGGAAGCGTTAACACCGAAAAAATCGTCCGCTTCATGGTATGTTTTGTTTAATTTCTCAGCTTATACTCTATTGATTTTGACGAGGTAAAGTGCACGGAACGCGCATTTGAGAGGACTATCCCCGTTTGTAACTCACTCTGCTCCGAATCCCGTGGTTTCTTCAAACATTCAAGCGAAAGTTTTTGTCGGTGCACGTGAACGCTTCCCACTTTCGTTTTGCACTTACAAATACTTTGGCTCGAATGTTTGAAGAAACCACTGGATTTGAAGCAAGGTGAGTTAGAGCCGGAAATAGCCCTATCAAAGGCGCGTTCCGTGCACTTTGTCTCATCAAAATCAATAGAGTATAAGCTGAGAAATTAAACAAAACATACCCTGAGGCGGATGATTTTTCCGTTTGTACGCTTTCCAAAAGTCACGTGGGTTACCCACCGTGTTTATTCAAATGCCATAAAATCACTGTGTAAAAGCGTACAGTCGCGTGTATCGGAAGTTGCATCTAACTGTACGCAAAATATCACTAGTGCTGATAAACAAGTTGATAATTTGGCTTTTTAAAAGGTTATAAGTAAAAATCGGAACAATCTTTTTTAATGCGGTTTTCAACGTTGTGGGGTAGACTAAATGTACTTTCATTTCAGCGGTGACGATTTCTCGATCGGTGTCTATTTTGTTTATAAAATTGGATTTTACCTGTCAAATCACTGGTTTGTGCTGTTTTTCATCGTGCTAACTCGTGCAATTTTGACTGCAATCGCGTGATCTACACAATAATATACGCTTAAACTTGTACCTGGTAATAGCTAAACCTTTCTGATATTGTGTCCGTCGGTTGTATGCACATATGCACATTGTTTCACAAAGATATTGGCTTTTGAATAAGACTGGTGTATTTCTTCCGACTGTACGCCTAGTGCAAACTGTACAGCATCATTAGTGCAGTTTGAGGAGCATGTATCTGTACGCATAGTGCCGTTATGTCATTCCGTATATGTTGTAATCGATTGAAAAAGTGGAATCAATTTTCGTTTGAACAGCTTTGAGATGACATTTGATCAACCATTCATTGCTTCATTCAAAGATAGAACATTTGCAATGCGTGTTTATTCCAAATTACTACATGTGATTACATTAAAACGATCTGGTCTCAAACAAGTCGACAGCAAATATGATCACGAATTGCTAGAAAACAGTTGTCCAAACACGCGTAAAAGCGACAGACGTAGGCGTAGACGTTGTAGATGTTCTGTAGATGAGTTTATATAGTAAATATAAGCGACAAATCAGAGAAGTAGATGGAAGTGATTTAGCACCCCGTTTAATACTACTGCAGTTACTATGCGTTGGTTTATAGAAAGCCATGTGTTCCATGCAATTCTCTCAACAGCACAAAAGCAACATCCCAAACCTTATGTACCACCAGTTAAACATCCTACCTACCCGATTCGTCCTATGGCGAGACAATCATTCTAGTCAAAATGACGAAAGGATATTGATAGAGTCGGGATTCAAACTCTTGGATCAAGATCCTTCAATGATTTATTGGATCAAGCGACATATGGTAGCTAGTCAGGGCGTATGTTAAAAAAGTGTAGATAAGTTTCATTTTTTATTGCCCATTTGAGTCTGGATTTTAACGCTCTAGAACAAAAGTTTGAAATCCCGATGCTATGGTATATGTACGCCACCGAAAGTATTCGTCTGTTGGTATTATCTCGGTCTGTCCATACGGCGTAAGGTCACCCAGAGTAGTCATTCCGGTTTGTGGGGTGCTAAAATAGTTCTTGACTCCTTTTCTGGTGATACATTGCTCTCTTCATGAATGATTTTAGCTACGGTTTGCATTGATGCTTTTGGATGACATGTTTTCTCATTTTTGAGCCAGAATTCATCCTTCTTTTCAGGACTATTGTGTGTGTTTTGGTACAGGGAGACACGTGGCCCCCATTTCGGGTGTGTCCATTTTGGCGCGGAAAAATACACTTTACGCATGTTTGAACGAAAATTGTGAAAAAACGAATTACATGAGGTGGGTCCATTTTGTGAAAAAAAAAACAAGGCAAGGATGGATCTATGCCATTTTACGTGCAGTTTTGCTCATTGGAATGTTGGAAAAAGGTGTAAAAATGTGTTGTAAGGGGGATTTTACATAGAGTTATATAGGAGCCAATCTGAGTGACCTGTCACCATACGTCCTTACAAAGTTCATTTACACACCTACATTTATGGACGTTTTTTTTTAAACAGAACGTTTCTAGTTACTTGACGATACGTATATTGGCAGGTTTTGCCAAATCACACTCCATCATCTCCTACATTTATTAAAGAGACATCCTATTTCATTTTTTTCTAATATATACATGTATTTTGATGCCAAGATTGATTATTCTAAATCATTTAAGGACAGATCCTCCATTTATTTCCCACGGTAAGATTTTTTTTTTATATTTTCTGTACTGATATTTAGATATATGAGAAGTAAAAAAATGACTTAAAAACTATAGGTCACCAAGCGAATTAAAAAGTTATTGGATGTCAAGGGAGGCTACCCTTGTCTAAAATTGCAAAAATGAGGTGTCACTTAAATACCCACAAAACAGGTGTTCGAAATGACTAAGATTACATAAATAAATCTTTATTGTGTTCAATATATTTAATTCTGTCTAAATAAGTATCAATTTTGGAAAATTTAGTGATGATTTTGAAATTTTTAATAAAACATTCTTTAAAAAGTAGCTGAAATTGCTATTTTTTCGCAACGTTTTTGATAATAAAAAATATTCCAGCGGTAAGATTTTTTTCTTTTTTTGGTGTAGACATAGTGCTTGGTCATACCTACAAAAACAAATAAAGAAAACTATACCAAACCAAGCGTTTTTCTTAGTTATTAGTAAAAATTGGTTTAATTTTTGCAGCTCTGTCCGAAATTGTTTCGCTACTTTTATCCATTTTTTCTTATTACCAGCTTTAGATAATAAAAAGTGTCATCTTTTGTGTCCATCTGAAGCGGACTAGCTCATAAAGACACCACTTTGCTTTTGTTGCTCCGTTTCCTATCGCTAACGCCACACGTTGAACGCGTAACAGAAAGCGAAATGTACCATCCGAGTACTATTACACTTTAATTGACCAAACAGAGAAAAATGAAATAACCGAAAAGGGTCTTGTCATTTATCAACCAAACATTAACTAAATGTAAAAAATACATTTGCTGAAAAGACCAACTACTGAAACAGCCTTATTTCGTTATTTAGGATATGCGCAGTAAGTTGCGCAGTAACAACTGGAGGATCTGTCCTTAAATGATATCAGACCTTTAAAGTTGTTGCTGATAAGCCAAAAAACTCTTTGAAAAACTGAGATGAAAATGGCATATTCCAAAGACCCATCATCTTCGCTAGCCAAGGTTGAACCCACCTACGTTTGTATTCACCCTTGGCGGATTTAGTCCGATTTTCTTGAAATCGCGAAGCGCCGCCTAGCGGTTGTTCTGCTGGTTGTTTAAGTCCATTATTGATGACGTCATTAACGCGCGTTGTCTTTCGCGTCATACGTCATGCGGATTATGTAAAAGTTGGCTGCTTTTTTGGTCGAATTGTCGTAAGTATAACAATTCGTCGATTTAAGTTAGGGAATTCCTGTCTATTGCAGTGAAATTCTTAGGAAAAATCGCCCATCTTCGCGTTTTTGATTTGCAAATGCAATGCTTTTTCCCGCCCGTTGTCATGATTTGGTTACTCATAACAAATGTATCAGTCGACAATCTGATTGGTTCCAGCGAGATCTCGCTGGAACCAATGAAAACGCTTTACAGGAAACCAAGAAAATCGGACTAAATACGCCAAGGGTGAATACAGAAACGACGTTACGTCGCAGATGTCACCCTTGACTTGCGAAGATGAAGGCCCATAGGAAGCAATTTTATATGGGCGGGCTGAAGCCCAGTGTCTGAAGATAGAAGGGGGGCTAATTTGGATTTTCCCCATATTTTCACCGTGAAAAGGGAAAATTCAGCACTTTTGGCCCACTCAGGAGGTTAGCCCCCCGTTCTTACGGGCCTGTTCCATTAACATATGTTCTGTGATTTTCAGATCCTGGTAAACAGCGCAATACTTACTTTGGCTTAGAATGTTCAGAATTTTCATAAAAATATATGTTCTTTCAAATAAAAAGAAGTACATTTTGTGAGAAGATATCTACGGGGTGTCTCTTTAACGGCTTTTGATGGGAAAATCACAGGACTGGAAAGTCAGAGATTCCAATGAAAATAATTGACTCAAGAGACCAATGATATCTGGAAATAATTGATTTTAATCAGTAACAAGCAGGGCTGTGGTAACATTTAAACGGTCATTTTGGACTTCAAGTTTTGTCCTGCTCAAGAGAAATATCCTTGTCGAACTCATCGAGTAGCGAACTCGACTAAGATTTGGAAATTACAGCATAGATATCCTTTGCGTAAGTGGTAAGTCGTAAGTGCCGGTTACATGTACCAGTATAATCATAACACTCATATTCACGAAAGCAAACTTTTTTGTTCAAATTTATATACTTAGCAAAAGTTCTAACGCGTCATTTTTTAAAATTACATAACTTCTTCATTGTCAAAGATCTAGATTCAGAAATTGGCATTTGTTTATCAGATGTTTCTGTACACATCCATAAAACTATTGTAAGTTTTCTCTCTTATGTGACCGTGTCATACAAATCATTTTTTGAAAGAATTTATTTTGAAAGCTGGTTGATTGTGTTATTGAAGTTTGAAAAAAAACAACGCAGCTCGCATAGACGCACCTTTTTTTAATGCAAGACAATCTGTCAAGGTCATGGTCACAAACTCAAATGTAACGGTCTCAAATGGAAGATCTTGGTGACATCTATTGTATATGTGTAAAATACATATATCAAGATTACATCTTAGACAGCTCGTAAGATATAAACAGTTAAGTTTCTGTCTACGTAACCGACGTTGCCGTCGCCTCCAACACTGACAACCAACGACGCTAGTGATGTAACATTGCCTCCACATGCATGAAGTACGAGGTCTCATAAGCGTAAGAGCGGTCGATTTGTTTAAGGAAGATGACTTTTCTACACAGGAACTCTTTCAGCCAATATAAATGGTTTACAAATTATGTGTGAATATCCCATTTTAACAAATTTCAACCTCTTGGAATTTTTAAAAAAAGGATATCCTTATTGAAAGTTCAATCTTTTAGAACTGAATGTCGCATTTACTTTGGGATTTCACAGGATTCTGTTCAAATGGTGGTAGTCGGCATCTGCAAAGTTTGAACCTATTCTGTAGATTCGTTGAAAAAAATACTAACAGTACTAATACTCTACAAGATTTGAGTGATGCGTTGGCAGTTTTGTGAGTATATTATAACTCTCATATTCACGAAAGTAAACTTGAACAGCGTGCCACAATGGCATTTAAAGATAGAGATAAATACGTCAGTTACCGCGGTAACAACAAGAAAGCAAGAACGACAAACTATATAAGTCAACACTAACACGAAAGTATGTGATACAGCCGCACTCACAAGCTATGCGTACTATCACACACACAAACAACCACGTGCACGTAAGCAAACACGCACGCACATACACACAATTGTACGCATGCAAAAGTACATTAAATATCGCGCAAGGAGGAATCAAGGTTTATAGTAGCATCGCATGATAAGCCTTTACTGTATGTAGTTGTCCGTAATTATTGTTTACCAAGGCAAATTAATCTACGTTCATTTAGGAATAGGAATGAACTTTGTTCTAAAATGAGACTGCTTACGTGACTATATTGATAAATTATCGATGTAGTTAAAACACCTCGTAACTACATCTTAAATCACGCTGTAGTTACGAGGTTTTAGAATTATACCGACGAAATTCTATTGTATATCCGAAATTATGTTACGGTTTACTTGATAAAATCGTTCCCTATTGGTGTTCCTTTATTTAAATGTAGTTGGGCTATGTCCACAAGACCAGTTACTTTTTAATCTCTATAGATATTCATTGTGGACAGACAAATAAATACGACCGCTATACTCGTGCAGCATAAAGAAGTTTTGCGTATGTTTGAAGTGAGCGTAACCCTTTAAGTGATCTAATGAACTGATCAAGTGCACCCTGATGCATTGTGTATGTGTAGCCAAAGTAGTAATTGACATTTTCTGAACAGAGATTTTGCCACAACAGGTCATGTAAAATCGCTATTAGGCGTACAGAACACAATTTGTCATTTAGCACTAGGCGTACAGTCGGAAAAAATACACCAGTCTCATTCAAAAGCCGATATCTTTGTGTAACATACCATATTTGTGTAAACAACTGTTGCAAATCATAGCAGATAGGTTTAGCTACTAGATGATGCAAATTTAGGCTTTCAATATTGTGTAGATCGCGAGATTTTAGCCCATATTGTGCCAGTAAGCAGGACGAAAAACAGCAAAAAACAGTGATTTGCCATTTTGATACGAATTTACACACAAAATCCGTTGACATACTAAAAATCGTAACTACTTTAGGTAATGCCTATCTAATTCTCTCTTCAAATTTGAAAACCCCGTCAAGAAAGATTGTTCCGATTTTTACTTATTTGCTTTTAAAAATCCAAACCATCAGCTTGTTTACCACCACTAGTGATATTTTGCGTACAGTTAGATGCAACTTCCGATACACGCGACTGTACGCTTTTACGCAGTGAAAATATATTCTAACGATTTTGTCCACACGAACAGTTGATTCAACCATGTTTATCTGTTACGTGAAATGTGGCATAAAACGAATGAAACGTATTTCTAAATTTTCTCCATGGTGTTGAACAACTTTTTTTGTATTCATTAGAAACATTTATTTGTGGCCAGTTGCACATTTCGTTAATACAGCCAATATATACATGTACATTATGTATAATATTGAACAAAAGTGAAAACGCTATACATACTTTGCTTGCCATATTTCTTCTAAATACAACAAGTAAAAAATCAAATGAAAGAAGCTTGCATAACATTGTTTCAATGTTTAGAAAATGGTGTTTGAAAAGCAGAATTTTAATTCCGTTCCAAAGCTTGGGCATTTTACAATGTAATCTCCATAGGAAATTGAAATCGTTGTTGCATGGACAACATCTGGGGATAATACAAGTCGAAGAAAGGGTTTAAAAATCCTCTGTAAGGCCTGCATTATGTTGCAAAAAATGCCAATCGAAAACCATAATAAATTTGTGAATACCAACCGATTTAAATTCCCTATTTGTTTATGTCAAAGGGAGGTAATTCGCAAAATTGACAGATTAGACCTAGATTTTAGAGCTTGCTGCAAGAGATAATTGAGATTTTAAGTGCTTTTCTGGCAACCCGGGTATGGAATATTGCGAAAAAATAATGAAGCGTTTTCTGCGCATGCGCATATGCGGCATTCGATGAAATTAGCTCTAAACGCATTAAGGGCTGTAATTGCAACAGTAAAGGAGACAAGGCAATGAAATTTCGACAAAACGATAACTGAAAGCCTGAGAAACAACATCAAAATATATTTCATTCTATTTGTTGGATGCTTTTCCAGAAATAAGAAATCTTGCAGTGTAGCGTTTTCACTTTTGTTCAGTATATAATTATGGGGAAGGACTAATCAGTTGTTATTGTTATCATTATATAGGTTATCTCCTTTCGGCCATCCGACACTACTCCAAATTTGAAGACAGACTAGAAATACCATGCCGATTATGTATCATACAAAGTTTCATCACGACATATTCTAGTTTGGTGTCTTTCTTTCTAACCATGATCATTGCCGTGTACATCTCTGTGACAGTCTGGGTCCGGAGACCAGTGTTTGGTACCAAGACATACATGATTGTATTCAATGGTATCAGCTGGCTGCTACCAGGTATAAATCATTTCCTAAATAATTTCTATTGAAGATTTCGGATTAAGTTTATGCAAGGAAGATTCCTGAGAAGTTTAGATGGAATTGGTCCGGTAGTTTTGGTAAAGAAGATTTTTAAGGAAAGTTTATGTAAAGCACGGACATACACTAGACAGATCCATTGCCATGACATAAGCTCCGCCGGTTTTACGCTAAAACGGATGCATATATTTCGTTATTATTTGGTATGTGTCTTTTACCTTAGATGAAGGATTGTCATTGGAAAATAAAGTAACAAAGCCCGCCGCGGCTGTCAATACGGGCGACAAGGACTACTAGTATATGGTTAAGCCTATTATTCGTTCATGTAGCATTATCTACGCTTGCCGTTTATAATGTGCCAAATGTATGGCCGTCATGTTTAGTTATATGTAGGGTATATTATTACAGCATTTTGGGCCTACTCCTGACCATTCTGTTTTTGCAAATCACATAAATTCAAACAATTCAGAAAGGAAATACACTATGGTGCAAGTGATAAAAGGCTGTTTTACGCCAACTGTTATCAAATACTGGGTGTCCCAAAATATGTGTCCCCATTTTAAACATCTATAGAATTGACTAATGTTGTCATAGAGTAAAATCAGTTACAAATACATGGAGGGGACATAATAAAATTTTGTTTGATATAAAGAACACATATATTTACTTTGAAAATATAATCCACATCACGTTTTATGAAATATGTCATTTTTAACTTTTTTGCCAAATGACGTCAACAACGTCATATTTTAATTTTGACAAAGTTTCCTTTTCAATGCTCAGATGATCAAATTGGTCGTTTTAATGTTGTCCTCCATGACTATTATGGCTTAGATAGATGCAGTGAAAGTCTTTGAATCATTAAATTTTGAAGGGATAAAATTAATCATAAAAGCTAAAGTTCGAAATGAGGAAAGTTGTTTCACTTAAAATTTGGATGATGGCAAATGGTGCTTTGAAAGAGGGAGCGTTTTTGCAGAGACAAACATTTGCGAAGGGCAATTACATTTTGTGAAAACGTATCGAAAGTATCATTGCTATTCAAGACCCTTGCAATGGGTGTCGTAAAATGGTATAATTTAAAGATCTTTCCTTTAAACAATCCAAACAATTAACAACATCAATGATGCAGTGGAAGACATTATCGGTAAATTATAATTAAGAAAGAGCTGGAGGAAGTGCTTGCGACAACTTTTGTTTTCATTTCAAACCCAACATTATTTTTGTCATTTATCTCAAAAGTAGTAAGGCCTTCTATGCCTTATACAGTTATAGAATACGACGAAACACAAACTGTGCAGTAATCGGTACTGAATGAGAGAAAGAGACATTGTATTTTCTTAAGGTGACGTCGATGTCGTCATTTCGCAAACAAGTTAAAAAAAATGGTTAATTTCATAAAGCGTGTTGTTGACTATATTGGCAAAGTAAATACTGATGTTCTATATATCAAAGAAAACGTTATCATGTCCCCTTCAATCTATGTAATTGATTTTACTCTATGACAGCATTTGTAAATTATGTTTAAAATGGGGACACATATTTTGGGACACCCTGTAGTTCATCTGATATGACAGCTAAATATAAACATGCTCTGTTTTCCTCTTTATCTTTTCTATTTATCCAATTTGTCGTCTGTAACATCCTTGAATTCGGACAAGTCTTTAACTTTGTCATCTGAGAAATTAACAATTTTATCAAAATCCGATGTTACCTATTCATAGTAACATCTGACAGGCACCTGTTAGGTTCGGCTGCGTCACGAATGTAAACGGCGTCGCGTGAACAATTCCGACGTCGCGTGAATCTATTCCGACGTCGCGTGAATCCCATTAGGGGTGGACTACCTTAATCAGACTGAGAAATAAACACCTCAGCCTTTATTCTATATTCTAGCTGGAATAGTAGCAGCTGCTCTATTCGAGAACTATCTTGGTAAAGACGTGACGTCATCAACAAACACGGGAACCGGTCCATGGTGCTGGATCCACGTCAACAGAAGCCTGAATACAAACAGCACTGAGCCTATCTTCTGGATGGTGATGACTGGGAAAGGCTGGGAGATTCTTTGTTACCTAGTAACGACAAATCTGTATATCTTATTGAAGCTACATTTGGTGAGTATCCCACATGTACGAGTACTTAGCCGATTGAAGGGAGAAAGCGTAAAACCGGTCAAATATTGTTGCTTGAAACTCATCTAAAGAATTCTCAAAATGCGGCGGTTTCACCTTCTAGTTTTTAAAGGCGCAATAGAAGTTTCCGGTTTCTTTGGGATCAATGTGTTTGTTAAGTTTCATATCTGTTTACGTCTTTCGACCACACTTATGTTAAAAAATGCTATTTACAACGGACTTTGACACTTTTGTTTACTCAAGAGAAGGGTGCCATCAGTTTCAAAACCTTAAAAAAAATCATCTAAGCCATAAACAGCCAATTTCGTAGGGTGGTAACCACACGAGTAGTACAATTTTGGGAAAATTATCGAATGATGGCCACAAAGATGGTTATTCCGGAATATGTATTTCCTACATTTCACAAATTCGTCATTTTTTCAAAGCCCCTTTTTAAAGAAAAACAAGAGCTGTCACTGTAAGATGACAATGCCCCCGACACCGCTTTGATCGTCATAAGGTCAAGGTCATCCAGGGGTCAAGGTCACCAAAGTATGTGCCTACAGAAAGGTAATGTACCAAGGAATGTTGTGGTAAAGTATGAAGCGAATATGTTAAGTAATAAGGAAGTTATGGCCAATGTTAAAGTTTTTGGACGGAATGACGGACAGACGGACAGACAGACGGACAGACAGACAGACGGACAGACGGACAGACGGACGGACAAGTCAAATTTATGATGCCTCCCTATCGGGGGCATAAAAATAAAGAAATCGGTGTCGGAGTTTGTTACAAACATGTGAATTAGTAAATTGGTTTTGATCGACTAAAGTCGTTTAATTATCCACCACTTTTGTTCCGTCGAAATAAATAATTATAGCTTTTTTTTCTCTTGCAGTTTTTGAAGTACAGATACCACGAATTCCAGCAGATAGAAGAGAGTCTGCGATACGAAGATAAAAACTACGTGTTCGTGTTTCTTGTCCTTTTTGCTATCCGAGTTTGGGGTACCATCCGGTTTTTCCTCAACATTACCAGCGTGCAAATTTCAGAGTCAAATTTATCCGAGGGTTTGGAGAATATGCAAGCATTCGGTGACCCATCTCAAGCTTTCTTCAACTTCTGCCTCTTCTGTCTAATGGATAGGACAGTCAGACGAAGATTATTTAGTTGCTTTAAACATGCCGAAATTGTCCCACAACGATTGCTAAACAACCAAGATGGCGCCGAATCGAGTCCAACATACGGAAGTGTCGTCAATGGTCGACCAAAACATAACGACGGTGTCATTGCAAAACCTCGTAACTCCAGCTTGAACCAAGCTGGAGTTACGAGGTTTCGCAATAACACCGACGATCAACAACCCTCTCATTCCCGCGGTAATGGGCACCAGAATCCGGGACCCAGTAATCCTGAATTTGTCACCCCGACAGACGATTATGAAACCTTATTAGTTCGGGGGTTTATGACACAAAGCGATACTTCAAGGGCGTCTTCGAGAAGTTCGTATTATTCGCCTAGAGCGGACTCGGATGAGAATAGCCCTGGATCGGGTGAATCTTTACTCAGTAAAAGATCCATGTATTCACTTAATTCAATGTCAGGATCGCCTAGTGCTAAAATTTCGGCTAAGAAATCCTATCATACTGTATAGTGAGATGAGTTGTATACAGTAACACTTTCCCGAACAAAATGTTTTAGGGTGGCAAAACTTGAAAGCTGCCAAAGGCGGTAAATGGGTGGTGAAAAATAAAAAATATGATTGTGTACAACACTGCACTATTTTTCTCGCTAATTTGAGTACTTTCCCAAAATAGGATGCATTTTGACGCATCTAAGTAATTGGGAGAATATTGTACGAGTGGAAGAAACTGTTGATTACCAACAGTTTCAATCCCTTTCCTCAATACATCCTATCCGACATGCAGTAAGGAGAATTTTCATAGTCAGCTTAATTTTTTGTCGAGTCATGCAAGTACTTTGAATTTGGACATGTTATATAGGAAAGTGTTAACCCTTTCTCAAACGGGGAAAATAGGGACGCAATTTGAAAACTACTATATACGCCAAAATGGAGTTCATTTTAATGTTAAAATAGCACAGCACTGAAAACATTGAGACAAAAGAAAAAAATCCTGATTATCAGCATTCCCTTCTTTTGTCTCCATGTTTTCCCAAGCCAATCCTATTACGCAGGTCTTGTTGGAGAAAAAGTTAAGTTCCTTATTGCCTATTACAGTAGTAAATAAATATCATTACAGTAGTATGTGAACAAAGAAGATAATCTCTTAACATATTTAATAAGCAATAATTGAAATTCATTAAATAGTAAAATAGATTGAACAGTTTTTTTTCTGTATATAAGTATTTACAATTTTTCTGAATAAGTAATAAGTTCATAACAAGAACACCGAAAAGCGAACTAAAAACACAGAATAAACAATTCTTTGCCATAAAACATAGGACTGACAATAACTACAGTATTAAATTAATCAATTAATTTGATTGCGCAATAAAAATAAAGAAATGTGTCTGAATTTGGAAAATGGTCATAAATAGTATTTGAGACCAACATGGATCTAGATCAGCCTGTGCATGCGCACAGTCTGATCTAGATCCATGTTGTTCTCTAATGCCTTCCTCATAACCTGTGGAAATTAACCCTTTCCCAAACAACATTTTTGGATGGTCCAAATTCAAAGCCATACAATCAGCAAAATATATGCTATAAGATAAGCCCAGAGGTTTTTTTTTTAATTATTTTCTGCTTTTCGAGAGAGATGACCTGAAAAATATAATGTCTGCTTTCAACTGCTTTGGTAATATTGCAACTGCTGGAGCACCCAGCTGTGGATAATACAGATTCATGGAATTTCTCACACAAGTACCTGTACTACCGCAATATCCAATGAAGCCTCCATCTGCTCTCTCACTAAGATGATTAACATCCATTTGTGTGAAAAAATGACACATGTAAAATATCCAAACAGATATTTGACAAGACAGGGATAGAACTCATGACCCCTGGATTGATAGACTAATGGTAACTTTCAGAAAACAATGGGAAAATATGAAGAAAATAGTTTCCTTTTTTCTACAAATGTTTTCTTAGCAAAGGCATATCTAAATCATCAGCTTTGGTTAACATTTATTTCCAAGTTTACACAACCTTCGAAATTGGACCAGTCTAAATAATTGTTGTTAGCAAAAAGAGATAAACAATTTTTTATATAAAAGAAAGATTTCAGAAAAAGTTAATTAAATCGGGTTGTTTCATATGATTAACATTAAAAAAGAGTCTTAAATTGTGGTAGGATTAATTTAGCATTTCACACAAGACATCCATCATTGTATTAGAGCCAATTGTATGATGATAAGCACTTCCAATAACTTTACATTTCTTCCTTTCCTAGATAATCCCTGGTTCTGACATCTCATACAGAAAGCTTTGGAAAGTAATGGGAAAAAAAGAAATTGGCGGCAACTTCTTTCAATTTGAAAAGTCTAAAATTTACACACATGAGAAAGGGCTTCAGACAAGCATTCCATGATTGAAAATGGTTTAACCTCTAATTCAACAATTTTCAAGGAGCATCTGACCATATATTTTCTGGTATTTCATACACCAGGCCCTGGTTTCTCAAAAAAAACTTAAGTACATACTCATGAGAATATGCTCAACTTCAAAGGAGCATGTTGCTCAGATTTGAGCATGAGAACATACTTAAGTATTTTTGAGAAACCGGGGCCAGTACAAACACAACAACTAAACCGAGCCACCAGTTGTTCATCTCACTTTGATGATTCATGAACAATTCATGCATTGGTGAGTAACAAAATATTGTACCTTTTCAAGAAAAACCTTGTATCTACAGCTTTAAACAAGCTGTAGATACCAGGTTATTGTTGAAAAGGTGCAATATTGTCAAATGTCATAAATTATTTTAACATAACATGACTATGAATGCTGTTTAAGCAGCCCTGTTTCCTTCATTAACTTTGTCACATTCATTGTATATGGATTGTTTTGTGAAGCATTCTGAAGACCCTGTAAATAAACAATAGGGGTAGATATTGTGAATATATTGTGCTAAAAATGGAAAAACACATGTACATATTGTCCGTTTTCAACAGAAACCTTGTAACTGCAGCTTGTTTTAAGCTGCAGTTAAGAAGTCATTGTTAAAAAGCTAGATAGAGTTTAATCATCATGTTTGTCCGAATCTATGTCAAAGCTTACTTTATAAAATTGATCCCTATTTGCATAGATCACCACTCACAAAGTATATCAAAATTTCATTGGTGAAGATAGTCATTAATGTAGGTAATAACTAGAATTGTCCCCTTATTAGGTTTGATACCTAACCATGGACTCTTTGTAGTTTCTAATATCAGTACTACCACAACATCCAGTTGCTAGCCCACATAGGTAACATTTATCAAACCATTGGTGGATTTTTTTTTGTCTGATAAGATTTTTGCCCAAGCTGTGGATCGATCTGGGTACCTCATGAGTGAGAGTCTGATATGCTATTAATCCTTTCCTAAAGAACAAAATTTTAGGGTGGTCCTATATAAAATCTTCTGTAGATAACGAAATTGATGTTAAAAAGGAAGGGATTTGTGTACAATATAGCACAGAAAATATTGAGACAAAAGGAGAAACTGCTGGTTACCAGCAGTTTCTTCTTTTGTCTCATTGTTTTCCAAAGCCTTCTCCATTAAAGACATCAAAACCAGGGTTTGTTTGGGATAGGGTTAACTGCGCTATGGCAGCAGCCTCGCTCAAGAAGAGAGGATCTCTTAATGTGAAAGTTATAAGATGGCTGAAATTTTTGAGTTACCTTGACAGGTTTAAATCTGTTGTCAGGTGATACATATCCTTCAGGACAGTACAGGTTGTTCAGTTTTAACCACATTAGGTCCTCGTTTAGACTCGTCAGGGTTTTACAGCAATCCAAACAGGCCTGAAATGGGGTAATTCATCCTTATAAACAAAATATTGTCACTTTTCAACAAAAACCTGGTAACTGCAGCTTAACATAAGCTGCAGTTTCAAGGTTTTTGTTCAAAAGCATTGATATTAAATTACCTTGAGAGGTTTAACCATTTCCCAAACAATGAAATTTTAGACTGTTCTAATTTGAAAGCTGCTGCTGATGACAAAATGGAAGTAAATAACCATGGAATTCAGAACACATAATGACACAGAAAATATTGAAGGAAAAGGACAAAATGCTGATTATCAGCATTACAAAATGCTGATCATCAGCATTTCTTCATTTCCTACATTTTTTTCTGACCCTCTCTCCTTCAATGTAGCAAAGTCTGTTTTTCTTAGAGAAATATTAAATTTATTGATGGAAAAGTAAAAAGTTGTTCAATTTTAAAACACATGAGGTCCTCATTTAGACTTGTCAGCGTCTTACACAGCATTCTATACAAGCCTAAAAACAGATAACTAAAAGAGAGATAGTCAAGCAAAAGAGCCCTTATAGTATCTCATAATCTGAAACAACCGCATGTTTCCAGATTGGCTCGTGCCTAAGTGCTGTCTGATGATGGGTCATGCTAGAAAGAGTTTTAAAATAGTTAGATAAACTGACACGATTTGAAAACGCAAGAAAGAACTTTTACAGATGGTATCTACTACAGTCTACAAAACCGATGTATAGCCATGTATAATTGTAAATGTTACAATTGTTAACATAACAGGACATTAAATGACCTTAAAATCCATGCATAAGGACTGAATGGACGTCATATTGAGCCAAAATGCACATTGAGTCAAGAGCCTGGCATCGAACAGGACGACGACAGCGAACCCCATGTTTTCACAGGCGATTTATCACCGTGTCACGATGTATTGGCCGCTCTCGATTACCAACCATAGAATTTGCTGTAGACTGAGCCGTCACAAATCTGTTGCGTAAATGACGTAGACATATACAATTGTGTTGACTTACAGTTGTTATGCATGTATGACCGGAACTTGAGCGGTCTGTAAATGTTCCCGTGTCGTTTACACGTCTCAATAACCATGGAACCATCAATTCGGGTACATTAAAGCACCTAGCTAACTTCATTTGCGAAACACCGCCTAACAAAAGCCCCAAAACTAAGTTCTTTTTTCCCAAAGTAAGTCTCAGCATTTTGTACACAAATTTTGTTCCTAGTTCTTGTATGTTTTCAATAAGTAAATCAAAGTGGCAATTTGTACACAAAAAATCTTAATGATTTAACACGTGGTCTGAATGCACACAAGCATTTAGTGATTGGCGGATAAGATGTCCGGATATTTTACAGAAAACATGACAAAATTGCCGGGGCGTGAAGTGTATTCATTGCCTCATACATGTCCCCAAATATGGTCCCAATGGAGGCAATAGGAAAGGAATGGTTAATGAAAACATGTTTTGCGTTTTTAAATTGTGTTAGTTTAGAAGAAATACTGGAAGAATATTGCTTTTCTTCCATAAACTTGCAACTAAAGCTTTATTTAAACTGCAGTTATGTGATATTTTTAGGAAAAAAGGCAATAATTATTTATGTTGATGATACTTTTATACACAGAGTAAATGAAGCAAAATATTTACCTGTTGTAGAGGGTTAGGTTGTTTAGAGTGAAGATATAAAACACAAACACTGGTCAACTGGTCCAGACTGTCACCATCTATCTTACTCTGGAAAATATGGACAAAACAACTTATCAAATTGCAATAACACTTGGCCATTTTCCTAAAAAAATCCCTGGTTTGTGCACTTTTCAAAAACATTTCCAACATTTTAAGTCAACATTGTAGGAGAATAATCATTTTTCTATCATTATCTTTCAAATAAGTAGACAATTCTTATAATCATGATATCCATCGATTTTTTTGTACACATACAAAAAGAAATTAATTAGCAATCCCATGATGGTGCAGAATTGTTAACTAATTGTTTCCTAAAACCTATTTATTCCATATACCAGATGGCTGGTCCAAATTCAAAGATATTGTGGGCAACAATTTCAAGTGAATAAAACAATACTATTTTTTTCTCCATGTGTAGAAAAAATTGCGGCAATTGAAAAAATAGCTTGTCACAATCAATTTCTTCATTTTGCACAAGGATTTCTCAGGCCTTTATCTCATGGGCCATCAAAAGGCATCATTAGGTGATAATGGATTGATAATAAGACAACAGGAAAGTGAACTCACCATTTCAGCAATGTTTCCAATATTCTTGAGAATAGTGAGCTGTAGTTTATAGTTGACTGTAAACTGGTATGCTTGGCCAGCACAGGAACTGTAATGAAATAGAAAGGTATGTTATGTATATTTCTTCACAAGGCAACAACTTTCGCAATACGAGGAGATGCAGATTACAAAAGTGAAATTTTGAATTGAATTTGTATATTATGGCATGGGAAGTATCCAGCAAAAAATAAATCTCTTAATGCTTTTCACAGCACTATGATTGGTGACATATAATCAATTTACCCAAAAATGGTTATTAGGCAGGTCCGGATTCAAAGCAGTGTAAGATCAAGAATTCTGGTCATGAAATTGGTGAAAGACAGAAAGAAAATTGGCAAAGACAGGATTCTAATACATTGCAAAACATTTAACGAAAGATTCCTGTATTGAAAGTCTCTGTTACCATCTAAGCAATTGGCTTGGCAAGTATATAAATCATTTACCTGATATAAGATCGACTAATGGGGAAGGTAGTTAGTCTAGGAAGTACATCTTTTACAATTCTAAACTTCACAAAGTCTCCAGCACATTCAACTATAACTTGCAGTACATCTATATCTTGTTAGTATATTGTCTGTGTTATTGCCAAACCTCGTAACTCCAGCTTGATTAAAGCTAGAGTTACAAGGTTTTGCAATGACACAGACAATATGTAACTGGCTGAGCTATCAGGGGTCGGCTAAGGAGTTAAATGATCTAATTACCTGATATAAGATTGACTGTTTAAGAAGGTCGTCAGTTTCGGAAGTACATCCTTCACAATTCTAAACTTCACAAAGTCTCCAGCACACTCACCTATCACTTGTTGTGCATCTATATCTTGTTAGTATATGGTCTGTGTTATAGCAAAACCTTGTAACTCCAGCTTTGATCAAAGCTGGAGTTATATGGTTTTGCAATAACACCGGTGATCAATTAATGGCTGAGCTATCAGGGGTTGGCTAAGGAATTATATAAAGCATTTACCTGATATAAGATTGACTATTAAGGAGGTTGTCAGTTTTGGTAGTACATCCTTCACAATTCTAAATTTCACAAAGTCTCCTGCACATTCAACTATAACTTGTAGTACATCTATACCTTGTTAGTATACTGACGGTGTTTATCAAGCTGGAGGTAAGAGGTTTTGCAATGACACCAAGTAAATGTAACTGGCTGAAGTATCAGGGGTTGGCTAAGGAATTATACAAACTTATTACCTAATATAAGATTGACTATTCAGGAAGGTAGTCAGTTTTGGCAGTATATCTTTCACAATTCTAAACTTCACAAAGTCCCCAGCACATTCAACTATCACTTGTAGTACATCAATAACTTGTTAGAATATCATCAGTGTTATTGCAAAACCTCGTAACTCCAGCTTGATTAAAGCTGGAGTTACAAGGTTTTGCAATAACACAGAAGATATGTAACTGGCTGAGCTATCAGGGGTTGACTAAGGAATTATTTAAACTATTTACCTGATATAAGATTGACTATTCAGGAAGTTTGTCAGTTTTGGTAGTACATCCTTTACAATTCTAAACTTCACAAAGTCTCCTGCACAATCTACTATCACTTGTAGTACATCAATAGCCTGTTGGCATAAGTATACAAAAATATATTGTCAGAGTTGTTCTAAAATCTTGTAACTACAGCTTGATAAAAGCTGAAGTTACAAAGTTTTTAGAATGATACCGAAGATATGAAACCAGGAACCAAAAGGGTATTTCCCAATGCAAATCCATTCAAAACTGATGTTGAAGTTATATCTTTTACATCTTGTGAATTGATTTGAGCACAGAAATTACTGAAAAAAAAAACAAGATGTGTTTGTGAAACACAAATGCCCCCGAAATGGCCATTTTTGTAAAATGTTAAATTTTTGTAGAGTAAAGGGTTGATAAGGGTAAACGGATGACGTTGAGGAAGGTCAAATTGCATGGAACAGATAGATATCATTACAAGAGCTTCGCAGAGCGGCGCATATACGCCCGAGAGGGGCTTGTCAGTAAAATTGGGCATTTTTTTCAATTCAAGGGCAGATAATTCAAACATGAAAAGTTATCAAAACTTTGTTTGAACAACAAGACACCATAGAGATTCATTGTAGCTAGTTTTATTAAATTCTGGTTGAAACTGTAGTAGTTGCGCACAGGAGAAAATGGGCATTTTTGAGAAAATGGTCATTTTTCCTTATATTCAAGGGCAGATAATTCAAGAACGAAAACAGTTATCTAAATTCCGTAAGCAGTGTGCACAACTAGACACCATGAAGATTCATTGTGGCAAGTTTGATCAAATTCTGATCAAAACTGTAGGAGGAGTTGCGCACACAAGAAAATGGGCATTTTTTTAATTCAAGGGCAGATAATTCAAGAACGAAAAGAGTTAATTGAATTCCGTAAGCGGGATGCACAACTAGACACCATGGAGATTCATTGTGGCAAGTTTGATCAAATTCCGATCAAAACTGTAGGAGTTGGGCACACAAGAAATTGCTAACGGACGGACAGACGGACAGACGAGCGGGGCCATAACATAATACGACCCTTCGGGCGTATAAAAAGGAAGTTGCATACCAAATTTGCGCTTTGTATGTCAAATACTTTTGGAGAAAAGGCAAATGTTAAGTTTTTGGAGTAAAATGTTAAGTTTTCGTAGAGTAAAGGGTTGATAAATGTTAACGGATGACCTTGAGGAAGGTCAAATTGCATGGAACAGATAGATATCATTGAAAGGAAGTTGCATACCTAATTTGAGCTTTGTATGTCAAATACTTTTGGAGAAAAGGCAAATGTTAAGTTTTCGGACAGACAGACGGACAGACAGACACAGACAGACAGACGGAAAATAGCAACTGTTATAGTGCAGCAAAATTAACAACTTTATCTTCTTCGATATCATAAAGTCCGCTAGTTCAGCACGTTAAGAAAATATTGAATAAGTGGGATCATTACATATGCAGATGTCCCAGGTTAAATCTTTTGGACTATAACAGATACTATATTTCTGATTTATCCAAATAACATTGCCTTTTCCCCATTACCTTAATGATGACCAACTTTTCCTCATCATTAAAACGTACACTGTATGGTGGCCAGATTTGGTGTATCAGGTTCAACAACTCATCTGAAATACAAAATATCATTAAAATGTGTACTTATAACATTGGCTTTAACCAAGATGACAAATTTTTATCAACAACAATGACTTTAATTAGCCATATTTGAAATGTAGTTTAAGCAATCTCTCTTCATAAAATAAAACATTGATTCAAGCGGTATACATGCTGGATAATTGACAAAAATATGAATTCAACAAGTCTGCAGTTCTACCACGATGTCTATCTAGAGTTATGTTCCTAAAATTCAATGTTCAAGTTCAACAAACTCAAACCAAATTTGAAAGCAATGCCATAAGTAGGCATGGATAATATTTTGCAGGTAACATCTTTTATAAAACCATTAGACTGATGTCAACAGAAGGGGCAGCTGACCAGACCAGCTCCGAGGCCCCTCATTTGTAAAACAGTCAAGGTTAAAAAATCATACAACTTACTCTGGTGGTGTTTCAATGCTGTACACGACTGTGCTAGAGTATCCAATACCAACAGTCTAAGTCGAGGATTATTTGATGATATAATGTGTTTACACCTCAAGATCACCTCTTTCACTGCTGTCACATGTTTGGGGACAGGTGGGGTTTCATCTGGGTCTGTCATATCTTCTGTGTGATTGTCTGGACTGAAAACAAAACCAAAATGTGTTAGTGAACCATGACTGCCCCCAAATTAACTTTTTATTTGAATTATAGTCTTGATATTTGAGCTTGACCTTGATACATGCATTTGACTTTGGTGTCTTAATATGCTCAGACACACTTACATGTACAAGCTTTGTAACTGAATTAATAGGGTGAAAGGTTAGAAGGTTTCCAAATCAAATTGTGCCAAAAAACAAATTAACAATAAAACTATATACACCCAATCTTTCAATATGTTCTATGGCTATTCTTTGACACAGTAGTCCAGACTGACATTGATCTTTACTTTATAATTCTCTTCTTTTCTCCCTGTGCAAAAATATACCTAAATTTGTTTGAATAGTAATATTTCTTTTGTTGCCTAGAGCTTTTCGAATTTCCGTAAGCCTTTATTTTCTAAACATTTTCTGTTAATACTTTCCCACCCAAAGACTTTTTATCACCCCTCAAGAAAATGGCTTGGGAAAATGTTGTGGAAAATGAAGAAATTGCTTGTGACAAGCAATTTCTTCATCATCCACAATGTTTTCTAACCCAAAGTGCAAAGATTTCCAAAATTTCACAAATTGTCACATGCAAAACCTTTCTAATGGGAGCAGTATAAAATTTTGTCATTCGGTAATGGGTTAATGTAGACTTACATTGAATCCTCAATTTCTTCCATTGTAATATCTCCTTCAGCTTGCCTGTTCAGTTCCAGAAACTTTCTAAAAAAATCGGTCAACTCCTCGATGGAATTCAACTGTGAACACTTCTCCATGGTTAGCGAACCATCATCTTTTGTTTTTGAACCATTCAATGCTTCAAGACACACCTCCTCACTATCACAGTTATTGCCACTTGTATTTCCACTATCAACAGCACCTTTTGACTCCTCCGATAATGTTTTGTTTTCAGAAACAGTTTCATTTAATGAATCTGTAGGATTAGAATGGCACTTATTTTCTGATTCATCACTTGTGGGTTTCAAATTATCTGTGACACTATTTATACAAGTGTCATCTTGACTTTTATTCGCATTAGCATTGGTGTTTTCTGTGGAATCACTATTCAATACTTCATCATTTGTTGGATTATCTTGCAGTATATCATTTGCATCTGTTGTAACATCAGTTATAGAAATTGGCTGTATAGTTTTGTCTTTTAATGAGCCTAAATTGTTCAGAATGTCTGGTAACTGTTCACTGTCTGTTTGGGATTTTAAACAATCATCGGTGGAAGTTTGACTTTCACTGAAACTGTCAGACACTGGATCATTGTCAATGGAAGCTTGTTTTGTTGGATCTGAATCACTAGAAAGCTTTACATCCGGTTCCCTGGACAATCCATCATCATCCTGGTTCCCATCTTTTTTGTCAGGAAACCATCTTACAACTGCTTTGGATAGTTCATTGAGAACTCCCATAAATAGAATGGCATCTTCTTCATAATTATCATCTAGGGACTCAAGAATCTACAAGAAAAAAGAACAGATTATTATTTAGATTTCTCAGATGACAAACAGTAAGCCTAATGAAAATGATAAAGAGTTGTCGTACAGTCTTTCCGAAAGTTGCCGAATGTTTACTGGACATTCGGTCTGGTAAAAAAAGTTTTTTACCAGACCGATTTTTTTTTACCAGACCGAAAATTTTCAGAAATAACAAAATTAACATGAATTTTCTCCATGTTTTTCCAAGTTTTTAATGATTTTAAATTCATTATTTTTGAAATTTATTTGTTCTCAGCAAAGCCTTTAATTTTGGAATGATGAGCGATTTATTGCAATATGTCGAATACAGTAAATTGATGTCTGCTAGAGGCTACATGCACGCAAAAAGTACATGTCTGCTTTGTACTAAATTCACACTCACTAGTAACATTCATTTCTCAAGGAAAGGTAGAATTAATTTTTCTTTTTCTGAATGTTGATCGCAGATGCCGATAATTAATAACGTCCAACAATCCCAAAAGTGAAACTAACAAGGTAACAGAAATCTGCGTTATACATGCTCACATGCGATGATTTGAGCGAGATCAGAAATGCCGCTAACACAGTCATTTGATGACGTAGTCATTCCAGTTTCAATCATCACGTCATCATCATCACATGACTTCTCCGTATCCAAATAAGGTTACTTTTACTATGATTTGTTTATATAAACCGCGCGTGCCAGCAAGCGTGGGAAAAGGGACGAAACAATGAAAACAAAACCCTATCTACTAAGTAAATACACTGATGTTAGATGGTTTTAACACGAACTTATTGTCTCTCTGTTATGCCGCCTCGCGATTACACAAAGGAATTAGGTCAGTCAGTTGTACATATTAAGCTGGTGTGCTTACTCGACCGTTTAGACAGCCAATCAATCTCTTATATTAAACTAAAAGTAAGTGTTGACAGCCATGTTAATCGGCGATTGATTTGCGGTAAAAAGATGGAGTCAAGTCTTCGAGCCACATTCGATTTTTTGACCCACTTTTGTTTCAAATTTTTGCCTATGGCTCTTGAAGTGGCGATTGCCAGCGCGAATCCTGTGAATATTTATACCAAAGAAACATTACAAAAAAGGATTTTTTGTGCATTTTGATATATCTACGGTAACTACGGAAGATTCCCGGAAAAACTGATACTTCCGAATCGTACCATGAAACGCATCATAGAGGAAGGATATATCCGAATATACCGATGAACCAATGATACCGTGCACCACTAAATTGGTATAATCCATTATCAGTAAGCAAAATTCGGTTCTGAAATACATCAGTAGTTATTGGTCTAATAGCGATAAAACTTCCGGTGAATTGCACTTTCGCTTTCATGGAGAATGAGCTAATTTGACACAAACATTCAAGTGTTGGAAAACGCAGATTACATTTTGCAAACTTTTGCAAAGTTCCAATGAATGCCTCAAACATATTTTACCGGACACTCGGTCCTGTGAACTACGAATCCTTATCAGACCGAATCAGATTTTACCAGACATGTCCGTCGATCCGACGAATTTCGGAAAGACTGGTCGTAGAAAACTTTCCGTTATTAATTCACTATTTACCCAAGCTTTATTATATACAGATTCAAAACCACATAATGTTTCCAAAACAATATACATGTATTTTGACAAAGTCAAAAATCTCTAAATTCAACCAAGTGTTGTACATAACAAAATAAATGTACATAAATGTGATGCATAAAAACATCTTCAAAAAAGAAAACTGTTTAAAATAATAAGTTACAAAGTTTCACTTTTAGGAACATAAAAATCGGGTACTGTTTTCAAAAGGGATAATTGATACAAAAAATTTACTACCCAAAATTGCATTTACGCTAACTAGTGTTTACTGCTTCAACACCAATGAACTATTTTGTATCCTTTACAATGTGCTTAGGTCACTTTTATTTAAACCTGGGTTCATTATTGGCTAACATAGAAAACATACCTCTTGAATGGTGTCATCAATCAAGGGCAGTAACTCTGCACTGCTATATTGTAACATGACCTTTAACACTAAAGGACAATTCTTGTTCATTGTGAAGTGACGTAGTTTCTGTGTGATTGAATTCATCAAATAGTCCACGTTGGCTCTGATCAACTGGTCTATACATCTGAAATTGAAAAGTTGTGTACGTTCATTTTACATCAATCTTTGTAAATGTTATTTCAAAATGAATACGGACAGCTTTTGCAGGGTTTTCCCTCGACTTTTTCTGGAGGGGTCATTATGACCCTCTTCAAAATCGGGGGTCATACCTATTGTAACATTGTTTCTTCATGTCCTTACTGATAATATTCAGAGGGTCATTTGAGTCAAAATTGCGTCAAAACGCACAATTTTGTGCGCCAGGGAAAACCTCTAGGACAATTGTTGAATTTAACATTTACTACAGTGTAAAATAAAACTTGTGTAAATACCAATTAATGCATATTCTTACTTGTAGCAACAACCTTCACATATGAGAAAGCAGAACTACTGATATAGGCTGTCTCATCTCCTAGTTTCTCCAACAAAAGGTCGCTGCTTTTCAACAGAAAACCTCGTAACTGCAGCTTGTTTTAAGCTGCAGTTATGAGGTTTTTGTTGAAAAGTGACAACAAACATGTATGACACTTACTTATAACCACATCCCTCACATATATCCATCAATGATAAGAAAGCAGAAGTCTACTGACATAGGCCATTATATTTTTTTTTGTTGAAAAGCAACGATATATACAGTTGAGAACTTCATGAAATTGACATTAATTCCATTCCATTCTGATCAAAATCATTCCACTCAAGCGTTCATTCATTCCGATCATAAAAACATTCAAAACACTCAAAAAAACATTCACAGCTCTGAATAAACGTTCAAAACATTCACTGGTTCAATTAGTTATTATAAAAGAAGGCATTTCATTGGCTGAAATATTATCGGGGCGTATTATCGATAAACCTTCATACCTATAATATTGGTAAATTTCTGATATCAGGCTGTTACTATTCTAAGATCATGTTTGATTGGTTGAAAGGTTATAGTGGGCGTGTTATCGATTTTTAGATACACAAAATCATTCGAAACGCTTAAAACATTCTACAAAATCATACCAAATGCTCATTCCATTCGTCCATATATTCGCTCATAAAACATTGCCATTCCAATCAGAATGTCAATTTCATGATGTTCTCAACTGTAACACTTACTTATAACCACACCCCTCACATATATCCATCAATGATAAGAAAGCAGAACTACTGATATAGGCCGTTTCATCTCCTAGTTTCTCTAACAATGGGTATAACACTTTCATCAACAGTGGAACAAAGTCAGACTTCATTATCTACAACAAAAGATGGGTAATATGCATTAATCGGAAATTTGATCCATTACAAAATGTCAGAATTTTAGAATAGTCAAGATTGAAAGATATTGCAGATGGCAATTTCAAGTAAATGGAATTTTCGATTTTTGTCTTTCTGGGAGAAATGGAGAAATTCATTGTCACAGGAAATTTCTTGATTTTCCACACAGTTTTCCAAGGCCTTCATCTTGTTGGGCACCAAAAACATCATTATGTGGCAATGTTAAACATATATTGCATACAAGCCCAAATTCAAAGACGTTTTGAGTCAACAGTATGAGTCAACAACAAAACTAACCTAAAGAACAAATGTTGAACATTTGCATTGGATAGCAAAGAAAAGATTGAGAGAAAATTACAAATTTCAGATTAAAATTTCTGTCATTTAGAAGTAAGTCTATATTGAAACCTTGTTGAAAGACAAATAAGCAATGCCAAGTAAAAGTTAAACATTATGTTTTAAACATCTAACGTCAGAAAGGAAATGATTATAATATAATCCAAATGTATTTTTAAAGTAGCTCACTTCCTACCTTTGCAAAGTTTCCAATACCCTCTAAAAACAGACTGAGTTGTACTATATTCCTGTTTATTCTTGAAACTGTCAGGCTGTTCCTTTCTGCCCCCTGTGGTGAGGTCAAACTCTGAAGTCGCTCTTCTATTGACCTTTCTCCCTCCTTTGTAGATTTGGCTGAGGTCATGAGGTCAAAGTTCACAGGGTTTAAATATTCATCCACCAACATCCTGAAAAGGAATAAAGTGCATCTTAGTATTCTCCCCTACCCAATAAGCTGTACATAGGAGCCCAACTATACATTAAAGTAAATCAGTTTAATGCCTCTACACTTTCAAAAGTTCCCCCACAGCTTGATGTTTTTGTTTTTTATCACCAAAGTAAATGAGCCAGGATCTGAAAAAAACATCCCTTATAGCATTTGAGAACAACATGGTTCCAGATCAGCCTGTGTATACAGGCAGTCTGACCAGGAACCATGTTGTTCTCAAATAGCTTCCTTATGGTCTGTAGCAACCATTTGAGAGTAACATGGATGCTGGTTAGACTGCATCTAGACACAGCCTGATCTTGAAACCTGGCAGTCTCAAATGCTCTAAGGGACGTTTTTTCCAGATCCTGGCTCATTGTTAATGATTTTGCAGTAACTAATATTACTCAATATTACATAAGTATTCAAGAGTCGCGAAAACAGTCTTGAAAACTTACCTCACAATAATATCCAACTCATCTCTGCTATGTTGATGCCATTTCTTCCCATTCTTTGTACTTCCAAGGTCAACTGAAACATAGCAGTACATGCACATATCAAATATTTTATTACCCTTGCTTGAAGGGAATTTCATAAAGAGATAAATAATTACAAGTTATATTGCAGCAGCTGGTGCATGCAATAATATGGACTTTACTTGTCTATTGATCAGTTAAAATAATCTTAAACCAAACCTAAAACAACATATGTTTGACTTTCCAAGTATTTCAATTAATCTTTGTGAAACATTGAAGCTAAATTATACTAGAAAGCAAAATTTCATAAACAATTTCTTATTTTCAACAGTATTTTCCATTTCCAAAGCCTTTATCTTGAGGGGTGTCAAAGAGTGGTCATGGGCAGATCTTGGGCTGAACCACATTAGTAAAATTTGAAGATGTTTGATGAAAAAGAAAAATCAAGCTTACCATACTCCCCTGTGGTCCCAAGCATAAGTTCATTGATGATTAACGTGGCTTGCATTTTAAACATTGAGCTGTCATGACACATGTCCAGAAAATGGTCCACTAGTAGATTAATGTCCCCATAATATCCTAGTATCCGGCATATGTGTTGTAGTTTGGTGAATAAATGTTGGGTTGTGAAATGTTTGAAGTATTTTCTTGGGCGTATAGTACTGCTGATATTGCCTTGTAATACACTCGCACCTGTTTAATACAAGACAAAATTGTGATAATCTCTATTCATATCATTCTAGATCATATTGGAATTGTCACAAACTATACATTTGAAATTATGCTGAAGACAAATAATCTTGATTTAACCTTACCAAACAAACCTGGTTTTAACACCAGTTAAGCTGTTACTGCTTTTCCATTTAGATTATCTAGGCTATAATATACATAAATTCCTTTCCTGTACATTCACATATTTTTTGATAGTCGTTGTCATACTGGAAAGGTATAAAATTTTGTTTATCCCAGAGCAGCGCAAATACATCCAAAAGAGTATTGTCAGTACAATTGGGCATGTTTTTCAATTCAAGGACAGATAACTCAAGAACAACAAGAGTTATCTGAATTTCAAAAATGGCATGCACAACATGATACCATGAAAAGTCATTGTAGCAAATTTGATCGAATTCTATTTGAAATTGTAGGAGGATGCAAACTAGAAATTGATAACGAGTGGACAGACTCATGACTGATGATAAGGGCCATAACATAATACAACCCTTCAAGAGCATTACCCTTTCCAAAACGACAAAAATTTAGGGTGGTCTACTTCAAAAACTGCCACAAATGAATAAATGGCTGTTATTAAGGATAGGAGAGGTGTAAAATATGTCACAGAAAATATTGAGACAAAAGGAGAAACTGCTGGTTATCAGCAGTTTCTTCTTTTGTTTCAATGTTTTCACAAGACATTTCTATAAGGGACGTCAAAACCAGGTCTTGTTTGGGAAAGGGTTAAAGTGTTATAGTATGGCAGATACCATATTACTTATTACTTTTGCAGGAGCAATTTTTTTCCACAGAAATAACGGTCATAAATTTTCAGAAAGTTTCTCTCACCATGCCCAGTAATGGATGTCCTTTCTTCAACTATCTTCAAATCATTACACTCTAGTTCTAATGTTTGTACTAGACATGTGGATAACCGCTTTAAGTGTGGTGCGCATAACAACACACTCTTGATTCTTGTACCTAAATAACAAATAGAACAGATGTTCAGTCATGAAAGTTAAGAATATCAGACAACCAATTGCAGAAGATTCAAAGCAGCAAGGTAAGCCAGAGCAACTTTCCATGCTTTGAAGAATGATTTAAAATGAATAAGGTCAAACCTTCAGCAATTTTCAGTCAGAGTTAGCAACTTTTACATCAATACGTTCCTGGAATTTTTCGAAGCACCAATGGCAAATGCAACATCAAAATAATCCAAGTCAGAAGCTGTTTATCCCACAATATTGACTATATGATAAGAATATCAAGTAAAATTGACTTACCCAGTATAGTAATGTATCCAGATAACAGATTCAGCAACAATATCTTGTCTTCATCCACTGAAATACACAATTTTATACTTCCTATCAGCTAAAAGTTTGATTGAATGGAGTTTAAAATGTCCGCTGATTGGCAAAATTAAACTATTGTGTCGAAAAAACACCTTCCTAAAAACCATATATCAAAGTTTCTACAATTTTCAAACATTAGAAGTGTTTTTATTTCGTCTTTTAAATTGGATATTTTGGTCTTTTCCGATCTTTACAGAAGAAAAAACGCTAAACTTCCAACTTGAAGTTATGACGTCATACCGGCCACTTAATTTCCTCATGGCGGGAAAAACGGGTTGTCATGGGTCATTTCCCGGAAAGCCTGAGATTTCTGAAAAAGTTAAATGTCTGACTTTTCTGTCATAAAGCGACTTCCCCGAACGATACTCAAATTACGGAAATCATCCTTAGTAAATGTTAGAAAAAATGTTAAAACAGTCAAAGAATATGTCGTTAGTGAGTGAAGAAATGTGCCAAAGAACGTTTAAGTTTGTCTGTATTGCTCTTACGATCGTGAAATGGATAAAAACTGAGACTTCGCTATACGACAGAAAAGTCGCACACTTTATCTTTGTCAGACACCTCATACTCTAGATTGGGGACGGAGTCAAGCCATTGTATGAAGTCAATCCGTGGCGATTTTACGGAAATTGCCGATCTTTACTTTCTCGAAAATCATCCAAGTAACGACGTAAAGAAAAGCAAACAAAACTTTAAAAAAAAAAACGAGTTTGGCCGATCTTTTATAAAACATGTTAATTTAATGATTTTCTTCCAATATACGGTGAAATCAACTGCCTTGCTTGGTAGCCTTTAACATTACATTCAACAACATTTTAAGTCCTGTCCTGTTTGAGTTAGTGTCTCAAATCAATAGTTTTAAAAATTTCCCCCACATTACATACTCAATTCGTCCACAGACGGACGGACAGACAGTGTGGCGACTATATGCTCTCCCATAATTTTTTCAGGGAGCATAAAAATGCTGATTATCAGCATTTTCTTCTATTGCCTCAATATTTTCACAAGCCTTTATCTAACAAGAGATGTTTGTAAAACATATATGCCCCCTCAAGGGCGTACATTTGATGTAGGTCAAAGTCCAAGGTCAAGTTAACAAGGTCCAAGGTCATGGTCAAATATGAAAGGTCTTGGTAGGAGGTGTCTATGTGTGAAATATCAAGGCTGTATACATAAAAGTAAAATGAAATATAGGCCAGGTTACAGTTTTTAAAAGTAGGCCAAATGCCAAGGTCAAGGTCATGGTCAAATGTGAAAGGTCTTGGTTGGAGGTGTCCATGTATGAAATATCAAGGCTGTAGGTGTGAAGGGACATGATATGATATATGCCTGGTTTAAGTTTTTTTTTCAAAGTAGGTCAAACTCAAGGTTGCAATATTCAAGGTCTTGGTCAAATGTGAAAGGTCCTGGTAGGAGGTGTCTATGTGTGAAATATCAAGGCTGTAGGTGTAATAAGATATAAGATAAAGGCTAGGTTAAAGATTTCTAAGAGTATGTAAAAATCAAAGGTCAAGGTCAAACAGGTCAAGGTCATGGTCGAATGTGAAAGGTCTTGGTAGTAGGTGTCCATGTGAATAAAATATCGAGACTGTATAGGTAACAGGACACGAAATATAGGCCTAGTTTAAGTTTTTTTAAAATTAGGTCAAACTCCAAGGTCAAGGTCCAAGGTCATGGTCAAAATTGAAATGTCTTGGTTGGAAGTGACCACGTGTGAAATATCAAGGCTGTATGTGTAAAATGTAGGGATGGGAACGAATACCAAAATACATATTCGAATATTCGTTTTAGATATTCGAATATTCGTTCTGTAACTTGATTTAACTACATCTAGATGCATATAGTGTGTCCGGGAAGCTAAACATTATACAAATTGTTTGATTTGTGCAATCTACGCAAGACGCTCAGGACCCGTATTCACCAACGTTTCTAAATTGATTTTCTAAAGTAAAAATTACATACCAACCAATCAGAGTGACCGATAAATTTATCTGCGTTTGTCTCGGCCACTCTGATTGGTTGGTATGTAATTTTACTTTAGAAAATCAATTTAGAAATGTTGGTGAATACGGACCCAGGATTATATTCTTAGTGGGTTACATATTTTTTTTTGTTTCAATTTCTAATTGCCATAACAAAACGATTTTTTAACGCACACTTCAATTTTACTGACATACATTTTCCATTCGTGGCTAAAAAACCAAACTGCAAAAAATCTTGCCTTTCATTTTCACCATTTACTATGACGACAGATGCTCATACTTTTATTTTATTGTGATGTTAAAGAGCAATACGAATGTTTAGGAGAAACCAAAATTCTGATTGGCTAATACAGCTGAGTCAATAATCGGCCAGAATTGGATGAAATTTCACCAATATGATCCTTGGGTCATCCTTTTTCAAAATACTTCAAAGAATTGGGATCGGGGTCAGAATGGGCTCAAAAAGTAGGTCACTAGGTCAAATCTTATTTTTGCTCTAGGAGTCACAGTATTGGCTCAATCATTGTGAAAGTTGACAAGAATCTTTGTCTTGATGATATCTAGGTCATTTCAAAAAGTAGGTAATGCCAGGTCAAAATGTAGGTCACTAGGTCAAATGATTTAAAATCCTTCTTTTTGCTCTAAAAGTGCTACCTTTGGCTCAAATCTTGTGAAAATTGCTCAGAATGTATTTTTGGTGGATATCTAGGTTCTGTTAAAAATTGGGTCATGTGAGGTCAAAAATGAGGTCACTAGGTCTGTTTGATAAAATCCTTCTTTTTGCTCAGAAGTGCCCATTTTTGGCAAAATTATTATGAAAATTGCTAAGAATATATTTTTTTAATGATATAAAGGTCATGTAAAAAGTTTGTCATGCAAGGTCAAAAACTAGGGCACAAGGTCAAATGTCAAGAATTTCATTTATTAGTCAAGAAGTGCCAACTTTGGCTAAAATCTTGTTAAATGACTCAGAATGTTTTTCTTTTGGATATTTAGGTCCATTTAAAAAGTTTGTGTGAGGTCAAAAACTAGGTCACAAGGTCAAAGGTCCCTTCTTTTTGCTGTGGAAGTTCCAATTTTGGCTCAATTATTTTGAAAATTGCTCAGGACGTTTATTTTGATGATGTCTGTACTCTGTAGGTCATTGAAAACTTGGGTCATGCAAGGTCAAAAACTGGGTCAATGGGTCAAATCTTGTTTTTGCTGTAAGAATTCATTACAATATTTGCTCAATCATTGTGAAATTTGTTCAAACAATCACTTTACAAGCAAAGAAGCCCTATGTTGTGGGTTTGGGAATTTTCAAGTGAGGAATTCAGACAAATTTATTTTGACCAGGTATCAGCTCGACTGCTCATTGGAAAACTATTGTAACTACTTTTTTCAAAATTTTTTAGGAGAAGCAAAAAACTTACCAAAACTTTTATTGTCAACTGATTTTGTAATGTTTTGAAATTAAATTCATTTAAATGACCTTTGAAACATATTGTTATAAGAATTTGAAGAAAATAAATTTTATCTATTGGAATATTCATCATTTTTGGAAATACAATAGTTTTCCGCCCAAAATGGGATACATTGTGAATAAATGTTAATGGAAAAGTATTGTATCAAACAGATACAATAGTTTTCCATTGAGTATTACTAAGAAATTCATGACAATTTAGTATTGTATCTGACATTGTTGTTTCAAAAAACGGTTTTGAAGTTACCAAATTGTGTACCAATAGAATGAATAGTTAGCCCATTACCAAACAGCAAAAATTTAAACTAGTCTGAATTTAAAAATGTTATTGCAGACGTAAATTTCAAAAGAAGAAAATGCCCTATACTCATGGTTATAGCTGATAATTTGGAATTAGTTGTAATTACAATCTGATTAGAAATAGCAGATTTGGAAAACAAAAAGTTTTGCACACTTATATTGTTGTTAGAAGATTCCCTATTTGATATAATAGATGTGGACCTTAAAAAGACTTTGCAACCTTTATCAAACTTTTTGTTTGTTGCGTAATGTCTCCGAGAGAGATAATTGTTCCTGTTTGAATATACTTTAAAGGCATTTAAATTTGTACATCTCTCCACAGCCTTTTCCAGTTTTTCTTCTTCATCAAAATATCTTCACACTTTTTGCGATATACTCTTCACCATTGTTCATTTGTCTTTTTCTAATGTTACACTTCCATTTATTTTCACTTCTTGACCTCTTTCTATTTTGTCTTTGGCGAAAGTACTACTATCATTTTCTGTTGTTCTGCCACTAGCTAAGTGACTGCCCTATGTCATATCCCAATTGGCGTCCGTCCTACCACTATCAATACTGCTCTATACTGCTCCCCTCTCTCATACACTACCCAAAATGATCTCTACTAACCAACTACAACTATTCATGCACCACTCACTCTCTTCTACCACTATCCATACTGTTCCCATCTGTTCTACCACTATCACTACTGCTCCCCTCTTTTCTACAACTATCCATACTGCTATACAACTATCCATACTGCTTTCCTCTGTTCTACCTCATTCCCTACTGCTCACTTCAGTTCTACCACTATTCATACCACTCCCCTCTGACCAACAACTATCCATACCACTCCCCTCTGCACACCAACTATCAAAACCACTCCCCTCAACTCAACAATTATCTATATCTTTCCCCTCTGTTCTACCACTATCCATATCATTCCCCTCTGCACAACAACTATCCATACCGCTCCACTCGGGTTTTACCACTTTCCATACCATTCCCCTCTGTCCTACCACTATCCATACCATGCTTCTCTGCCCAACAACTATCTATACCACTCCCCTCTGCTCTACCACCATCAATACCACTCCACTCTGCACAACAGCTATCCATACCACATCCCTCTAACAAACAACTATCCATACAACTCCTCCCTGCCCAACAACTATTCATACCATTCTCTCCATTATACCACTATCCACCATACCTCTCCCCTTTTTCCTACCACTATCTTTACCACTCCCCTCTGACCTACATGTGATACTATCCGTTTCATTCCCCTCTGTCCTACCACTATCCAAACCACTTCCCTCTGCCCACCAACTATCCATACTGCTCCCCTCTGACCAACAATTATCCATACTACTTCCCTCTGTTCTACCACTATCTATTCCACTCCCCTCTGCCCAGCAACTATCCATAACACTCCCTCCTCTCTCCCCAACCACTATCCCAGTAATGGATCCAGGATTTCCTTATCTGGGGGTTCGAACATACAAATAGGGGGTTCATTTTCCCATTATTGCTCAATTTAACTGAATTTCTGTATGAAAACAAAATAATCAGGCTACAGATGGGGGTTCCAACGAACCCACTGAATCCCCTCTTGATCTGCAACTTTATCAATACCACTCCCCTCTACCCAACAACTCTCTGTTCTACTACTATCCATACCACTCCCCGTGTTCTACCACTATACATACCATTCCCATCTGTCCTACCACTTTTCATGCTCCCCTCGGTCCTACCTCTGTCAACCATACCACTCCCCTCTGTCCTACTACTATTTATACCACTCCCCTCTGCCCAACAATTATGCATACCACTCCCTCTGTTCTACCACTATCCATACCACTCTCCTCTACCCAACAACTATCCATACCACTCCCCTCTAACAAACAACTATCCATACCACTCCCCTCTGCCCAACAATTATGCATACCACTCCTCCTCTGTTCTACCACTATCCATACCATTCCCCTCTGCCCAACAACTATCCATATAACTCGCCTCTGTCCTACCTCTATCAACCAAACCATTCCCCTCTGTCCTGCTACTATTCATACCACCCCTCTGCCAAACAATTATGCATAACATTCCCCTATGCCCAACAACTTTCCATACCACTCCCCTCTTTGGGCATAGGGGAAGGGTAGGAATAGTTGTTGGGCAGAGGGGAATGGTATGCATAAGTGTTGGGCATAGGGGAGTGGCATGGATAGAGGTATGTCAGAGGGGATTGGTATGTATAGTTGTTGGGCAGAGGGGAGTGGTATGAATAGTTTTTGGGCAGAGGGGAATGGTATTGATAGAGGTAGAACAGAGGGGGTGGTATGGACAGTTGTTGGACAGAAGGGAATGGTATGGATAGTTGTTGGGCAGAGGGGAGTGGTATGGATAGTGGTAGAACAGAGGGGAGAGATATGGATAGTTGTTTGGCAGAGGGGAGTGGTATAGATAGTGGTTGGACATAGGGGAGTGGTATAGATAGAGATAGGACAGAGGGGAGTGATATGGATAGTATTAGGTCAGAGGGGAGTGGTATAGATAGTGGTAGGACAAAGGGGAGTGGTATGGATAGTGGTAGGACAGAGGGGAGTGGTATGGATAGTGGTAGGACAAAGGGGAGTGGTATGGATAGTGGTAGGACAAAGGGGAGTGGTAGAGATAGTGGTAGGACAAAGGGGAGTGGTATGGATAGTGGTAGGACAGAGAGGAGTGGTATGGATAGTATTAGGTCAGAGGGGAGTGATATGGATAGTATTAGGTCAGAGGGGAGTGGTATAGATAGTGGTAGGACAAAGGGGAGTGGTATGGATAGTGGTAGGACAAAGAGGAGTGGTATGGATAGTGGTAGGACAGAGAGGAGTGATATGGATAGTATTAGGTCAGAGGGGAGTGGTATAGATAGTGGTAGGACAAAGGGGAGTGGTATGGATAGTGGTAGGACAGAGAGGAGTGGTATGGATAGTGGTAGAACAGAGGGGAGAGATATTGATAGTTGTTTGGCAGAGGGGAGTGGTATAGATAGAGATAGGACAGAGGGGAGTGGTATGGATAGTGGTAGGACAGAGGGGAGTGATATGGATAGTATTAGGTCAGAGGGGAGTGGTATAGATAGTGGTAGGACAAAGAGGAGTGGTATGGATAGTGGTAGGACAGAGGGGAGTGATATGGATAGTATTAGGTCAGAGGGGAGTGGTATAGATAGTGGTAGGACAAAGGGGAGTGGTATGGATAGTGGTAGGACAGAGGGGAGTGATATGGATAGTATTAGGTCAGAGGGGAGTGGTATAGATAGTGGTAGGACAAAGGGGAGTGGTATGGATAGTGGTAGGACAGAGGGGAGTGGTATGGATAGTGGTAGGACAAAGGGGAGTGGTATTGATAGTGGTAGGACAAAGGGGAGTGGTATGGATAATGGTAGGACAAAGGGTAGTGGTATGGATAGTGGTAGGACAAAGGGGAGTGGTATGGATAGTGGTAGGACAGAGGGGAGTGGTATAGATAGTGGTAGGACAAAGGGGAGTGGTATGGATAGTGGTAGGACAGAGGGTAGTGGTATGGATAGTGGTAGGACAGAGGGGAGTGGTATGGATAGTGGTAGGACAGAGGGGAGTGGTATGGATAGTGGTAGGACAAAGGGGAGTGGTATAGATAGTGGTAGGACAAAGGGGAGTGGTATGGATAATGGTAGGACAGAGGGTAGTGGTATGGATAGTGGTAGGACAGAGGGGAGTGATATGGATAGTATTAGGTCTGAGGGGAGTGGTATGGATAGTGGTAGGACAAAGAGGACCTGATGGATAGTGATAGGACAGAGTGGAGTGGTATGGATAGTGGTAGGACAGAGGGGAGAGGTATGGATAGTGATATGATAGAGGGAAGCAGTATTGATATGTGAATATTATGATTGTTCATCATGTTTGTTAGGGTTTATTTTGCGAGTGAATTTATGTTTTTGTTAGTGCTTTCAAAAGCCACTTGCATAATATTGCAATTCAAATGTTTAGGGAAACTCTAGACCTGGATACTGAACAGGACAAAATATAAGGAACTTTAATGTTTTGTTACATGATTGTAGAATATACAAGACATTTGTATTCTGCTTTGCTCATTATGCTTTATTCGCAAAAATCAGACATCTCTTGGGATAATTCACACTCCTATATTTGTAATGGAGAAAATCTGTAAATTTCCTATGGAATTCTGTCACCTTTTAAATAGATTGTGGATGCTAAATGTCTAATAAAAAGGCTAGAAAAAAATTCCTGTGAAACTGTTATGATTACCATTGAATGGTTTTCAAAATATTGAAGAGGTTGTAAAATATGCATCTAAAAGACTACTTAGTAGTATAAAATCATAACAGCAATCTGATTTTCATGATAAATAGTAATTCTAAAGATAACAAAGTTTCTTTAATGCTCTAAATCAAATTTTTTATTGAGATACAATAGTTTTCCATTAAAAACTTTACCATTTATCCCGAGAAATTAAGTGATAAACTATTGTATCTAAAGTTACAATTGTTTTCCATTTACCAAAACAGTGATTTCAGATACAATACTTGGACTACTGATCATTTTCTTATATTTATAGTTGGAATCTTTGCCTAATAATTTGAGACATTGTGTATTGTACCAAGTAAAGGTCAAAAGTGGAAAAAACTCGATTTTGAAAAAAATGTTAGTTACAATAGTTTTCCAATGAGCAGTCGAGCTTATCAGCAATCATTGCTTAAGTAAATAGTTAGACTGTCTAAAGTCAATAATAGACCGTCCAAAATAAATAAAGGGCTGCCTTATCTGATAATAGAGCTCTTATCTGATGAAGGATAGAGCTACAGATAATCTTAATGTCTTAACCCTTTCCTATGATGTCCCTATTAAAAAAGGCTTGGGGAATTATTGAGTCAAATGAAGAAAAGGCTGATAATCAGCATTTTCTCATCTTGCCGCGCTATTTCAAAATTGAACAGTATATTTCTTTTCTGTCTTGGTAAAGATTAAGCCCTTTCCAAGCCAAGGTTTAAGCCCTTTCCAAATTGTTTCAGAACAGAAAGTCCTTAGTTTTATGCCTTTGAATTTGGCAAAATTGCCATTGTCATTCTTTTATATTGTTCTAATGTTATAAGATTGATTTCATGGTCTTGCCAGTATCTCAACTATGAATTCAGGTGAGCGATCTAGGGCCATCTTGGCCCTCTTGTTTGTCCATTTTGGCATGCATCTTATTTCAAAACCCACACAAAGCAGTATAGGTTAAGGTCATAAAACATGCATTATGTATGTATGAAGAAAAAGAAAAAAAGAGAAAAAAAAATTGTACAAATAGTAATACAGTTACAGTAAGTAAAGTTAAAGGTGGAAAGGGTTGGCTGTAGGGGTGGAGGAGGCCAACATTTTCATAAATTAACTTGCCAAAATACGGTAAACAGGGGTCAGGGAAATTTGATTTTAGTCAGGGAAAAGTCAGGGAAAAGTCAGGGAATTTTGCTATGCTCAAAATGTGGACACCCTGCTTAGTAATCATCCTGTGAAAATGTTCAGCAAGAAAATCTTGTTTAATTTTCGAGGTGCTAGAATTATCGGATTAAGGTTGATGTATACAGCTCGCGCGTTTTTTGCCTAAAACGCTCGCCCACCGCGGTCAAAAAAAATTCGGGTGGAAAATCGCGGCGATTTGCCATCGCGGCCACAGCGTTTTTCCACTCGAAATTTTCTTGCATCACCGCGATTCGCCGCGATGGGGGGAAATCGCGGCGATCACCGCGTTCGGGTGGAAATGCCAGGTAAGGCCAATATCATCCTACAGCGCTCAGTATTAAATGAGTTTTTGTTAAGTTTATATTATTTCATCCTGAGTGTGTTTATAAATTGATTTACAGAACTATTTCAGAAATAAAGAGAATGTTATATCAAATACAAACGTTTTCTATAAAGTTCTATGAAGTCCGGTAACAACACATCGTTTTTGTAAATCAAAATATATACAGTGCCCTCCAAAAGTCCTTGGACAAACTCTTTTTTTGACCTTTTCAGTGAAGTTCATGGCAAAATTCCAATATTTAGGATATTTTTTGCTTCATTATTATAAAAATCAACAATAACCATGAAAATATTCAAAACCAGTTCTATAATTCTGGCAATTTATTAACAAAAACACATTTTTGGAAAATGAGCGCTAAATAGCAATTATGCCAATAATTTTCAAGACTTAGTATGGCCTGCTGTGGCTTGTATTAAAGCATGTATACGATGCAGCATACTTCAAACAATGTGTTGGCATGTCTCTGGAGTGACTTGGTCCCAACAAATCCTCACATTATGCTTAACGTCTCGAACGTTTTGGTTGCAGGTCTTTCTGAGACTGGTTTTCATTTGTTGCCAACGATTTTCAATCAGATTGAGGTCAGGGGACTGAGGTGGACAATTCAAACATTGGAAATGGGTTTCCTGCTTCCGCTAATTCACAATTTTCGCTCTATGGCACAATGCTCCATCATCCTGGTATGTAAAGTCATTTCCATGTTCTAGTAGATGGGCTGATGGCACTGCATGATCTTGTAAAATCTTGATTTAACCCTGAGAATCCATCCTCCCTTCAGCATAAGTCATACACCCAGTGTCCCTGCAACTCATTGTTCCCCAATGCATGACACTACAACCTCCAAACTTCACCCTGGGAGCAGTACAGTCACTACAAAGCTGCTCACCAGATCTCTGTCTCACGTACACTCTACCATCACTCTGAAACAGAATGAGTTTTGATCATCACTGACAAGTACAGCAGACCAATTCACTACTGACAAGTCCTGGTGTTCTCTGACAAAGTCCAAGCGCAATTGTCTATGATGAGGGATAAGCAAAGGCTTTTGAACAGCGGCATGGAGTCTTCTCCTTCCTGTCAATGTTGACGCAACCACATTTGTGTCTCTCCAAGTAGACTGTAGCTGTAGAATGGTCGCATGTCTGTCCCCAAGTGAAGGTCTTACCATCAGTCTGTCATCCCAAGTACTTGAAACTCTTGGTTTGCCACTTCTAGGCCTGCCATCATGGCTTCCAGTCATTCCATACCTCTGCAGTAAATGGTAAATCATCATCATAACGAGCAAACACTTCGAGAAAATGTTAAATTTTTACTGTATTTATAACAGTAAGTTATCAATTCATCTAGTAAGCATTGAAATAAAAATGCAATTGCCTACCGTGGATGTCCAAACTGCCTAGAAATGTCTGCAACGGAGATACCCTGCTCTCTCATGAGTTGGCAACAAACTCTTCTCTCTTTGGTCAGCATTTTTTGTAAATTCTTTTCTCAGGTGATCAGGGACTGTTGTTCTAGTCACCAGTTATATGATGTTTCCATTCGCTTTCGAAAATTGGTTCAAAAGGTTGCATACAGACATGAAATATATATGCGTCCGTTATTGTGTAAATAATGGATATTTTATAAAATTGATTTATTTCAATGAATCAATGTCTAATTTCGAAGAAAAGTACTAAAATTATCTTAGAGAGTGTTTAATTACCTCCCTGTATTAGAAAGAGTTGGAAAAATCCAGGAATTTTCTCTAAAACCCACGGAAAAGGGCAAAAATGTATAATGAAATATTTGTCCAAGGACTTTTGGAGGGCACTGTAGTTATAGGTTATCATATAATATAGAACAGTTTATTTCCGCTTCTTTGTACATTATATTATGCTTTATTATGCTTGATTTATTTCAATTAACTTTTTATATAAAAAAAAAGATACATGTACGTGAAATCGTAAACTGCATGTTGGCTTCCCGGTCATAAATACGAAGAGTTTCTCTGTTTGAACAAGAGATGTTTGTAAAACATATATGCCCCCTCAAGGGCCTACATTTGATGTAGGTCAAAGTCCAAGGTCAAGTTAACAAGGTCCAAGGTCATGGTCAAATATAAAAGGTCTTGGTAGGAGGTGTCTATGTGTGAAATATCAAAGCTGTATATGTAAAAGTAAAATGAAACATAGGCCAGGTTAAAGTTTTTAAAAGTAGGCCAAATGCCAAGGTCAAATGTGAAAGGTCTTGGTTGGAGGTGTCCATGTGTGAAATATCAAGGCTGTAGGTGTAAAAGGACATGATATATAAGCCTGGTTTCAGTCTTTTTAAAAGTAGGTCAAACTCCAAGGTCAAGGTTGCAATATTCAAGGCCATGGTCAAATGTGAAAGGTCTTGGTAGGAGGTGTCTATGTGTGAAATATCAAGGCTGTAGGTGTAATAGGACATAAGATAAAGGCTAGGATAAATATTTCTAAAAGAATGTAAAAATCAAAGGTCAAGGTCACACAGGCAAAGGTCATGGTCAAATGTGAAAGGTCTTGGTAGGAGGTGTCCATGTGTAAAATATTGAGACTGTAGAGGTAACAGGACATGAGGTAAAGGCCTAGTTTAAGTTTTTTAAAAGTAGGTCAAACTCCAAGGTCAAGGTCCAAGGTCATGGTCAAAAGTGAAATATCTTGGTTGGAAGTGACCATGTGTGAAATATCAAGGCTGTATATGTAAAATGACATGAAATATAGGCCAGGTTAATGTATTATCAAAGTAGGTCTAACACCAAGGTCAAGGTCACAAGGTCCAAGGTCATGGTCAAATGTGAAAGGTCTTGGTGGGATGTGTCCATGTGTGAAATACCAAGGCTGTATGTGTAATAGCACATAAGATATAGGCCCAGTTTATTTTTTTTAAAAGTAGGTCAAACTCCAAGGTCAAGGCCACATGGTCCAAGGTCATAGTCGTATGTGATAGGTCTAGGTCGGAGGTTTCCATGTGTCAAATATCAAGGCTGTATGTGTAAATGGACATGATATATCGGCCAGGTTAAAGTTTAAAAGTAGGTCAAACTCCAAGGTCAAGGTCACAAAGTCCAAGGTCATGGTCAATTGTGAATGGTCTTGGTAAGATGTGTCCATGTGTGAAATATCAAGGCTGTATTTGTAAAAAATCATGAGATATATGCCGGGTTTATTTTTTTTTAAAGTAGGTCAAACTCCAAGGTCAAGGTCACAAGGTCCAAGGCAGTGTGTCCACTGAAAATTTTGACCGGGGGTTTTTGTACCTCTTGGTGGTTAAAGTTGGGGGTACAAAAAATAATTTGGGGGTACAAGAAAATTAACACTAAATCAAATTTGAAAACTTGAGGATTGGAAGGTTTTCAGACACCAACCTACTCTCTTAAGAACAGAGCACATTCTCTCTTCATTCCGTCATATTTGACGGTTAATAAATAGACCTCGGCTTTGGAGAGTTACACCAACCATGAAGCAATTTCCCTTTTCAGCTTGGCCTCTAATAAGTATCTGCATTGTTCCCTTTTCTCTGTCCGAACGAAGCCAGTCGAAATGGCAGAGCCATGAATTTTAGTTTTAAATTCAACAGTGGATGGTGGTCCAGACTGGGTGTTTTCTTCGTCGTTTCCCCTAATGATGACTTTCTGATTATGAGCATTTGAAATTAAAGACCGATCAAATTAAAAAAAATCCAGTCTGTTCAGTAGATGCCATGATCATGCAGACGCTCGCAATTATACAGCGTTTTGGTTGAGTAGATCCAAAAAACGCAGTGTCTTGGCCAACTACAAATGGCGGAAAAATTAGAGGGATCAGAATGACTGAATTTGGCAGTTTCGGTTTTATTACTCAGCTAAAAAACTTGTATATTCTTTCGTAAACAACGGGGAGAATTGTCATCTTATTATTATACATAATGCGGGTTCATTTTGCGTACGTTCTTAGACGTTTTGGGTGAGAAAGTAGTACGTGATTTTTGTTCAAATTACGTGATTCACGTACATTTCTACGTGATCGGACACCCTGCAAGGTCATGGTTAAATGTGAACGATGTTAATAGGAGGTATCTATGTGTGAGATATCAAGGCTGTATGTGTAAAAGGACACGGGATATAGGCAAGGTTAAGAATTAAGCGTAAAAATCAACAAAGGGCAATAACTCCAAAAATTTGATTGGCAGAATTACAGTTCTTGTGCACTGCACCTCTCCATAATGAGAGCTATCCACCTGTGAAGTTTCATGATTCTACCTTACATACTTTTTGAGTTACGCTCCGGACAAGAATCAAGTTTGACAAGAGATGTTTGTAAAACATATATGCCCCCTCAAGGGCCTACATTTGATGTAGGTCAAAGTCCAAGGTCAAGTTAACAAGGTCCAAGGTCATGGCCAAATATGAAAGGTCTTGGTAGGAGGTGTCTATGTGTGAAATATTAAAGCTGTATATGTAAAAGTTAAATGAAACATAGGCCAGGTTAAAGTTTTTAAAAGTAGGCCAAATGCCAAGGTCAAGGTCATGGTCAAATGTGAAAGGTCTTGGTTGGAGGTGTCCATGTGTGAAATATCAAGGCTGTAGGTGTAAAAGGACATGATATATATGCCTGGTTTCAGTCTTTTTAAAAGTAGGTCAAACTCCAAGGTCAAGGTTGCAATATTCAAGGTCATGGTCAAATGTGAAAGGTCTTGGTAGGAGGTGTCTCTGTGTGAAATATCAAGGCTGTAGATGTAATAGGACATAAGATAAAGGCTAGGTTAGATATTTCTAAAAGTAGGTCAAACTCCAAGGTCAAGGTCCAAGGTCATGGTCAAAGTGAAATATCTTGGTTGGAAGAGACCATGTGTGAAATATCAAGGCTGTATATGTAAAATGACATGAAATATAGGCCAGGTTAATGTATTATAAAAGTAGGTCAAACACCAAGGTCAAGGTCACAAGGTCCAAGGTCATGGTCAAATGTGAAAGGTCTTGGTCATAGGTGTCCATGTGTCAAATATCAAGGCTGTATGTGTAAAAGGACATGATATATCGGCTAGGTTAAAGTTCTTTTTAATGTAGGTCAAAGTCCAAGGTCAAGGTCACAAGGTCCAAGGTCATGGTCAAATGTGAAAGGTCTTGGTAAGATGTGTCCATGTGTGAAATACCAAGGCTGTATGTGTAATAGCACATAAGATATAGGCCCAGTTTATTTTTTTCAAAGTAGGTCAAACTCCAAGGTCAAGGCCACATGGTCCAAGGTCATAGTCGTATGTGATAGGTCTAAGTCGGAGTTTCCATGTGTCAAATATCAAGGCTGTATGTGTAAATGGACATGATATATCAGCCAGGTTAATTTTTTTTAAAAGAAGGTCAAACTCCAAGGTCAAGGTCACAAAGTCCAAGGTCATGGTCAATTGTGAAAGGTCTTGGTAGATGTGTCCATGTGTGAAATATCAAGGCTGTATTTGTAAAAGGTCATGAGATATATGCCGGGTTTAATTTTTTTTAAAGTAGGTCAAACTCCAAGGTCAAGGTCACAAGGTCCAAGGTCATGGTTAAATGTGAACGATGTTGATAGGAGGTATCTATGTGTGAGATATCAAGGCTGTATGTGTAAAAGGACACGAGATATAGGCAAGGTTAAGAATTAAGTTATAAAATCAACAAAGGGCAATAACTCACAAAATTTGATCGGCAGAGTTACGGTTCTTGTGCACTGCACCTCTCCATAATGAGATCTATCCACCTGTAAAGTTTCATGATTCTACCTTACATATTTTTTGAGTTGTGCTCCAGACAAGAATCAAAATATAAAATCAACAAAGGGCAATAACTCACAAAATTTGATCGGCAGAGTTACGGTTCTTGTGCACTGCACCTCTCCATAATGAGATCTATCCACCTGTAAAGTTTCATGATTCTACCTTACATACTTTTTGAGTTATGCACCGGACAATAATCAAGTTTGAAAATCAACAAAGGGCAATAACCCAAAAAATATGATCAGCAGAGTTACGGTTCTTGTGCACTGCACCTCTCCATAATAAGATATATCCACCTGTAAAGTTTCATGATTCTACCTAACATAGTTTTTGAGTTATGCTCCGGACAAGAATCAAGTTATAAAATCAACAAAGGGCAATAACTCAAAAAAATTGATCAGCAGAGTTATGGTTCTTGTGCACTGCACCTCTGCATAATGAGATCTATCCACCTGTAAAGTTTCATGATTGTACCTTACATACTTTTTGAGTTATGCTCCGGACAAGAATCAAGTTATAAAATCAACAAAGGGCAATAACTCAAAAAATTTGATCGGCAGAGTTACGGTTCTTGTGCACTGCACCTCTCCATAATGAGATCTATCCACCTATGAAGTTTCATGACTCTACCTTTAATACTTTTCGAGTTATGCTCCGGACAAGGTTTGGTCTACGGACAGACTGACCGACATACGGACCGACGGACCGACGGACCGACGGACCGACCGACAGACCGACCGACCTTCCGACCGACACTTGCAAAACAATATACCCCCATTTTCTTCGAAAGGGGGCATAATTACATATGAAAGTAATGCGTATAATTTGACTACTTTTCAGTTTACAAAATAAACCAGTAAACCTGCGACTGGCATTTAAGGTTTATTTTTACCATGTTGGAACTTGCATGCATGTTGAAAGAAACACCGATGTTTTATGCATGACGCTACATTCTTAGTTACGCCATTTCCAAAATTGCTACGATTTGGTACGTCCTATTAAAAATCTACTCATACGATAAGTTGGATGTTGCTGAAAACAGGATTGTGAAGGATATATTACAACAATAGGAACTAGATAATGAGACACAAGAAGACCAGGGTAGTAATCAGTATGTTCTTCTTTTATCTTAATATTCTCAAATCATTTCGACGATAGCCCTTCACTCTCTTTCAAGGGGAAGAATATCCGGGGATCCAATAACAAAGCTGAGCACTGCAGAAAACAGATCAGAAAATATCGATAAAAATTGTCTACAATATACAGGTAGCATAGAAAATATTGCGGTAGCAGGGGAAATGCTGATCATCAGTATTTCTTCTTTTGTCTCAATCTGTTCTCAAGCCTTGTGTATGTATGTGTTATTCTATAATTACATGCGCTTCCAAAAAAACTAATTTTGTGCAATCATCACTGCACAAAGTATCTGCAATTATTTTGTAATCTATATGCATGAAGGCCATGTAGCAAAGATAAAAGAAAAATAACTTCGAATACGTTGAAAAGAAGGCAAAAGGGTCAATTTCCTGTTGATGTAGAAGAAGAATCCACAAACCCATTCAAAATTAACAAAAATCAAATCTGCAAAGGCATTCTTATCTTATCATAACCTAATATATAATCATATAAAACCAAATAATTACGATAAATCAGCCAGAAAATACAGGCTTACCTGTCCGCGCAAATCACCGCGAATCGCGGCGAAAAAATCGCGGCGATTCCCGCGATTTCGGATGGTAAAACACGCTTGCCGCGGCCACCGCGTTTTTTCCACCCGAAACCACCCGAAATTCAATCGCGATGATGCGCGGAAATAGGCAAAAACGCGCGAGCTGTACTGTATGCCTGGTACATGTTTGTCTTGACAGGTGTCAAAATGTAATGTTATGACTGCAAATGAGATGTAGTTATCTCAATATTCGAAGTATTGCTACTTTTTCTACTAATTATTTTGTTATTAATCATTAAAAGTCAAAATAGACATTTTTTTCATTATACACATGTATATAACGAATATTCGAATACCAGATTTGCATTCGAATATTCGCATGAAAAACGAATATTCGAATATTCGTTCCCATCTCTAGTAAAATGACATGAAATAAAGGCCAGGTTAATGTATTATAGAAGTAGGTCAAACTAGGGATGAGCACCGTTAGAATTTAACCGATTCCGATTCCTACTCGATTCTTTTTAATCGAATCCGATTCCTAACGATTCTGATTACTACTCGTTAAGGATTATTGTTAGAGTATCATTACCCGCTTATTAAATGTTTTTAAACATTATGGTTCTTATTTAAACATACACATATCCCAAGTTAAGTTTCTGCAATTGAATAGCATGTTAATACAATTTTACTATGTAAACATAAATATCAATCATTGCTTTAGAAAACAAAGAGTAATTAAGAAAATATCCATTGCAAGAATTTTCTTTTTTTTTTCCATTCAATTTTATTAAAAATGGCTGATTGTGTTCTGGGTTTTAATTACGTTATCCGCTTTTTTCATTCAATTAGGACTAGACTAATCTTTATTTTCATCTTTGGGAAAGGCTAAAAGACCAAGCGCTTCAACAGAAGGTACATCGGGTGATCAGAAATTACCCAAACAGAAGATTTTAGATAAAGATTTGAGCTTTCATTGGACTAGAACCGGTCCAAAATTTTGTAGTTTGGCAAATATTTAGAAAAACAACTTTGGAAATAAAAAGATGATCTGTTCGAATATTTGATTTAAAATGCAATCTGCATAATTATGAGAGAAAAAAACATGTGTTAAACAAATATACCTTCTTTGTAGACCAAACCCAACCCATCAGAAAAAAATCCAGTTAATCACATCAAAGAAAGATCCAATATTGTGCACACACACTACTATAATTTTGTTGATGTGAAAAGAGAAAAAAGGTTCCCTTTGATCTTAGCAAAAACAGACCTCAGTGTGTGACATAATCAGTGATGTCACACACTAGCAGTGACATCACACTATTTGCCATGTAAACAGCTGATTAAGCCCCAGTTACAGTGCTATAAATAGCGAAGAATTTTCAACCTTTACCCAATAGAAGTTGGTAATTGGAATTACGTTTTTATTTCTCTTAATTTTCAAAGCAGAAGAAAAAAGACAAAATGAAAAGTGTGAGTTTCTGAATCAATGGAAATTCGAGAATTTAGATCTGAAGCATATTCCTTTGTTTGGTTTAAGATTTTTGATTTCTTTAAAATTTGGACTGAATGTGTTACCGGTATAAGGGAAAATGTTACAAGGAAATTTATGTGTTAGAAGAAAGGAGAATAATGTAGTGCAATTTCTATCAGTTGTGATACGCGAAGAATTATTAGAATGGGTGAATACTGGACTGATATTTTGTTCTAAACAATGGATTTTAAAAGTGGTAGAATTTTTAAAAACAAATTCGAAATGATTCTTTGTTTAGTAATTTTCCATTCTGGATGTGAGTGAAGTGTGCAGGTATTGCTTGATGATTTTTGGATCCTATCGAGTATCGTTGTTGTTAACTGCTGACTAAACCAAGGTCTGTCTCCAAATAGTTGTGGTAAAAAAAAGAATGAGCGTAACTAATCCATCAAATGTTTTCCCAAAGAGGAAAAAGTGCACTTAACGGCTACGCTGATTTTTAAGCAAAATAAACAAAATTAAATCAGTCAGGAATCGGATGCCAGGAACCGGTTCCTTCAAAATGAATCGATTCCGAGTATCCGGGACATCGTGGAACCGGGAGTCACCGGTTCTCAAGTACCGGTGCTCATCCCTAGGTCAAACACCAAGGTCAAGGTCACAAGGTCCAAGGTCATGGTCAAATGTGAAAGGTCTTGGTCTTAGGTGTCCATGTGTCAAATATCAAGGCTGTATGTGTAAAATGACATGAAATATAGGCCAGGTTAATGTATCATAGAAGTAGGTCAAAGTCCAAGGTCAGGGTTACAAGGTCCAAGGTCATAGTCATATGTGATAGGTCTTGGTCGGTGGTTTCCATGTGTCAAATATCAAGGCTGTATGTGTAAAAGGACATGATATATCGGCCAGGTTAAAGTTTGTAAAAAGAAGGTCAAACTCCAGGGTCAAGGTCACAAGGTCCAAGGTCATGGTCAATTGTGAAAGGTCTTGGTAGGAGGTGTCCATGTGTGAAATATAAAGGCTGTATGTGTAATAGGTCATGAGATATATGCCCGTTTTTAATTTTTTCAAAGTAGGTCAAACTCCAAGGTCAAGGTCACAAGGCCCAAGGTCATGGTCAATTGTGAAAGGTCTTGGTAGGAGGTGTCCATGTGTGATATATCAAGGCTGTATGTGTAATAGGTCATGAGATATATGCCCGGTTTAATTTTTTTAAAAGTAGGTCAAACTCCAAGGTCAAAGTCACAAGGTCCAAGGTCATGGTCAAATGTGAACGATGTTGATAGGAGGTATCTATGTGTGAGATACCAAGCCTGTATGTGTAAAAAGACATGAGATATAGGCAATTTTAAGAATTAAGTGTAAATTCAACAAAGGGCAATAACTCCAAGAATTTCATCGGCAAGGTTATGGTTTCTATGCACTGCACCTCTCCATAATGAAATCTATCCACCTGTAAAGTTTCATGATTCTACCTTACATACTTTTAGAGTTATGCTCCAGACAAGAATCAAGGTTGAAAATCGACAAAGGGCAATAACTCCAAGATTTTGATCGCCAGAGTTACAGCTCTTGTACACTGCACCTCTCCATAATGAAATCTATCCACCTGTAAAGTTTCATGATTCTACCTAACATACTTTTTGAGTTATGCCCCGGACAAGAATCAAGGTTGAAAATCGACAAAGGGCAATAACTCCTAAAATTTGATCGGCAGAGTTACGGTTCTTGTGCACTGCACCTCTCCACAATGAGATCTATCCACCTGTAAAGTTTCATGATTCTACCTTACATACTTTTTGAGTTATGCTCCGGACAAGAATCAAGTTATAAAATCAACAAAGGGCAATAACTCCAAAATTTTGATCGGCAGAGTTACAGTTCTTGTGCACTGCACCTCTCCACAATGAGATCTATCCACCTGTAAAGTTTCATGATTCTACCTTACATTCTTTTTGTGTTATGCTCCGGATTAAAATCAAGTTATAAAATCAACAAAGGGCAATAACTCAAAAAATTTAATCAACAGAGTTACAGTTCTTGTGCACTGCACCTCTCCATAATGAGATCTATCCACCTGTAAAGTTTCATGATTCTACCTTTAATACTTTTCGAGTTATGCTCCGGACAAGATTTGGTCTACGGACAGACCGACGGACGGACCTACCCACCTACCTACCGACCGACCGACACTTGCAAAACAATATACCCCCTTTTTCTTCGAAAGGGGGCATAATAACGAAGCTAAAACAAGGTCATATTTAAGAAAAGGTTAAGGGCCAATTTGAACCCACTTTCTCTATCCAAAATACACAAAAACCCTTTCTTACTAGCTGTCTGTATCAAAAGTGTTGCAGATGATAATTTCAAGTGAATAAGAGTGTGCTATTTTTTGGTCTTTTTGTGTAGAAAACATTGTGGGAAATGAAGAAATTGCTTGCCACAAGCAATTTCTTCATTTTCCAGAATGTTTTCCAAGGCACTTATCTTGTGGAGTGTCCATGTGCGAGAATGGATTAAGGGTCAAATTTGATCCCAAACTTTCTCTACTCAAAATGCCCAAGAAAACTTTTCTTACTAGCTGTCTGTATCTGTCTGGGTAGTGTTGTTGTCAGATTATACAAGTTGGTTTCTACAACTTTAATCAACTTTCTTTGTTGGTCCGGTGCTTGACTTTGACTAAATAAGTCTAGGGCATGTCGGGAACCAGTAGACACTTTGGTGAAGTCATCAGCTATCAAACTGACTAGTATCTCCAGTAATACTGGCACACATTCCCTCATAAATAGAATTTGTGCAAGATATAACTCAGAAATTATTGAGGCAATAGGAGAAAATGCTGATTATCAGCATTTTATTCTATTGCCTCAATATTTTCACAAGCCTTTATCTAATAGGAAAGTTAAAACCAGGTTGTGTGTAAGAAAAGGTTAAGGAGAAAATTTGAATCCAAATTGATTCCTCTATCCAAAATACACAAGAAAACTTTTCTTACTAGCTGTCTGTATCTGCCTGGGCAGTGTAGTTGTAAGATTGTACAAGTTAGTCTCTACAACTTCAATCAACTTTCTTTGTTGGTCCGGTGCTTGACTCTGACTGAATAAGTCTAGAGCATGGTTAAGGGGCAAATTTGAACCCAAATTGATTTCTCTATCAAAAAATGTCCAAGAAAACTTTTCTTACTAGCTGTTTGTATCTGCCTGGGTAGTGTAGTTGTCAGATTGTACAAGTTAGTCTCTACATCTTCAATCAACTTTCTTTGTTGGTCCGGTGCTTGACTTTGACTAAATAAGTCTAGAGCATGACGGGATCCTGTAAACACCTTGGTGAAGTCGTCAGCTATTAAACTGACCAGTCTAAATTCAAAAGTGTTGCAGATGATAATTCCAAGTGAATAAGAGTGTGCGGGGTTTTTTTTTGTCATTTTGTCTAGAAAACATTGTGGGAAATGAAGAAATTGCTTGCCACAAGCAATTTCTTCATTTTCCAGAATGTTTTCCAAAGCACTTATCTTGTGGAGTGTCAATGTGTGAGAATGGATTAAGGGGCAAATTTGATCCCAAATTGATTTTTCTATCAAAAATACACAAGAAAACTTTTCTTACTAGCTGTCTGTATCTGCCTGGGTAGTGTAGTTGTAAGATTATACAAGTTAGTCTCTACAACTTCAATCAACTTTCTTTGTTGGTCCGGTGCTTGACTCTGACTAAACAGGTCTAGAGCGTGACGAGATCCTGTAGACACTTTGGTGAAGTCATCAGCTATCAAACTGACTAGTATCTCCAGAAATACTGGTAAACACTCCCTCATAGATAGAATTTTTGTAAAATATAACACAGAAATTATTGAGGCAAAAGAAGAAAATGTTGATTATCAGCATTTTCTTCTATTGCCTCAATATTTTCACAAGCCTTTATCTAATAGGAAAGTTAAAACCAGGTCTTGTTTGGGAAAGAGTTCAGGGAGTATATTTCCCCAAAATTGATTTTTCCACAAAAAAAACCACAAGAAAACTTTTCTTACTAGCTGTCTGTATCTGCCTGGGCAGTGTAGTTGTCAGATTATACAAGTTAGTTTCTACAACTTCAATCAACTTTCTTTGTTGGTCCGGTGCTTGACTCTGACTAAACATGTCTAATGCAAGACGGGAACCAGTAGACACTTTAGTGAAGTCATCCGCAATCTAACTTACCATTCTAAATTCAAAAGTGTTGCAGATGACAATTCCAGTTAAAATAAGAGTGTGCCATTTTTTGTCTTTTTGTGAAGAAAACATTGTGAAAAATGAAGAAATTGCTTGCCAAAAGCAATTTCTTCATTTTCGACCATATTTTCCAAAGTACTTATCTTTTGGCATGTCAATGTGTGAGAATGGATTAACCCATTACTACACAATGACTCTTTTTGACTCCCCACAAAATAATGGTCATGGAAAACATCGTGGAATATGAAGAAATTGCTTGTGACAAGCAATTTCTTCATTTCCCACAATATTTTCTACCCAAAAAGACCAAAACATCTTCCCTTTCATTCATTTAAAATTGTCTGCAACATCTTTTAATTTGGACCAGCCGAAAATTTTGGCGTTGGGTAATGGATTAAGGGGCAAATTTGAACCCAAACTTCCTCTGTCCAAAAGGCCCAAGAAAACTTTTCTTACTAGCTGTCTGTATCTGCCTGGGTAGTGTAGTTGTCAGATTATACAAGTTAGTCTCCACAACTTCAATCAACTTTCTTTGTTGGTCCGGCGCTTGACTCTGACTGAATAAGTCTAGAGCATGGTTAAGGGGCAAATTTGATCCCAAATTGATTTTTCTTTCCAAAATGCCCAAGAAAACTTTTCTTACTAGCTGTCTGTATCTGCCTGGGTAGTGTAGTTGTCAGATTATACAAGTTAGTCTCTACAACTTCAATCAACTTTCTTTGTTGGTCCGGTGCTTGACTCTGACTAAACAGGTCTAGTGCATGGCGGGATCCAGTAGACACTTTTGTAAAGTCATCAGCTATCAAACTGACCAGTCTAAATTCAAAAGTATTGCAGATGACAACTCCAAGTGAATAAAGGTGTATGTATTTTTTTTATCTTTTTGTGTAGAAAACATTGTGGGAAATGAAGAAATTGCTTGCCACAAGCAATTTCTTCATTTTCCGCAATGTTTTCCAGAGCGCTTATCTTGTAGAGTGTAAATGTGTGAGAATGGATAAACCCATTACCACACAATGATTTTTTCTGACTCCCCTCAAAATAATGGTCATGGAAAACATCGTGGAAAATGAAGAAATTGCTAGTGACAAGCAATTTCTTCATTTCCCACAATATTTTCTACCCAAAAAGACCAAAACATCTTCCCGTTCATTCATTTAAAATTGTCTGCACCATCTGTCAATTTGGACCACCCTAAAATTTTGGCGTTTGGTAATGGGTTAAGGGGCAAATTTGAACCCAAACTTTCTCTATCCAAAATACACAAGAAAACTTTTCTTACTAGCTGTCTGTATCTGCCTGGGTAGTGTAGTTGTCAGATTGTACAAGTTAGTCTCTACAACTTCAATCAACTTTCTTTGTTGGTCCGGGGCTTGACTTTGACTTAACAAGTCTAAAGCATGACGGGATCCTGTAGACACCTTGGTGAAGTCGTCAGCTATCAAACTGACTAGTATCTCCAGAAATACTGGTACACACTCCCTCATAAATTGAATTTGTGTAAGATATAACTCAGAAATTATTGAGGCAATAGGAGAAAATGCTATTTATCAGCATTTTCTTCTATCGCCTCAATATTTTCACAAGCCTTTATCTAATAGGAAAGTTATAACCAGGCCTTGTTTGGGAAAGAGTTCAGGGAGTAAATTTCACCAAAATTGCTTTTTCCACCTAAAATACACAAGAAAACTTTTCTTACTAGCTGTCTGTATTTGCCTGGGTAGTGTAGTTGTCAGATTGTACAAGTTAGTTTCTACAACTTCAATCAACTTTCTTTGTTGGTCCGGTGCTTGACTTTGACTAAACAAGTCTAAAGCATGACGGGATCCTGTAGACACTTTGGTGAAGTCATCAGCTATCAGGCTGACTAGTATCTCCAGAAATACTGGCACACACTCCCTCATAGAGCTAGAGGAATAAACATAGAAATGATATTATAAACATGACACTGTAAATACAATGCTTAATTAACGGATTAGTACTTGTAAACGATTTGTAACACCATAAACTCATCTAGATGCCACATGAGGTATTACACATGTAGAATGCAAAATAACCTTGGTAGTAGACATCCTTTTACAAATCCTAAGCATTCTAGAATGATACAAATGAGAACTTGGATTAAGGCCGAGAAAAGATTACATTGACTTTTGATCTTTTTGAACACAAAACAATTCTAGTCAACCAACAAAATAGTTTAGCATCATAAGTATTGAGAGTATGGTCTTCACACAAAGTAACCTTATTAAAACATTATTTCAACTTTTTTCGAGCATTTATGATAAACTAAAGAGAATAGGAGACCAAGTGTGCAAACATTATTTATAGCACGATTTAGGAATTTTATCACTTACTTGGAGCAGTGCATGAGTAAATGTTCAGCACACTCAACCAGTCCTAGTCGTACCCTCCAGCTTGTGTGCGTCCTTACTGTACTGACTTGTTTAACCAATATGTACAAGTTACCACTCGTATCATCCACCCATTTCTTGTCCCTGTTTACAATCAAACCTTGAAGGCGAGGGTCACATTCTTCTGAAATTGTCAAAATATATCTTCTGAAATTGTCAAAAGATATCTTTTAATTGTCAACATATTGCTGTTTTTCAACATAAACCATGTAACTGCAGCTTAATACAAGCTGCAGTTACAAGTTTTTTTGTTGAAAAGCAATGACATATCTTTAATATAACATTTTGAATATAATAGCATCACCAGACTCAGTCATACCCTCCAACTTGTGTGCCTCCGTACAGTACTGACTTGTTTAACCAATATGTACAAGTTACCACTAGTATCATCAACCCATTTCTTGTGAATGTCCCTGTTTACAATCAAACCTTGAAGGCGCGGATCACATTCTTCTGAAATTGTCAAAATATATCTTTTAATTGTCAACATATTGCTGTTTTTCAACAAAAACCTTGTAACTACAGCTTGGTTAAAGCTGTAGTTACGAGGTTTTTGCTGAAAAGCAAGGATAAATTTTTTATATATCATTCAAATACAACAGCATCACAAGGCCTAGCCGTACCCTCCAACTTGTGTGCGTCCGCACAGTACTAACTTGTTTAACCAATATGTACAAATTACCACTCGTATTATCCACCCATTTCTTGTCTCTTTTTACAATCAAACCTTGCAGTCGAGGGTCACATTCTTCTGAAATTGTCAAAATATATCTTTTAATTGTCAACATATTGCTGTTTTTCAACAAAAACCTTGTAACTACAGCTTGGTTAAAGCTGTAGTTACGAGGTTTTTGCTGAAAAGCAAGGATAAATTTTTTATATATCATTCAAATACAACAGCATCACAAGGCCTAGCCGTACCCTCCAACTTGTGTGCGTCCGCACAGTACTAACTTGTTTAACCAATATGTACAAATTACCACTCGTATTATCCACCCATTTCTTGTCTCTTTTTACAATCAAACCTTGCAGTCGAGGGTCACATTCTTCTGTAATTTGTTATGTTACATTGAAAAGAGAGTCCTAGTCAAGGTCAAGGTATTATCAATGTGTAAGAATAACTACAATAGGTAAACCCCTTCCCAAACAAGACATGGTTTTCACGTCTTTAACAGAAATGTCTTGGGAAAACATTGAGACAAAAGAAGAAACTGCTGATAACAGCAGTTTCTCCTTTTGTCTCAATATTTTCTATACCATATTTTACACAAATTTCTGTCTTTGATACCTTCCATTTTGTCATTTGTGACAGTTCATGAAGTGTATCCCCCAAACATTTTGCTGTTTGGGGAAGGGTTTATATTATATAAATATCACATGCCTCTCAGGGCAATAGTACATATTGTCTACCCGAGACCGGTAATATTGACCGAGGCTTCAGCCTAGGTCAATATTACTGGTTCGAGGGTAGACGATATGTACTATTACCCTGACAGGCATGTGATATTCATTTTATTATACCGAAAAAGAAACAACATAAAAAATTTAATCTACAATTTATCTAACTTTATAGATCTAAGTCCTTCACCGTTAATCAAAAAATATTAAAATCAACTGAATGCCTTATCCATTCGTATTTGTGACATGCACGCAAAGGCAGGCCTGTCATCACTTTTGCCTGGTTAATTCCATGATCTAGATCTAGATGAGAAAGAGATCAGGCTATGCAGAGGTAAACTGATTTTGCATTTGGAAAAAAAAACGTAAAGTAAGACAGAATAAAAGATCTAGTTTCAGTAAATTAGCTTAGAATGAAGTGTCGATTCTGATCAGCATGTGCAGTTCACACAGACTGACTAGGAACCATACTTTTTAACGTTTTCCAGATGGTCCCTTTTTGCGTAACAAGCCACATCATTTAAGCGTATTTATGTTAAACTAGCTATGATTCAGCAAATATTGTTCTTTGAAACAATGTGACGTCACGGTGACGTCATAAAAAACCAGAATTTCTATTTATAGTACGCTCAGCGGGTAATATGAAAAAATATTAACCCGTTAATATTATCTGAGCGGTGAATATCAGGAAATATTAGGTTTGTAATTATTGAATGATTAGGTCACGTGAGGTATAATAAAATAGTTTAATGAAACCCAATATTAACCAACCAAGCATTACTATCTTTTTCTTACAGAAATTGACAATACAGTGAGAGACAGGCAGACCGTAATACAAGAAAGCATTTCTTTTTTACTACTGAACAATTCATTTTCCTTGGAAATGATCTCTAAAACTTGTATTATCACGGCTTTCAGGTAAGAAAGTCATATGCCACCGAGTATGCAAAGATGAAAGCAAAAGAACTAAATTCTGTTCTTCATGAAATTGTAATTTCTGCAAAGTTCAACTGATGAAATTGATACCCACAAGTTGATATTATTCTATGTCCAAACTAATATACTTTTAACCCTTTCCCAAACAAGATCTGGTTTTGACGTCCTTAATAGAAATTGCTTGGGAAAACATTGAGAAAAAAGAAGAAACTGCTGATAACCAACAGTTTCTCCTTTTGTCTCAATATTTTCTGTGCTATATTATACAAATTCTATCTTAAACCAGGTCCATTTGTCGTCTGCAGCAGCTTTTGAAATGGAAATTTAGAAAATTTGACGTTTGGGAAAGGGTTAAATCTCTCACAGTGATCATTTCAAGGGATGACCTTGTTGTCTACCTACTTGAGTTATTCTGTTCTTGTTTGGCATGTTTTTGTCGACTTATCTCCAGCAACTTGTCATCTAACACTAGATTAACCACTCTTGTCCATACATAAATGGCTTTCTGCAAATAAAAATGCTATCTTATCAGATTTTGCACAATATCATTAATACATTAACCCTTTCCCAAACAAGGCTGGTTTTTGACGTCCCTAATAGAAAAGGTTTGGGAAAACATTGAGACAAAAGAAGAAACTGCTGATAACCAGCAGTTTCTCCTTTTGTCTCAATATTTTCTATATTATATTTTACACAAATCCTATCTTTGATATCTTCCATTTTGTCATTTGTGGCAGTTTTTGCAGTGAATCACCCTAAAATATTGTTGTTTGGGAAAGGGTTAAATTGAGTTGAATGCAGTTTTACATCCCATTAAACAGATTAGGTCATATGGAGGCAGGACTTCGGTTTAAAGTCTCATCCTAAAGACCGAATTTCAAAGATTACTAAAAGTCTCATTTTACCGAAAAAGAAATTTTCAAAATAACATGATTGGCAAGTCATGACAATAATATACAGATTGAAGTAGGGAAAAATTAATTATGAAACATAAAATTTAAGTAACCACTTAAAATTTTGTTCTTATCGGAAAATAATCCTATCAAGAGGCAATAGGTTGGTATTCTACTCTTCCATAAAAAAAATCTAACATTAAACCTATTCCCAAATGACAAAAGTTAGACCTGTCCCAATTCAAAAATGTTGCAGACAACAGAATTAACATTAAAGAAGAAAATTCTCTATAAGCTAAAATTTGTGTAAGTAATAATATCTATTATTTTCTAACTTAATCCTTCTCATGCTGTTCATGTAATATTACTGTTGTGGCCAAAGCTTAGGCAGACAGTATAGACTAAGATCAGTCTACACTGTCTGCATTTTACTCCGTAATTGTAGCAAAAACTTGAAACAAACTGATTGAAATGTCTCTTAAATTGGCATTTGTTTGAGACAAAATTAAGTTCCGCAGGACAAGGGTTAAAATCAGCTTGTCTTTCTAGATACTTACTGAAATGACAGCAAAGCCCTGTTTTGTATCCCCGGTGATGATTTTACACAGTGTTACAGAAATCCCAGGTAGAAAGGAGGCATAGATACCACCTATATCTGCCTTTATGCACTGGCTATCTGAAATATACACAAACAAATATATCATATTGGAAAATGGCTCCTTTTTTCCCAATTTCAAAATAAAAATTTCCCAATTTTTAAAAACTAAATTTCCGTAAATTTGAAAATAAATAATGATCAATTATCTACTGGCAATTCTTGTCACAAAGAAGCAGTGTGTGTTCTATAATTCAGTTAATCTGGTTATAAAGTGTTGTTTAAGAAAATTCATTTTAATTTGAACATTTATTCTCCTGTGTCTTCTTTTTCCCAATTTGACCAAAATCGCGCTAAAATTCCCCAAAATGGCTTACCAGGGCCCCTTCCCAATTTCTGAAAGAAAAGCCCTGAAAGAACTTGTACATGGATATGCAATCCTGAATAATCTCGTCAGATCACGCATGAAATATTATTTTTGACATTTTATCCTCCAATGTACTAGTAACCAATATACTGTGGGATCATAAAAAGTTAAGCATACATTTCTTGATAACTCACATTTTGCATCTGCCTGACTTAAGTCCAGCAGACACTCCATGGCGAGAATTTTCACATTTCTTGCCTTCTCTACCTCTGCTATATTTAACAGAAGGGATACTGCATGCCCAAGTAATGGTAGAAACATCACTGTGTACAGGTGCTGAAGTACACTGAAATCAAACATTACAAGTTAATATTACACGGGTGGTAAACGTAGAAACTAGCTCCAAAAAGAGTCAATGGTATTTTGTTGCCTCTTGACATACGGGTACTTCCGCGGTAGTTGCATCGAGGGAAAATCTGTAAACAAAGCTAGGTGTCGAGCTCATTTTTCTTTAATTCTTTTTCAGAGATTTTTGGAAAAATCCAGCGACGCTGTAATAAGAAGAAATAGACAACGTATGTTGCGCAAAAGAATATACGGTGTTAGTTAGCAAGGTTTACAGAAGTACTGATATGTCATGAGGCAACGAAATACCATTGACTCTTTTTGGAGCTATTTTCTCCGTTTACAACCTGTGTATTGGGCATGCCAACATTACAGCGAGACCCAGAGCTTCAAGAAGGCAATGGTTCATTTAATGTTAAAAATCTCTCATGCATGGATGGATCTAGAGGGGGGTCGGGGCTCCGACACCCCTCCCCCCCACCAATGGTCAAAAATCAAATTTTAATGTATAACATTACAAGTTTAACACATTTAAAGCTACCATTTGGGCTTAGACCTCCCTCCCCCCCCCTGGAAAAATCCTGGGGACTTGGACCCCCCTGGAAAAAAATCCTGGATCCGCCATTGCTCATGGGTACTCTTTGAAACAGTCTCATAACTTTTGAAATACTAAATCACTTGATTAGTAATTATGCTCTAGATAGTTTTTATTAACAACCATACACAGCATTTCTTCCGTTAGTCTATATATTTTCTGTTCTTTATAGTACACAAGTTTTATCTTTACCTACATTCATGGTGTTGCATGCAGACTGCAGCAGCTTTCAAATTCGATAACTGAACAATGTTGATTTTGAAAGTTTTAACCCTTTCCCGAACAGCCAAATAATGGTAGTCCAATTTCAAAAGCTTCTACGTACGGCAAAAGGGTGTTGATAGAGGTAGGATTTGGGTACAATGTATCAAAGAAAATATTGAGGCAAAAGGAGAAATTGCTAATTATCAGCAATTTCTTCTTTTGTCTCAATGTTTTCCCAAGCCTTTTCTAATAGGGACGTCAAAACCAGGTCTTGTTTGGGAAAGGGTAAAATCAATCCATTACCTGTATTCCGAGTTCTTCACTAAAGTCCTCAATGTCTGTATTATAGCTATCTTCAACTCTTCTGACAGTTTTGCCACTGTGAACATACAAATTTCAATATAAAATTTATTTGCAAACATTTGTTTTACATGTTAATCTTGATTACTTACAGTGAATGTCAGCAAAAGGTTGCTTTATATCACTAATATTCCAAGTTAAAAGAAAATATTGCATTTAAATGTAAGTAGTTACTTGTACCTTTAATAAAATACGGATATTGCCTTAAAATTTTAGTATTCCATTCAATTGACAAATAACCAATGTTACTCAATCAGAAAAAAGAATTACCAATCAATGATTCGGTCACCAATTAAACTCTAAAATTGATATCTTCTTTCATCTTATCAAAATAAATTTGAATATTTCAATGTTATCAAAGCTTAACTTGACTTGACAACATTTTTCAAGGTAATTTCGCGCAGCAAAAACAACATGTAATTATGAAACACATTACAAATACCACCAAAATGGCCAATGTCATTTTTTCAGATAGACAGATGGACAGACGGACAGATACAAGTAAAACAAAATACACCCAATCTTTCAATATGGGGGCATAAAAATTGCAGTATGACTAGAATTAATACTACCTTTGCTCTGATCAGTAGGACAAGATAGCATGGTTGTAGCTGTGTTGAAAATGTCCTGGAAGAAATCCCATCTGGTTATCTTGGTATGGCCCAGAACATACTCCATACATGTAAACAGGTCTAAATATAGATCTTGACTCCTGAAGATATATTATGAAAATACAAATATTGAACAAGGATAACAAAATGTATATATTGAACAATGAATCATTGAAGATATCTAATCACAACCTGTGGTGGATCCAGGATTTCTATGAAGGGGGTTCGAGCATAATAAGGGGATCATTCTCCTATTTATTACATCTATAATTTGACTGATTTTCTGTATGATTGAAAATGAAATAAAATAAGGCTACAGAGAGGAGGGGTTGTTTAAATCCTCCAAACCCCCTCTGCAAAAACCACTGACAAATCACAGGGTTTTTTCTCCTTCTTTGGACGGGTCCGTAAAAAGGACCCGTTCCCAATGCCTAATAGGGTATTTTTTTCCCAAAATCTGGAAAGAAAATTCCCAATGCAAAAGTTATTCCTTCTTTTTGAATGAAAATTCAATCCTTCCCTTTCATATGTTGAGAAAAAAATATCCAGAGACAATCTGAAAGTCCCTTCAGTTGATTTCATATAGTTAACTATACACAGTATTCAATTTTTGTTGGAGTATGTGATGAAAATGTTTTCCCAATTTTTGACAAAACAACGCATTTTTCCCAATTTGCCTGGTTTCGGACCCGTTCACAAAAGTACTAGAAAAAACGCTGAATCAGTACCTGTATCAGTATCTCAGTCACAAATTAAAACATTTTATAGTTTGCAGTTAAACTCATCTTATAAGACTTAAATATAAATTTATTTTACTTTTACCCTTTCCTAAACAAGACCTGGTTTTGACGTCCCTAATAGAAAAGGCTTGGGAAAACATTGAGGCAAAAGAAGAAAGTGCTGATAACCAGCACTTTCTCCTTTTGCCTCAATATTTTCTGAGCTATTTTGTTTACAAATCCTTTCTTTGGCAGCATTCATTTTGCTGTTTGCAGCAGCTTTCAATTTGGTCCACCCTAAAATATTGTCATTTGGGAAAGGGTTAAAGAGCTTGTTTGATTGTTAAACAGTTTTACCATCAATCAATCAATGTTCGACATTGTTACCTTGTGGATGTGAACTTACTGTCGTTTAGGATGTTTGAGTATCACTCGAAGTGGAAACACCACATATTCTTGTAGGTCTTGTAGAAAAACAATGTTGATTGATTGTAACGCCCCAAATAATCGTGATATATTTGGTCTGGTATGCTCCTTGGTCAGCTGTACACAGTAGGGCTTTAACAAATTAAAGGCTTCAGTCCTCAACGCATCCCTACAATAAACAATTCAAACAACAGGATAAGGTCACTAGTTCCACTAGTCTAATGCTCCAACCAATGAGCTAGGGATCAACAGATTGTGATCATCAAAATGTCACTAGTCTAAGACAGATACAGACGAAAAAAGTTATTATCTCGTCCTTGATAGTTTACAGGTTGATTGATTGGGACTTAGCGCCTCTTTTAAAAATCTGAGTCTTCTCTGATGTAAATACGCTCTTTGATATTTTGATTTTTCGCTATTTACATCAGAGAGCGTTGCTCTTTGAAAACAGCGGAAAGTTCGGTAACATCATCATCATCATCGGTGTTTCATGTTTAACGTGCAGGTTCAGGAGCATCGTCCACGTTAGTAGGCTCCCTTCCAGGTAACTGGCTCGCTGCACGCATGGCTGTCCTTACACCTGTCCTCCATCTGGTCTTGTCGTGAGGGTCGATAGTTTTGAGATTCCATTGTTGGCGATCTTTCTCAGCTAGCTGCTTCCAAGTTGTTTTTGGTCTTCCCGAACGACGTGTCCCATTGACATTTATGTCATATGCAGTTCTGATGGCCCCTTCAGATCTTTCCACATGCCCATACCATCTCAACCTACGTTCCCTAAGGATAAGTTCCAAGTCCTCGAGGCCGAGCTTCTTGCGGAGATCGCATGATCTGGTGGTGCGGATATCTTCTGTTTTTACGCCGCATATCTGTCTGACCATGGCGTTGTCATTTCGCTGTAGGCGTTGAAGATTTGGCTTGGACAGAGGCCATGTTTCGCTAGCATATATCATGACACTTCTGACGCAGGTACTGTACACTTTTCCGCGTGTTTGGTATGTGAGATGGCGTGACGTGAGGATTGGCAGTAGCTCTTTGAATTTCCTCCATGCCGCTTTGACTCTGGTCACTGTTGCTTGCTCACGTCCACCTGCTGCTGACAGCATATCACCCAGGTAGCAGAAGGATGCTACCACTTCCAGCTTGTCCTGACCAACCTGTACTTCAGTCTGCGGTCTACCATCCAGTGGTCTCGCAACTCCCATACAGCGGGCACACTTGTAGTTTGGGTCCTCTTTGATCTTTTTCAAACCACTACATTTCTTGTGGACCCAATTTCTGCAGCCACTGCATAAGATGCTGTTGCTGCCGACACCAGTACAGCAGACGGCACACGGAAACTTTCTAGATCTCTCTAAAACGTCCAGTCCAGAGCCGCAGACCATGATCTTTGTCTTCTTAGCGTTCACCCTGAGTCCTTTCTTCTCCATACCTTCCTTCCAGGTAAGCAGTCTGGAGACACACTCCTCGAGTGATTCCGTGACAATGACTAGATCATCTGCATAGAGGTCCTCCCAGGGGACGCCAGTTCTGAATTCTCGTGACAGGGCCTCAAGCACCACGATAAAGAGAAGTGGGCTAAGTACCGAGCCCTGGTGGACGCCGACCTTAACATAGAACTCATCACTGTATCCTTCTCCTACACGTACCGAACTGCGTGCGTTATTGTACATACCCTGGATGAGACGTACTATCCATTCTTCCACTCCAAGCTTCCTTAGTGCCCACCAGATGACTTTGCGAGGAACTCTGTCAAAGGCCTTCTCCAAATCAACAAAGGCCATGTACAGTCTTTTGTTGGCTGCTAGATACTTTTCCTGGAGCTGTCTGACAACGAAGATAGCGTCTGTTGTGCCTCTTCCAGGAACAAACCCAAACTGTGAGTCATCTATCGTAACCACTTGTCTAATGAGACTGTCAACGATCCTCTCTAGGACTTTCATTACCTGTTCTGTTAGCTTCAGTCCACGGTAATTTCCTCTGTCCAGAGCATCACCTTTACCTTTGTACAGACAGACAATAAAGCTTCTTTCCCAGTCTGACGGAACTTTGCCATCCTTGATGATGGATGTTGCCAGGTCACGGATCATATCAGCTCCCTGGTCACCTGCTGCTCTGATCATTTCTGCAACAATGCCTGATGGACCTGCAGCTTTTCCATTCTTCATTTTGGAGATAGCCTTTTTCACCATTTCTGTTGTAATTGGTATAGGCGGACCTTCTACTGGGTTTTCTTCGGATAGGTGTGTTGGGTCCCAATCAAACTCTACGTTTAGGAGTCGTTCGTAATGCTCCAGCCAGGCTTGCTGCTTGGAATCATCATTTAAGGACATCTCACCGTTACAAGTAACTTGAAGCTTTGTTTTTGTGTATCATATCGAATCACTCGGTAAAACACTGTAGGGTATAGATCAATAAATCAGTTTTTGTCATACCTGACCAAAAATTTCATTTCAAATCGGCCTGCTGGATGAGTATAACCTTTGGTTTTGAATGGAAGGTCAAGGTAAACAAAGGCTGCTCAGGTGAGGGTTGTTGCAAAACATTGCCTATTAACCTTTTAGAAATACTTTTTGGTCGTAATTTTTTTCAGCAGCCATAACAATAAATGGTTCATTTATCGATATCATCAGGGGTTTTAACGATAGCCTTTAAGATCGGACGGTGAACGATGCACAACAATTTGTTGCGAACTTCTTGATTTTTTCAAAGAGCAACGCTCTCTGATGTAAAAAGCGAAAAATCAAAATATCAAAGAGCGTATTTACATCAGAGAAGACTCGGATTACTCTTTTAACTGCTATCCATGGCCATATATCACTGCGACATATTGCTGACAAGCCATTTTGACTGTTTTTCTATCTGGCAGATCCGCTTTGCCACCACATATTGTGCCAGGTAACAAGTACTTGACATGGTTACCCTTGCCACCTGACAAAAAGTTAATTTCTATCACTGATGATACAAGGTGTCACAGGGGAAATGGATTTAGGAACAAGGTCTGTTTAAAATCTCTAGAAAATATATATGCAAGCGCTAAATCTAGTTAGTTGATTAAGACACGAAATAGCACACAAAGATAACTAACGAAAAATAATAAAAAGGCTAACAAATCTACAGCAGAAATTTGGTTTTGTGTCATTCGAGGTCGGAGCAGAAAATGGATAACGCGAAAACCGATTTTGAAACAGATTATTTCAACTTAAAATACAGCTGAATAAGATGAAATCGCATCAAAATAGTTGTGAAACTGTAAAACATATCATCTACTTACATGATTTATTTCAACTCTGTCTTTCAAGTAAGCATTTTCTGAAATAAACTGTGACTTTTGTGGACGCAATCTGCGTCAAAAAGTATAGACTGGATCTCTCTAAAGTCTCTAGTCTAAAATATACTCGACGCATGAGTTGCAGACGACAACTTCATGAATGTTGCAGTTCCAAAGCAAAACCTTTTTTGCGTCTCTGAAAGAAATGCTTTGAAAAAAAAAACATTGAGAAAAAAGAGAAAACGGCCAGGTCAGCCGTCTCATTCTGATAGATCTAGAATTGGGATCTAGCCTAAGTTTCTAGAGATCTAGTCTAGATCTAGATCTAGATCTAACCAGCAACTTCTCATTTTTCTTCAAAAGATTTTTTTTATCGATAGGCCTATAGAATCTAGATCTAGATCAAAGACGTAGGAAGAGGGGGATCAGGGGGTCGGGCCTCCCAATAATTTAGAAAGGGGTCCCCCCTGTGCCCCCCCATAATAGGCCTACACTCATATCTCCATTTAGGCTAGGCCTCCCAATATTATAAACCTTTCTACGCCTACATCTAAAGATACAAAGATACAGGCTACACATTTTCTACTTTTGATATCATTTATTTTGTCGTTTGCACCTTTTACAGTAGACAATTGAGTTTTTATGATGTCATAAAACTAATTGATTGACTATGTCTAGGCCTTCTATCTATCCCCTATCTATAGATCACTCAATAGGGACGAGTGAAGAACTATCCCGAAAATGAAAGAATTTATGTCAATCTAAATTGGGGTAGATCTACCCTGTAACTAGATAGGAGCTATATTTACTATTCAAATTCATTGCAATTCGTCAAGAATGCCCCTATACCAACTACGAAGTAGGGCGGCGGCCCATATTTTGGTATTTGTGGCCCGTAACGCTATTTAAAAGGGACCCTCTCGCAGATGTGAAAAGTATCGACCCTATATAGATCTAGTCAATCTGCGCAGTCCGCTTAGCCTGACTAAGGGCAATTCTTTTCACTCTAGCCTAATATACTTTCTAAACTTGATTGTTTAAACCTATCTTATTACATGGTCATTTTCCAATTACAACATTACGTTGTCATCTCCTGAGTCTGGTCCAATCGCCAAATTTGAATTTATAGCCTTTCCATAAGGTCCTTTTTAGCGTCACGGGTCACATCAAATGATTTGTGAAGACTCCAACACTATTAATTGGTGGTTTATTTAGGCCAACATACGGAATTTCATTTAATCCATTACCAGGCGGAATAATTTTGTACAGGTCCTTGTTCAAAGACGTTGCATGCGAAACTTTCAAATTTTATGGTTTATTTCTTGTTTATATATATTTATTTTCTTGCCTTTCTCGACAGAAAACATTGTGGGAAATGAAGGAATTTCCACTTGTCACAAGCAATTTCTTCATTTCCACAATATTTTCCAACGTCTTTATCTTGTGTGGTGTCAAAAAGCGTCCTTATTTGGACATTTGGGTTCAACAAATAAGAACGCCTTTCCTACTTCGCTGACTAACGGTACTTTCAGTGCTTTTATTTCTTACAAAGTTTTGCTTAACATTCTAACAAGAATAGAAGTCTGAAGCCAATGCTAACACACTTAAATTATGTAAAAGGACAGAGCCCAACGAACTGATGTGACTTTGTTAGTTTAAGACACTAGGAGGGCCAGTGTTCTCCCAAGCCCAATAAGCTGTATCGGCCCCACTACAGCTTCATCTAAATAAGTGTTATGCCCCTACAGCTTGAAAAGCACCCCACAGCATTATTTCTTCAAAATGGTTAACCAATTAGAGGAATTTGAGTTATTTCTTTCATGTCAAAACTGATGAATTAAGTCATTTTGTACAATAAATTATGCATAAAAAACATTATTGGAAAAAAATGAGCAATTTCTTCTTTTCCCATTATGTTTTTATTCACAATAACTTGCATAAACACTGTATCATAAGCCTCCAACGATACTGCCACTACAGTCTCAAATAATTCTGGAGAGAACCTTGAGGGCCCATTTTTATATTGTATGAAGGTGGATTCAAGCATTCTATCCACCATTATATATATAGATCTATTATACCGAACACTTCGTGCAATTTCGGGCATAGCCCTTGGCAAGGGGAATTGACGATGATATGTATACCCTTGTCATTTTTAAGCGACCTCCGTGGCAACAGAAATTGAATAGGGATACCCTCATTATAGGCTAAGATCCATCGCCACGTTTACGAAGTGTTGGGTATCTAATGATGGATGGAATGCTTTAATAATTCGATGTCTAAATGCCGAAATTTCAGACTTAAACAACTTAAAAATGTATCTGCATACAACACGATTAATGTTCCAAGATAAACAAAATGTTCGTGATGAAAAGTGATAGAAACGTCTTTAAAAACGGGGCCAGGCCCCGGTTAAGTACGTTCTCAGACTCAAATCTGAGCACCGTGCTCAAATAGCACGAAATCCTCGTGAACTTAAATCGAATACCATTCAACGCTGGAGCGTATTCCTTTGAAATTGGGCATGTTCTCATGAGAATGTACTTAAGTTTTTTTTCGAGAAACCTGGGCCAGGGCCAGATTTTGTTAAACGAGTTTTCAAGTTGAAACAAACAAAGCCACATCATTAGGTAGAAAGACTGTACACTTAAAGACACTTCTAACGCAACACTTACCTTTTTGGTAATAACTTGAAATTTAATGAACCATTTTTCATGAAATTTTCAACACATTTAATTCATTCACCTTTGCATAATATCTGCATTTTTCATAAAGAAACATTGAGTTTACATGCTTAAATTTGCAGTTCATATATTATGACTAGAAAACAAAAAGTCGCAAAAAAGCTGTGCGAGCTGATAACGTAAATTAATGTTATTCACATAACATCAGTAAAGTTTATGACATTCTGCTAACATTCTGTGTGTACGTCATGGACCTAAATGACACGAAGACACCCCTTTTTCATTGATAAAACATAATTGATTATGAATCTTTGCGGGATCATTCTTAACTCGTCTCTTTTAAGTTCGTATTCCAGTTGTTGAAAATTTCTTGGAGCAAAAGGGCGAAAAGCTATTGTCTGGTAACAAATTCGATGATTTTGTGCAATGCTGACACACACAGGCGTTATTTCTTAAACAAAATAGGTGCAACTGAATTCTAGTATTGCTTCGCATGTAAAAGCATGTTATCAAATATAATTAAGCAGTGGTATGAGATATGAGCATGATTTGGTGACGCTGCTTTGATGCTATTGAATTCTGCAATTGCCTGGGGTTTTGTGACTTTTCATATTTGAGTCTTAGTAAAAAGCCTAAATATTTTTTATGTTCGGATCGGTCGATTTTGATGAAACTGACAGAAAATATGCAAACGTAGTTGATTTATTTTGCTGAAAATTTCATAAAATATACTGAAATAATTATTTAATTATGATAAAAAATGTAAGTGTTGCGTTGGAAGTGTCTTTAAGTGTACAGTTTGTGTGTCGTTGCACTTTCACCGGCTTCAACATATAGCAGGAGCCTCAGCGTAACCAGGATTTTTGTGATGTTGAAGCCCAGTGTGTTTGGTCGCGTGTCTTTGATGCTTTTTGACATCCCTAAAGATGATAGCTCTTGAAAAAAAATTGTGGAAAACGGAAGAAATTGCTTTTGACAAGCAATTTCTTCCTTTTCCACGATGTTTTATACCAAGAGAGATCAAAATGTCATATGAAAATTCATATGAAATACCGGTAGTCGTCTGCATCATTTTTGAATTTGGAAGAGTCTAACTTGCTGCCACCTGGTAATATTGGCTTTAACCCTTTCCAAAACGACAATATTTTAGGGAGGTCTAAATTGAAAGCTGCTGCAGACGACAAAATGTATATTAATAAATATTGGGAATGTGTGTGATATAGCCAAAAATATTGAGGCAAAAGGAGAAACTGCTGGTTATCAGCAGTTTCTTCTTTTGTCTCAATGTTTTCAAAAGCTTATTCTATTAGAGGCGTCAAAACCCGGTCTAATTTTGGAAACGGTTAAAGGACGATTTGGATGTATCTATGGGTCTTGTTTTACATACTTTGTCTCTCAGACACACCGCTCTTGAAAAGAGTATGTTGAAGCCCGAGCTTCCAGGCCTACGCCTAGTTACGCGCCCGTATAGTCTAGTAAATATACACTTGGATCTGGACAAAATTAGAACAGAAATGAAACCTATGCTATTGTACTCGGGAAATACCCACCTTTTCACAGAAAAAAATACTTCGATCCCTCCGTTGCGATTTGAGTAATTTTGGGTCAAAAATGTTTTTTTGGCGAAAAATGTGAAAAATTGGAATTGGAATTTTTTCATGAATTTTTTGTTCTTATGCATTTTTTACGTGAGAAAATGGTAGAGAATATAAATTAGATGGGTACAAAAGGAAGATTGTTTTTTGTTGAAAAGCTACTTTATAAAATTTCACCGAATATATGCTGAGTCAAAAAAGAAAGTGTGCACAGAGAATAACTGGAATTTCTATCGTAATTTTGAATATTGATATTATAATACTGGTATCAAATTAAAGATAATTCAATTGCCTATGCGAAGTTGTCTTTTTGAATTGTGTGAAATGGAATTTTTCTTCTGTTTTCTTAAGATATTTGAGATAGGGGTCAATTTCGGAATTCACAGAACTTGCTGACGAACGCGAGAAGATTAAATAATGCAATTTTCTTGGGATTTCTGCTTCAATTTCTATTGTGACATGTCTTAAATGAATGACGGCAAACATCTGCGGTCTCACTGATCGAACAAAACGTTTCGTTTAATCGTTTGGAATTTCATTGCGTCCATATTGCAAGACGCGTTCCACGTCCAGCAAATTCTTTAACTGTACACTTAATTTTGCGAAACTCAGGCTATAAAGATGTTCGGCCCTACACTACACTCATGACTAATTTTCACTTGTCCCTTGCCGATGACGACGTGCCGCATGCAAGCGTAACGTGAGATTTAGGCATCATGATAATGTGACAAACATGTGGTCCCAAATCTCTTATGAGCCGTCTATCTGCCTTCGTCGATTTCAAATATTGCGTACATAGGCTTGCTTTACTGAATTGCCATAAATTGTGTAGTTTTGAAACGTTGACGTTAGGGCGTCAACGTCATGTAACGATCTTGTCTAGTCATTGCTGCATTCAGGATATCAGACTTAAGCCTATCAAAATGTACCCCTTGTTTTAGAAACATGATTGCAAACGCCTAATTTCAGAACGATGACATTTAAACGACTACGACACGTTTTACGCCGGTTCAAGACACTGGGAAACTAACGTGTAAAATCTGCTGTGTTTACTATGACGTAGCATCTTTTACTATTCAGAATTTTGAAATTTTGTGTTTGATTTAGCTTTTGTGCATTTTAGAATTCAGATTTTAGACAATAAAGTTTATTATGAAACGTTTGTTTTTATAACCACGTGCAAAAAGGTGCTAACAGCGTTTTGCGATATGCCAGACAATTTAATCATCAAAGTTGCTTCCCATGTCAATAGACATGAGAAAGTTGATAGCGTAACTCTGTGTAGAAGTTTGGTGTAGTTAATTGCAGTAGTTACGTAGATATTTAAAGTAGAAGTATGCACACTTTCTTTTTTGACTTAGTATATTTTCAAAATTTCACATAATACATTTTCATAAAATCAAAAGGAGTTGTTCATTAAGGGCAGGCCCGTAGGAAGCAATTTCATATGGGGGGGGGGGGGGGGGGGCTAAAGCCCTTGTCCAGAATATTGGGGGGAGGCTAGTTTGAATTTTCCCAAAATTTTCAGTGTAAAATTAAGAAAATTCGGCATTTTTTGCCAACATTGGGGGGCTTAGCCTCCCCCTAGCCCACCCCCTGTTCCTACGGGCCTGCAGGGTCTACTCAATATGTGATTTTTAGAACTAATTTATTTCCTTCGTTTTTTGATAGACTAATTAGCGCTTTTTGACACCCTTGGACACTGGCATATAAAAGTAAAAAAAAAAAGTGGAAAATGATAAACAGATGACAAACAATTCCTTCATTTCCGTCCATGTTTTCTACTATGAAAGAACAATAACTGTAAATTTATTTTGTACACTTGGAATTGTCGTCTGCAACACCTTTGATTTCGGATCAGTCTTTATTTTTGTAGTCTGTTGGTAATGGAAAGTGATCAGTTTATTATTAATTAATACTTCTTGATATCTAGACCTGTAATCTTCTATAGTTGACGATAAATGGCATGGCAGAGCATCTCTATAGATCTAATAGCTAGAGATGCTATGTCTGCTAATTTATCTAGACCTATAGGCCTACTAAATTAATAGACATTTTGCTAAAGACTGCACTGATCAACATCGGATAGCTCTGTCGGCAACGTTGGCGTCTATCAATATAGGCCAGAGGAAAAGGACTCTGGCCCGGAAAATGTCTTTTCCACTGTTCGATTGACACCTTTCCTGGTCCTAAAGTGAAAGATGACTTTATATTTTTGGTATTTTTCGTTTCGCTGATTTAAAATGTCAAAATAAGGAATATGAATGATCCGAATCGTGTTTATTTGACCCTCGTCCTATCCCGATTTTTTCCAGACAGACCTAGTTGTCTGCACTAAACCGCTTGTCGAATTCTTCAAAGATTGTCGGTAATTGAAAAATGCACGGATAAGTGGTTTCCCGTCTATTGAAATCGGTAAATTCCAGTCTATTCACAAGGTCGTATTTGATTTGTGGCACATATATATAAAATGTTTTTAATGTTTTAATCGAACGAAATCGGTCTAAAATATTCAAATGTAATTTTAACAGAGCTATATATGTTTCTTTGATGTTAATAAATATATATCACATGGAATATTTTGAGTAAAGAGACTAAAATAGGATATTTATTTCCAATCGCAACATCTTTGGAAAACGATGAAACAAAGAAGCCAAATTGAAGTACTTCCGGTTTCATTTCCTACACGTGCATTTGTTTATCCTGGATAAATTTCTTAAAAGATGGGCAGAAAGTTAGATCCGGAGAAGGTTAAACTCGGAAAAGGGAAGAAAAATAAGAAGCAAATAGATCCTTCACCACTTCTGCTCGGTAAATCTTTTGAAGAAGACAGTATTTGTATTTTTTTTAAATCTAGCCCATGTCGAGGATTTATCATGATTGTTGGCAAAATCAAATAAGAGATTCTTTTCAGTTCGGCAATTCTGAATTTGTTAATGTATGCCTAAGCAGTTGATGGATTTTCCAACTCATGTAAAAGTCATCAAATTCTGTAACAAGTTGAGACATAATCCGAGTCTTCTCTGATGTAAATACGCTCTTTGATATTTTGGTTTTTCATAATGACCAACACGGTTTTCCCTGGGCATAAGAATTTGGGGGTCATTGTGACTCCCCTTGCCTCCAAAGCTTGGGTCATTTCTCAAATTTTGGGGGTCAAATTTTGTAAACACCTTAGGACTCAATTATATCATTCGAAAAAGAACTACAAAAAGAGAACAAATTTCAATGTAAAAGAGCATACAACAAATATATAGAAAATATTGTAGTGACCTAGTGCTCGATCTGCCAAACAAGGTCACTTGCACTCAACTTGCATCAAAGCTAAAATCCCTTAGAACAGTCGTAGACAGTTATAAATACACAAATCAATAGTTTTATATTCATATTTTACGAAGATGCATTAATTACCTGTTGTCATTCATTAGTTTATCTGTAAAAAGACAAATTGTAGTATTTTTACTTCATCAGCGCTTGAGAAACTTTTAATGGCCGCCATGTTGTTTGTTTACATCTCGCATTGCATGATGGGATTTGTTTAGACTAGAACCCAACGATGAAACTTTTCTAGAGCTGTCATCTGTCTTTGCAACTCGTTTTTAGCCTTATTACTAGTCAATTTCTTATGCTTTTATGCTAGAATCGTAGATTAACCATTTTTCTATGTATGTAGTATGTAATTTGCGTAACTTTCATTGTAAAAGCCCCTGAAAATGCACTTTTACTGCACTGGGTATCAAATTCCCACCATTTCCCACATGATGCGGAAATTTTGCTGGAAATGCGGGGTCTCTTCCAGCATTTTTCCCTAACACTGTGGGAAGAATCCGGCATCTTGATTGGCTAGGATTGATAGACGAAACTGAGGGAAAATCGTATGATCCTAGTATAAATACGGTCTTCCCACAGATTTTTACTGACTTCACTTCTAAACTTTGGAAAGGAAACATGTAGAATTATTTTAGGTATTTGAAAACATTCTTTTTTTTAGTTTTTTTTCTTTTATTTTGACTTTGGGAATCAATTCTAAATTAGTTATAAGCATCTAAATTTGCAGCCGTATTTATTTTGTCTTTGGTTTTGTTTTGGAATTAGGATTAAATTGAAGATAAGACTTTCTGGCTTTGACTTTGGCATTTATCATTGATTCTTCTGAATTGTTGACTTAGATTTAAATTGTTATTGTAGTTTTTAGTTGTAATATTAATTACTTTGGTAAAGTTTAAACTGAATCTTTGTCTTTTGCTTCTTGATTTTAGCCCTGCATTTTGAGATTAAAATTAACCCTTTCCTCTTTGGCAATTATTTTTTTGTGTGAAGTCCAACCCCCCTTATTTCCCGCTAGCCATCCAACACCATGTAGGTCGAGTCGTCGAGCCACCATCGCAGCTTCCCCTAGAGCGCGAGCGGACCACTTGCGCGCTACATAATTCATGTGTCAGAAGTGGGATCAGCATACCTTTCCACCCCGCTGATCCAGAGAGCCGAATCCAGGCCTATCCAAACCGGGGAAGACAGAAACCGACTCAACCATGTACCCTGATCCGGGCCACGATCCAGCAGACCAAACCACACCATTAGTCCTGTCCAGCCTGCAGCACCTGACCATGGGCCACTTCCAAAAACAGACAGGAGACCATAGACTCAGATCAGACTCAGGTAGGAATAATTTCTATAATTATTGCCTTGTCTCTCCTCCCCAGTGTAGACCCCCTGTAGACCAGAAAGTCAGGGCACCCAATTTGGGCCATTACCAGAGCAGCCTGACCAGAGAGAACACCACCTACCATAGAGGGCAGTCTGATCCGGATCCGACCCATTATCAAACCTATACTGACATGAGGAGATACCAACCCAGGCTTACCAATGCCATGCCATACTCCTCCGGCTGCCAATATCCAAGCTACCCCTTTCAAACCCTTTATTGTAGCAGGTATCCCCATCCTAGCGCCAGTGAGCAGCCTGACATGGGTAGAAGTGAGCCATGCTACACACAGTATAGAGACCTCCCTAGCCAATGCCATCCTATGAGACCAGCCCGTTCCCCCAAGGGCACCAGCAATCCAGCCAGTATGGTAGCAGAGAACCAGCCATACCAGAATGACTACCGCTACCCACAGCATAGACCCTTCAATGCCATGGCTGAACCAGTGAAGTATGAATCATACCAGAAAGGTGCCAAAAGGGTCAAACTTATGTTGTCTTATAATAATTGCTCTTTAAGCTCTATTTCAGGACCACAATCCAATGAAGGGCCAACCTACGGTACCCGCCGAGAAGCCAAAGCTTCCAAGCACCTGAAGCAAACCCATTCCAACCTGCACAGACAACCCCAGGACCATGCAGAACCGTTTGCCATAGAGAGTGAGGAAAGTGGGCCAGACCGAAGTCCAGCAAACTGTAACCAGCCATTCCAGAATCACTACCCAGAGCATAGGCCTCTCTATGACATGGTAGGACCAGTGGAGTATGAATCATACCAGAAAGGTGCCAAGAGGGCCAAACTTACGTTGTCTAACACTAACTTTTTTATGAGTTCTATTTCAGAACCACCATCCTATGAAGGGCCAAATCACTGTAGCCGGCGAGAAGCCAAAATTCCAAAGCACCTGGAGCAGACCCAGCCCAACCTGCACAGACAAACCCAGAGGCAAGCAGAACCCTTTACCATAGAGAGTGAGCAAAGCAGCTGCAACCAGGCAGACTGTAATCCTTGCCCCGATGTCCGCCCCCTTGCTGCATGCCAAATACCAGAGAATCAAGACCAGAATCAGGCCAACCATAACCCTGACCATGCTGTCTGTGCCATTGCCACTTGGAACCAGCCAAAGCCACCAGACCAAAGCCCAGCAGACAGCAACAATGACCAAAATGTCTACGCCAATAACCAGCCAAAGCCTCCAGACCATAGTCCGGTGGACTGTAATCTCAACCTAGGTGCCTGTCGAGTCTCCACCTGCATGATCCAAGAGCCTTCGGACCAAAGTGGAGCAGATCCAGTGAACAATGATCCTAACCCAAACGTCTGCGCCATGACCGCCCACAACAAGGGAAATCCTCCAGACCACATCCCTGTGGACCGTGACCTTGACAAAGATGTCAGCACCTTTTCCACCTGCAACAAACCAAAACCACCAGATCAAGGTCCAGCAGACATTAGCCCTGACCCGGAGGTGTGCTCCATTGCCGCACATAAAAGGCCAAGGCCTCCAGACCAAAAGCCAGCAGACCAGAACCCTTACCATGATGTCTGTGTGTTTACCGCCTGCAGGAAGCCGAGGCCTCTGGACCAAGATCCAGCAGACCATATCAGCCTCTTCGTCCCGTGTGACTGTGAGATGCCAAACTGTCCAGACCAAAGGGCTGCATACCATAACCATAATCCCAGCGTCTGCGCCTTTGCGGCATGCGAGAAGCCGAAGCCTCCAGACCCAAATTCAGCGGACCACGATTGTGATTCCAGTGTCTGCGCCTTCACCGCCTGCATGAAGCCGAAGCCTCCAGACCCAAATTCAGCGGACCATAACCGCGGCTCCAGTGTCTGCGCCTTCACCGCCTGTGAGAGACCCAAACCGCCCAACCAAAATCCAGCGGACCATAACCGTGATCCCTATGTCTGCGTTTTTGCTGCCTTCAGGAAGCCGAAGCCTCCAGACCAATATCCGGCAGACATTAACCCAGGCCCTAATGTCCGCACCATTGTAGCCTACAAAGAGAAAAGGCCTCCAGACCAAATACCCATACCACCATTTTGGAACTACCAACCCAGCGACATGATGTGGTTGAAGAGAGCCCGCTACGAGCACCTCCAGTAAAGTTTACCAGACCAAGGGCCAAATTTTATAACAAATTTAGTTTTAATTTTTACAGTTGTTTATTTGTTTATAGTTATACAGAGTTCCATGACATTACCAGTCATTTGGTGGCTGTCCGCCGTTACCAGTATTACCATGCTAGTGCTTGACCATCTGTAGTTTCCATACCAGGTCATGAGATGACTGTCCAGTCCAGTGTTCTGTACCAAGTCAAGAGTTGACTGTCCAGTCCAGTGTTCAGTACCAGGTCATAAGATGACCGTCCAGTCCAGTGTTCCGTACCAGGTCAAGAGTTGACTGTCCAGTCAAGTGTTCCGTACCAGGTCAAGAGTTGACCATCCAGTCCAGTGTTCCGTACCAGGTCAAGAGTTGACCGTCCAGTCCAGTGTTCCGTACCAGGTCAAGAGTTGACCGTCCAGTCCAGTGTTCCGTACCAGGTCAAGAGTTGACCGTCCAGTCCAGTGTTCTGTACCAGGTCAAGTATCGATCCGTCCAGTCCAGTGTTCCGTACCAGGTCAAGAGTTGACCGTCCAGTCCAGTGTTCTGTACCAGGTCAAGTATCGATCCGTCCAGTCCAGTGTTCCGTACCAGGTCAAGTATCGATCCGTCCAGTCCAGTGTTCCGTACCAGGTCAAGTATCGATCCGTCCAGTCCAGTGTTCTGTACCAGGTCAAGAGTTGACCATCCAGTCCAGTGTTCTGTACCAGGTCAAGTATCGATCTGTCCAGTCCAGTGTTCAGTACCAGGTCAAGAGTTGACCGTCCAGTCCAGTGTTCTGTACCAGGTCAAGTATCGATCCGTCCAGTCCAGTGTTCTGTACCAGGTCAAGTATCGATCCGTCCAGTCCAGTGTTCCGTACCAGGTCAAGTATCGATCCGTCCAGTCCAGTGTTCCGTACCAGGTCAAGAGTTGACCATCCAGTCCAGTGTTCCGTACCAGGTCAAGAGTTGACCGTCCAGTCCAGTGTTCTGTACCAGGTCAAGTATCGATCCGTCCAGTCCAGTGTTCCGTACCAGGTCAAGAGTTGACCATCCAGTCAGTATTTTGTACCAGGTCATGTGTTGACCGTCTGTACAAGAGTTACCATTCATGAGTTGAACATCCATCGTTTCCGCACCAGGTCACAGGCTGACCATCCACCAGTGATTCCAGTCTCCTCAAGAAGACCAGAGGCAGGTTTCGTTATCATGAGTTGATGATCCGTTGATGAAGTTCCATCTGTTATCCGATGTTTACGTTCTGGGCCATGGGATTTGCCCATCCGGTTTATTGGTCATGGGTTGACCGTCTGAGTGACCATCGGATGTCATGTAAGGTCAATGGTTGACCGTCTGGGAACAGCAACCGATCGTGGGCTATGAGAGACGAAAGCCCTGCTGCGAGTCAGGAGTTGAGTATCGATCCGTGGTGAAAAGTATCGATCCGTGGTGAAAAGTGAAAAGTATCGTTCCGTGGTGAAAAGTATCGATCCGTGGTGAGACTCTACGTGTAGTGGATGATGTTGTGAATGTATTTGCTAGAAATTAACATTTAGACTATTCCGCGTAGTGATCGCGTACTGTGTGTATCTGTATCTGATGTTTGGACAATTGCGTTATCAACAGTAGTAATTATCAGAACTTTAATAATATTTCCTTACAGTGATGCCCCGCGTAATTCACTAAGCCCCTTTTTATCAGAACACTAATTTTCCCCTTTTATTAGTCAATGATGTATGAACTCTCGTTTACATCGCGACCGTAACACATACTGATGGAGAAGTAACCTACCACCTCAAGACATTCGAGGGACCTCAACGTTTACTTTTACTTTGTAACTTTTGGCTATATGTAATGTACTATGTATAAGATTTAAGCCTTACCCCAGCATAATCGCACTGTCTCTATTTAGTATTTGTTGTCTGAGTTTACTATAGAAATGTGATTTGATTGTCCCAACGGAGAGAGAGAACCTTTCTATATAGAAAGATCTCACTCCCTCTTGTGTCAGTCAAAATCATTGCTGAGTCGTCTACCAAAAACTGTGCTTTTCATGTAAAATGTTATTTTTGCTCTGACATCCAATTTTTTGTTGTCTTGAATAAATTCATTTGATTGCTCCAGGAGTTAGAAAGAACCTTGCTGCTGAAGGATCTAACTTTCTCCTGCATCAGTCAAAAACAATGTGTCATCTGCAGTAAAATGTTTTTTAAATATTTGTAATGTTTAAATTAATATGTTGTTGACCATTATGTGTGTTTAATTTGTGTAAACGACTGTAGCCAGAAGAAAATTTATTTTGCCAAAGCAGAATAAACTGATAATCTTCTCGCAACATTCAAAATTTAAGATGTCTATGCTTATTGAAAAGAAGACTTTGCCACTTCTCACTGAATTTTAATGTGAATTTTGCTTGCTTATTTGTAAATGAAAATGTTTATTCATTAATTGGTAGTGCTTCAGGCATGTTAATTTAGTCAAAAAAAATTTAGTCTTTGTAATTGGATTTATGCAATTACATTCCAAGCATGGTTGAGAAGAAATTGACTGGCATGTCAGCTATTGTCAATCCTTTTCCACAATGTTTTGTTCATTAAATTCCATGCATGAAGGACTTGAAATGTTACATGTTTTGCAAAATGTAATTGTTTGTCAATTTGTTTGTTGTCAAAAGGCGAAAAAAGCTCACACATGTATATTGTCCTGTTATATTATAAGCATTATTGAGGAAGAATTGATGTACATTTGCATCAGCTCTTTTTCTACAATGTTTAAGTCACTTAGTTGAATGTGAAAATGTACAATGGCATTTATTTGTAATAATAATTAGCCTTTATTGTTAGCATTTGTTTGTTTAGACAGGTTGTTGTATGTATATAATGAATGTTAATAAGATTTCTCTGTGCACATAGGAAAATTGGAAATACAAGTTTTGCGTTTCCATTTTTCCTCTTTACGCAGCGTTTTCTTTAACGTAATACAGATTAGAGTGTATCCTTAACCGCAGCCAGGAACACGACCTTACTAGCATTGCATTTCGTCTTTGTTTGTGTGCCAGTCGGAGCTTTGGCACACCAACAGGGGGGTAATGATTATGTAGTGACCTAGTGCTCGATCTGCCAAACAAGGTCACTTGCACTCAACTTGCATCAAAGCTAAAATCCCTTAGAACAGTCGTAGACAGTTATAAATACACAAATCAATAGTTTTATATTCATATTTTACGAAGATGCATTAATTACCTGTTGTCATTCATTAGTTTATCTGTAAAAAGACAAATTGTAGTATTTTTACTTCATCAGCGCTTGAGAAACTTTTAATGGCCGCCATGTTGTTTGTTTACATCTCGCATTGCATGATGGGATTTGTTTAGACTAGAACCCAACGATGAAACTTTTCTAGAGCTGTCATCTGTCTTTGCAACTCGTTTTTAGCCTTATTACTAGTCAATTTCTTATGCTTTTATGCTAGAATCGTAGATTAACCATTTTTCTATGTATGTAGTATGTAATTTGCGTAACTTTCATTGTAAAAGCCCCTGAAAATGCACTTTTACTGCACTGGGTATCAAATTCCCACCATTTCCCACATGATGCGGGAATTTTGCTGGAAATGCGGGGTCTCTTCCAGCATTTTTCCCTAACACTGTGGGAAGAATCCGGCATCTTGATTGGCTAGGATTGATAGACGAAACTGAGGGAAAATCGTATGATCCTAGTATAAATACGGTCTTCCCACAGATTTTTACTGACTTCACTTCTAAACTTTGGAAAGGAAACATGTAGAATTATTTTAGGTATTTGAAAACATTCTTTTTTTTAGTTTTTTTTCTTTTATTTTGACTTTGGGAATCAATTCTAAATTAGTTATAAGCATCTAAATTTGCAGCCGTATTTATTTTGTCTTTGGTTTTGTTTTGGAATTAGGATTAAATTGAAGATAAGACTTTCTGGCTTTGACTTTGGCATTTATCATTGATTCTTCTGAATTGTTGACTTAGATTTAAATTGTTATTGTATTTTTTAGTTGTAATATTAATTACTTTGGTAAAGTTTAAACTGAATCTTTGTCTTTTGCTTCTTGATTTTAGCCCTGCATTTTGAGATTAAAATTAACCCTTTCCTCTTTGGCAATTATTTTTTTGTGTGAAGTCCACCCCCCCTTATTTCCCGCTAGCCATCCAACACCATGTAGGTCGAGTCGTCGAGCCACCATCGCAGCTTCCCCTAGAGCGCGAGCGGACCACTTGCGCGCTACAATATGGTGACAGAAGACAAAAATACCAAAAAACTATTCATTCATAAAAAATAAAAAATGTGACAGCAGCAGAGCTCCAGATAGCATGCGTATTTGCGTAAAATACGCATTGATTTGGTCTGAATACGCATTAACTTTTATAAAAATGTGTACAAATACGCATTCTAAATAATGAAAACGCATTTGATAATTGCCAGTTAGCGTATCAAGATCGGAAAATGTCGAGAAAAATCAGCCAATCACAGTCTTGAATAATTGGAATACCAATTACGTCACCACTGTGACCAGCCGAACGACCATCGGCTATTCTGTAGATCTACCGAATGATGCCGAGTGTTGTATTTGTTTGAATTTCAATCAATCGGTTATCTCCGTGAAAAGCAAATCGTTACTCGATTTAACAGACCATTGCGTCAATTCGTAAATCGCTAATGACAACTCGAAGGTGTTTGTTTGCTTTTCAAACCGGCAAACGAGTAAATCCACTGCTGAGCAGATCGTAACTTTAGGCGATTTTTGCCGATATTCGTTCTGAAGTGGCCCTACAGGCAGATAGCACACGATGGTAATCTTGTTCAGAAAAAAAACCTCAATGGTCAGAAACATACCGCGGTTAGATGGCCTCGAACCCTAAAATGAAAGTGGGTCGTTCCGGTCGGGTGTTCCTGTTTATTTTAGTCCTTTCCCGAACAGGAACGTAAATACGCCCCGCCTCAAAAATTAACTGGAAATACGCATTAGAAAAAATTCTGAGGGGTAAATACCCCTTGCCTCAAAAATTTATCTGGAGCTCTGCAGCAGTGGTGTTCCGTTGTTGAAAAAGAATGGCATTGGACATACCGATCCTAAAACCAAGGCTACAGTCCTGAATGACCAATTCAGTAGTGTTTTTACGGAGGAAGATGCTAGTATACAGGGGTCTCGTTTGCTAAAATTTGGGGCCGTTATTGGGCCCCATTCCCAATGGCAAAAAGTATCTTTTTTTCCCAATTCTCTGGAGAAAATTCCCAAATGAGGACCCAGAATGCCCCATGTTAAGACCTCATCTTCATTTACAAACATTTTGAAGACAGTTTTATAGTAGATTCTTAACCCTTTCCCAAACAAGACCTGGTTTTGACGTCCCTAATAGAAAAGGCTTGGGAAAACATTGAAACAAAAGAAGAAACTGCTGATAACCAGCAGTTTCTCCTTTTGTCTCAATATTTTCTGTGTCATATTTTACACAAATTCTATCTTTAATAACATCCATTTTGTCATTTGTGGCAGTTTTTTAAGTGGATCACCCTAAATTTTTGTTGTTTGGGAAAGGGTTAAACAAGAGTATGTACAAATGCATTTTACATCACTACAGCAGGGTCCAACATTAACTTTTTTGGTTACCAGACAGTCGGGCTTGTTGCTGCCAGATGCTGCTAGCCCTGACCAAATATGCACTGGTCCTGACCAAATATTTGGATGATTGGGAAAAGGTGTAAACAACAATAATCCTTTCATAAGATAAAAGACAGGTTTTGAATCACATATGAATGAAAATTTGAAGGATGGATGTTCTTGTTGTGTCACAGATCCAGTGTTTTCATTATGGTAATAGTGACTGAGATTTGAAATGAGGCTGACCAGTCAGTCTTGCAACTTGGGGATCTAACTAGCCCTGACCAAGCAGCAGGCAGTTAATGTCTGTCGGGCACAGGTTAATATTGAACCCTGTACAGTCTAATTTGCAGCTGAAACTGAGTGACAATATGAATACAAACTTCTTCTACTTTTTCCCAATTTAGGCAAAAACATCGATATCTTTCCCAATTTCACTGGCCCCTGGCCCCAAACAAAAATTGGTAGCAAGACCCCTGGTATACCACTACCTGATTTTGATTCTTGTGCAGCACCCACTATGAACCCTTTCTCTGTAGACGTCAAAGGAGTTGAAAAGCTGCTGAAAGAGCTAAATCCACACAAAGCCCAAGGCCCGGACAACATACCTTTCCGCTACTTGAAGGAACTAGCATCTGAACTCTCGCCGGCACTATGTCTCATCTTCAATGCCTCGCTCGAACAAGGACAAGTCCCAAAGGACTGGAAGACAGCCAATGTAACTCCACTGTTTAAGAAAGGTGACCGTACCTCTGGGTCAAATTATCGACCTATCTCCCTCACATCCATATGTTGCAAATTAATGGAGCATATCATCCACAGCCAAATAATGCAACATCTTGACAACCACTCACTACTCTCCGACAACCAACATGGTTTCCGCAAGCGCAGAAGCTGCGAGACACAACTCATCCAAACAATCCAAGACCTTGCAGCAGGCATCAACGACGGCGAACAGATAGATGCCATCTTGCTTGACTTCTCAAAGGCCTTTGACAAGGTTCCGCACAGACGCCTCCTGCATAAACTCGAGCATTATGGAATAAATGGAAATACTCTAAGATGGATCCAGAGCTTCCTCACAGACCGGAGCCAACAAGTCCTTGTTGAGGGTCATGCTTCTCCCTCAGCCCCTGTCATCTCTGGAGTCCCTCAGGGAGTGTATTAGGCCCACTCCTCTTTCTAATTTATATCGATGACATGCCCTTGAAGGTCAGTTCCAAGAACAGGTTATTTGCTGACGATAGTCTGCTATACCGTACCATAAGAACAGAACACGACTCTAAGATCCTGCAAGACGACATACACAGACTAGAAAAATGGGAGAAAGACTGGATAGAGTTCAACCCCTCAAAATGTGAAGTCATCAGAGTAACACGGAAACGAAAACAAATAGCCAGCCAATAATCCATCCATGGCATTCCTCTAAAAACAGTACCAAATGGGAAATATCTTGGTGTCACCATTAACGAAAAGATGTCTTGGAACAACCACATAGATACCATCACCAAAAAAGCCAACAACAGCCTAGCCTTTCTACGTAGAAACATATCAAACTGCCCGACCCACATCAGGGCTCGAATTTCCACTAGCATACTGGCAATTTGCTAGTTAAAATTAGAAATCGCTAGTGATTCTATCTGGCACTAGATTTTTTTGGCTAGTGGAAAAATATTCCCTGCCAACAGTTTTATCCATGCAACCTGAAAAGGCTTACAAAACAACTTCCAAATATTGACTTACTGTACTAGTTTTCGGAAATGTCCTAGGACTTAGAAGCCCAACTGTAATAATAAACCTTATTTAGCTTTTATTTTTTAAAATGAAAACCAAATTGCGAGTGAATTTGCCTTTTTATTATACGCCCGAAGGGTCGTATTATGTTATGGCCCCGCTCGTCCGTCCGTCTGTCCGTCTGTCTGTCCGTCCGTCTGTCTGTCCGTCTGTCCGTCTGTTAGCAATTTCTTGTGTGCGCAACTCCTCCTACAGTTTTGATCGGAATTTGATCAAACTTGCCACAATTGATCTCCATGGTGTCTAGTTGTGCACCGGGCTTACGGAATTCGGATAACTATTTTCGCTCTTGAATTATCTGCCCTTGAATTAAAAAAATGCCCATTTTCTTGTGTGCGCAACTCCTCCTACAGTTTTGATCAGAATTTGATCAAACTTGCCACAATGAATCTCCATGGTGTCTAGTTGTGCACACCACTTACAGAATTTAGATAACTGTTTTCGTTCTTGAATTATCTGCCCTTGAATTTAAGGAAAAATGCCCATTTTCTCAAAAATGCCCATTTTCTCCTGTGTGTTACTTCTACAGTTTCAACCAGAATTTAATCCAACTAGCCACAATGAATCTCTATGGTGTCTTGTTGTGCAAACAAAATTTTGATTACTTTTCATGTTTAAATTATCTGCCCTTGAATTGAAAAAATGGCGAATTTTTACTGACAAGCCCCTCTTGGGCGTATATGCGCCGCTCTGCGAAGCTCTTGTTGCTAGTGGTTTAAAAAGCTACTAACAAAAAATTGCGAGTCACTTTGTTAGGGAAATTCTAGCCCTGCACATCAAGGCTCAGTGTTACAAATCACTTGTACGACCAATCCTCGAGTACTCCTCACCTGTCTGGGACCCCTATTCAACTTAAAACATCCAACAACTCTAATCAGTGCAGTGGAGAGTGGCCCGATTCACAACTGGAAACTACAACAGGACAAGTAGCACAAGTCAAATGATCGAAAATCTCAACTGGAATACCCTCGAACATCGCAGAAAGAATGCCAAAGTAACTATGATGTACAGGATCACCTATGGACTAGTAGACATTCCATCATGTAAGTACCTGCAACGAATGACTTCCACCACTAGGGGCAACTCTGCTAGATTTATGCAAAAGCACTGCCGCACAGATGTCTACAAACACAGCTTCTTTCCGTTTGGAATATGCTTATGGAACCAACTTCCAGAAAGCCTAGCCACAGCCCAGACCCTGGATGCCTTCAGGGAAGGGATCGAGGCCCACTAGACACCAACAGCACCTTGTTTTTATCGTTTTTATACCCCCGCAAACGAAGTTTGGAGGGGGTATACTGGAATCAACCTGTCGGTCCAGTGGTTGGATGGTTGGTTGGATGGTTGGATGGTTGGATGGTTGGTTGGATGGTTGGTTGGTCTGTCTCCAAAACCTTGTCCGGACAACTCCTCCTACACTTGTTGACCGATTCAGTTCATACTTGGCACAAGTGTTCATTGTGACCTGTAGATGTGCAAGACACAAATTTTACGAAAATCGGACCGATACTTTTTGAGTTATGGCCCCTGATTTGACCAAAAAATGCTTGTCCGGATAACTCCTCCTACACTTGTGGACCGATTTAGTTCATACTTGGCACAAGTGTTCATTGTGACCTGTAGATGTGCAAGACGCAAATTTCACGGAAATCGGACCAAAACTTTTTGAGTTATGGCCCCTGATTTGACCCAAAAATGCTTGTCCGGCCAACTCCTCCTACAGTTACTGTCCGATTTGCTTCATACTTGGCACAGGTGTGCATTAGGACCTGTAGATGTGCAAGACGCAAATTTCTTGAAAATCGCACTGATAATTTCTGAGTTATGGCCCCTGATTTGAACAAAAAATGCTTGTCCGGATAACTTCCCCTACACTTGTGGACCGATTTAGTTCATATTTGGCACAAGTGTTCATTGTGACCTGTAGATGTGCAAGACGCAAATTTCACACAAATCGGACTGATACTTTTTGAGTTATGGCCCCTGATTTGACCCAAAAATGCTTGTCCGGATAACTCCTCCTACACTTGTGGACCGATTTAGTTCATACTTGGCACAAGTGTTCATTGTGACCTGTAGATGTGCAAGACGCAAATTTCACGGAAATCGGACCAAAACTTTTTGAGTTATGGCCCCTGATTTGACCCAAAAATGCTTGTCCGGCCAACTCCTCCTACAGTTACTGTCCGATTTGCTTCATACTTGGCACAGGTGTGCATTAGGACCTGTAGATGTGCAAGACGCAAATTTCTTGAAAATCGCACTGATAATTTCTGAGTTATGGCCCCTGATTTGAACAAAAAATGCTTGTCCGGATAACTTCCCCTACACTTGTGGACCGATTTAGTTCATATTTGGCACAAGTGTTCATTGTGACCTGTAGATGTGCAAGACGCAAATTTCACACAAATCGGACTGATACTTTTTGAGTTATGGCCCCTGATTTGACCCAAAAATGCTTGTCCGGCCAACTCCTCCTACAGTTACTGTCCGATTTGCTTCATACTTGGCACAGGTGTGCATTAGGACCTGTAGATGTGCAAGACGCAAATTTCACGAAAATCGCACTGATAATTTCTGAGTTATGGCCCCTGATTTGACAAAAAAATGCTTGTCCGGATAACTCCTCCTACACTTGTGGACCGATTTAGTACATACTTGGCACAAGTGTTCATTGTGACCTGTAGATGTGCAAGACGCAAATTTCACGGAAATCGGACCAATACTTTTAGAGTTATGGCCCCTGATTTGACCCAAAAATGCTTGTCCGGCCAACTCCTCCTACAGTTACTGTCCGATTTGCTTCATACTTGACACAGGTGTGCATTAGGACCTGTAGATGTGCAAGACGCAAATTTCACGAAAATCGGACCGATACTTTCTGAGTTATGGCCCCTGATTTGACCAAAAAATGCTTGTCCGGATAACTCCTCCTACACTTGTGGACCGATTTAGTTCATATTTGGTACAAGTGTTCATTGTGACCTGTAGATGTGCAAGACGCAAATTTCACAGAAATTGGACCGATACTTTTTGAGTTATGGCCCCTGATTTGACCCAAAAATGCTTGTCCGGCCAACTCCTCCTACAGTTACTGTCCAATTTGCTTCATACTTGGCACATGTCTGCATAAGGACCTGTAGATGTGCAAGAGGCACATTTCACGAAAATCTGACCAACACTTTCTCAGTTATGGCCCTTGATTTTACCAAAAAATGCATGTTCGGACAAGTCCTCCTTTAGTTACTATCTGATTTGCTTCATACTTGGCACAGGTGTGCATTAACTTCTGTACATGTGCAAGATTCACATTTCATGAAAACCAGATCGACAATTTCTGAATTATGGCCCCTGATTTGACAAAAATGCTTGTCTGGACAATTCCTCCTACAGTTAATGAACGATTTGCTTCGTACTTGGCACAGGTATGCATTAGGACCTGTATATATGCAAGATGCAAAATTCATGGAAATCAGACCGATACTTTCTGAGTTATGGCCCCTGATTGGACCAAATTTCAATAAAATCGGATTGACAATTTCTGAGTATGGCTCCTAAATCAACAAAAACGCTTGTTCGAACAAAGGTGGTGGCGGGGGTATTTATCACCTTCAGTGATAGATTTCTAGTTTTATCTGCACATTTTTCACCGCTTCACCACTACCTTGTACAGTTTCACAAGTGTGTTGATGTCCCAGAGTGGACCCTGCACTTTAACAGGAAGAAGAAGAAGAAGAATCTGGATTTTAAAACTTGCGACATTAATGACCCTCAGGTAAATTTCTAAGGGGTCATTTGTTTTGAAATTGCGACTATGACACATGATTTGTGGGTCATAGAAAACTCTGACCAAGCATTTTCTTGAGGGCTATTCAATAGACTTCATTGTGCAGTAATGGGTTAAACAGTATCTCATGATTTAAATGCGGAATTACAACATTGTTGACTCACATAGCACATACTGACCAATCAAAATATTTTTAAATTTTTTTATATAATGCTTTATTACAGATAATGGTGATGCTACAGGAAAGAAGAAACTTAGCCGACATCAGCTTGTAAGGTGGGTTTGATCAGCTTCTTCGGTTTTCACACCTATTCTGAGTACATGTACTATTGTAGTACAAAGAACCATTTAAGAACATGGGTGAAAGTTTTCAGGCATATGCCTGAAGTTCAGGTTTTTTGAGTATTCCAAAATGCCCCATTTTCTCGATTTTTACTATATAAATACAGACTTTTCCAGGTTTTCAGGTTTTTGAAAATTTTGTACTTTCACCCATGTAAGAAGGGGTAGGGGTTTTCCTAGCCATTTTTGGAAAAGGAGTCTGGCCAAATATTTAAAGTTTTAACATGCAAAATAGCTTATTTTTTTCATACAATTTCAAATCTTTTGTGAATTTTGATTGATTTATTGTTGTCATAATTTGTGCTTACATAGACAAATAATATGATAACTTAACCCATTACTGCACAGTGACACCTTTTGACTCCCTCACAAGAAATGGCTTTGGAAACCATTGTGGAAAATGAAGAAATTGCTTGTCACAATCAATTTCTTCATTTTCCACAATGTTTTCTACCCTAAAATGGAAATACTTTTGAAATTTCATTCACTTGAAATTCTTGTCTGCAACACCTAACAAATTGGAATAGTCCAAATTTTGCCGATTGGTAAAGGGTTAAGTACTGCTCCAATTTGTATTTATAACTTAAGTACTGCTCCAATTTGTGAAAATACCAACAGTTTGTCAATTTTCAATATTGTGCCTCTCATAAAAAGTCTATCACAAGTTCACAACAGATACAGGGATTCATCATTCAAGTTACTAAAGCTTTTAATGTTTCATGTCGTTTGCAGGTTAAAAAAGCGACAGCAAAAGGTAGAGGAGAAAAAGACAGCAAAATTAGCCAAACTTCAAGACAAAAAGAAGAATAAGGAGAAACAGAATAACAAAAAGAAGCAGACATCAAAGCCCACAATACAGAAAGGACAGAAAAGAAAAAAAGAAGATGATGATGATGACGATTCGGATGACGATGATGATAGTGGTTTAACAGGTAAAAACGATTTCTTTTAACCCTTTTAGGTTGGTCCAATTTGAAAGGTGTTACAGACAACAAAATGAATCAAATCAAAAGGAGAAAGTATGTTTGTTATAGCCCAGAAAATATTGAGGCAAAAGGAGAAAGTGCTGGTTACCCAATGGCGGATCCAGGAGGGGGGGGGGGGGTTCGGGGGTTCAAACGAACCCCCCTCATGGGCTTGAATATTTCATTTTCATGCAGAAATTCACTCAAAATGGAGTAATAATAGAAAAACGAACCCCCCTATTTGTATATTCGAACCAGCACAAAGAAATTCTGGACCCGCCACTGGTTACCAGCACTTTCTTCTTTTGTCTCAATTTTTTCCAAAGCCTTTTCTCTACGGATGTCAAAACCATGTCTTGTTTGGGAAAGGGTTTTAAGAAATTTCGAAAAAATTAAAGTATGCTCACAAATTTATAAATTACTAATAAATTCGAGACAACTAAATCTCAAAATTTTAAACAGGCAAAAATGAGGGCCTTTTAAGTACATGTATAATATTCAATGTCTTTTGAATCCTTACAGTCTTGGATTGGATGTTCTGTGTATATTGGTGTACCAGGAACATAAGGTTAGGTGCACCAGCTTCTGTCATATGACTGGAAAAATGTTGAATGCAGTATCAAACTCCATTCATTGATCAATTTCATATTGAATTATCAGCTGTCTCTCCGATTGGACTTCGTCAGATCTATTTTTTGTTGCCTTTTGATGCCCAACAAGATAAAGGCCTTGGAAAACTTTTTGGAAAATGAAGAAATTGCTTGTAACTAGCAATTTCGTTTTTTCCCTCAATGTTTTCTACACAGAAAACCCAAAAAATGTGAAATTTTAGTACCTTTATAGTTCAAATTATTGTCTGCAACAACTTTGAATTTAGACCAGTCTATAATTTCGTCGTCTGCCAGACTGGTAAAGGATTAATTATGGAATACTTCTTTACAGACTCAGAGCCGGAGAGTGAGGAAGAAGATTTACCAACTGGGGTCAAGAAAGGTCAAAAGGCATCAAATGACCTTGAGGAAGGATCTGACCTTGAGGAAGGATCTGACCTTGAAGAAGGGCCAGAGATGGAACAAGGGTCTGATGATGAAGAAGAAGAAGGCTCAGATCAGGAAATTGGTTCAGATGATCAGGAGGCGGAGTCAGATGACCAGGAGGCGGAGTCAGATGACCAGGGGGCGGATTCAGATGACCAGGAGGCGGAGTCAGATGATGATGGGGCGGAGTCAGATAGTGAGGATGAGGTCAAAGGTTATACAGATGATAATAAATCATGGCTGAAACCGGCTGGGAAAAAGGCACAGCTATTGGTATAAAATATTTTTCTAGTTTGACAATATCATTTCCTACAAAAAGATCATAAGATACTGTTCCATTATATTTTCATGAAGTCCTTTATGTTCAACATAAATTCTATAAGCTGTATAAATAAGAATAAGAAGGGATGTAATAAAAATCTGCCATTTCTCATCCAGGTTTTATGTTTGTATTACTTATTTAAATCATTTTGACTTGACTATTTCAACTGGTAAGTGGTTTCTTTGCACAAACATTACAGATGCTGAAGTTATCCAAATAAGCCAACTTAAGATATGCAGATATTTTCGTTTCATTGATCAACCTTTTCAATATTTTAGAAAGAATGGTAACTATTCTTTCTAAAATATTGAAAAGGTTGATCAATGAAACGAAAAAACAGGTTGGAATTTGTTGTCATATTTTGATAGGATGAAGATGATGACGACGATGATGATTTGAAAGATGACTTTGGGGATGACAATTTATCAGATGACGAAGATGAGGGTTTATCAGATGAGGATGATGATGACGACGATGATGATGACGATGATGATAGTGGAGAGGAGGTAGGCATTTTGTTATGCGCTCAAGCATTATAAGTCATTTGTTGTACTTTCATCTTGTTTCCTATACACTTTAGGGGCCGCGGTCTAATCGCAGTTGGTAGCGCATCTGCCTTTCATTCGAGAGGTCCCAGGTTCCATACACGGGCACGGCAAATACCCTTTTTGATAAAATTGTCACCCACCAATGGGTTTGAAATCGTTAACCTAAGTGGGCGAGCAGCTGGAGGCTCGGTAAGGGTGTTGTGGTAGCACTATTTTGAGAAACAACAGGAATCCATGGCTAGGTGCTCCAGCCGCCGCGATATGACCCTGGCAGTTGAAAACGGCGTAAAACCCCAATTAACTCAAACTCAAACAAGATGAAAGTTCAACAAAACATTGTAAGAATGAGTGACGAGTATTGGCATGATAGACTTTGAATTGAGAAAATGAACTTGGACAAAGTATCTTTTCTTTTCTTCTTCACAAGTTGGCAGCTGATCAAGGATTTCTGTGAAGGTGGTTCGTTCTTACTAAAAGGGGGATTCGTTTTACAAGTATTACACAATTTGGCTGAATTTCTACATGAAAATGAAATAATCTTGCCATATACGACCCCACCGAACCCCCTCTGGATCCGCCACTGCAAGTTTAGCAGAAATCCACCTCATTGCATATGATTAATCCCTGAAAGGAAAAGAAAGAAATCCACAGGAAATCTAGAACAAAAATTAATTTAGTCTTTGTGTGTTTGCCTTCTTTTAGAAAGGAAATGTTCATTCACAGAGAAGCTAGCTTGTCGAGTTGTGCTTTTTGATTCTGGGAACAGAAAGTGATATTCCCAAATATTGCACAGTAATTTTGAATTCAAGACTATTTTCAGCTTCTCCCTGTAGAAAAGGCTGCTAAGAAATTACAGAAGAAAGAAAAGAGGGACAAGTGAGTGATTTTCTTCTTATTACTCTCCTTTAAAATGGACTTTTAAGATTTTAAGTGTCGCATGATTCAGTTATTTTTCCAAACAACAGGTTTTTAGCTCACCTGAGCACGAAGTGCTCAAGGTGAGCTATTGTGGTCGCTTTTTGTCCGTCGTCCGTCCGTCTGTCCGTCCGTCTGTCCGTTCACAATTTCTTTAAACATCTTCTCCTCCTATACCATTGGGCCAATTTTTACCAAACTTGGCAGGAATGTTCCTTGAGTGACCCTTTTCAAAACTTGTTCACGAATTTTTGATTCGTCAAAAAATGTGGGCGTGGCAGGGCGGAGCTTATCTGACTCAAGAGAAATCATAAGAAAATTCTTTAAAAATCAACCATTGGGCCAATTTGAACTAGACTTTGCAGGAAAGTGCCTTGAGTAATTTTTTTTAAAATTTATTCACAAATTGTTACATTTGTCAAAAAATGTGGTCGTGGCAGGGAGAAAGGGGCTTATTGGACTAATAGAAATCATAAGAAAATTCTTTAAAAATCAACCATTGGGCCAATTTGACACAGACTTTACAGGAATGTTCCTTGAGTCACTCTTTTCAAAATTAATTCACAAATTGTTACATTTGTCAAAAAATGTGGCCGCGGCAGGGAGAAAGGGGCTTATCAGACTAAAAGAAATCGTAAGAAAATTCTTTATAAATTAACCATTGGGCCAATTTGAATCAGACTTTGCAGGAATGTTCCTTGAGTCACTATTTTCAAAATTTATTCTCAAATTTTTACATTTGTCAAAAAATGTGGCCGTGGCAGGGAGAAAGGGGCTTATCGGACTAAAAGAAATCATAAGAAAATTCTTTAAAAATCAACCATTGGGCCAATTTGAATCAGACTTTGCAAGAATGTTCTTTGAGTCTCTCTTTTCAAAATTTATTCACAAATTTTTACATTTGTCAAAAAAAGTGGACATGGCAGGGAGGAAGGGGCTTATCGGACGTCAAGAAATAAGAAAATTCTTTAAAAATCAACCATTTGGCCAATTTGAACCAAATCTGGCATGAATGTGCCTTGAGTCATTCTTTTCAAAATTTGTAATCAAATTTTTACATTTGTCAAAAAATGTAGCCGTGTCAGGGAGAAAGGGGCTTATCAGACTTGGAGAAATCATAAGAAAATTCTTTAAAAATCAAGCATTGGGCCAATTTGAACCAAACCTGGCTAGAAAGTTCCTTGTGTTTCGTTTCAAAATTGTATCTTGAATGTTTTTAAAAGTATATTGGTGTGGCAGGGTTGGGGAAATTTGGAGCTTTGAAATTATACCTTACTGTGGGATGTCACGAAGATACTTAGTTTTCTTCTAAACTGTATCGCCTAGAACCTTAAAATGTTGTGTAAGACCTCACGTCATGAATGGCTTCCAGGGTACAAAAATCATTACTATACATGGAAACTAAGCCCTACATTGTGGGTTCTACATTTTACAAGGCAATTTGATGCATTTAATTTTAGAATCATACAAGCTGCAGATAAAGGGAGATAATTGCTTTTCAAAAAGCAACCTTTTGTTTCAATATTCATCAAACCCTATGTTGTTGGTGATCATTTCAAGCATCTTTTGAAAAGATTAGTACATTTTGCATAGGGTTTGGATATATAAATAATAAATTTTGAAAGCCTTTCCTATTTCTCTTATCTATTTCTCTTATCTGTTGCTCTGGCTGGCCCAATGTTTATCTTATGTAAACAAATAAGAAAGGATTAGCCTAGCTTATCAGATGGTGGTCTTTCTCTATATTCTTTCAAACCACAGTCCAAATCTTGTTATAATATGATAAATGATCAATCTCTAACTGATCAGTATGCTTTGAAAATAACCCCTATGTTGTATGTTGCGAAATTATGAAATAATCATTGAAAAAACCTTCATCCATTGTGCTAATTTGTACCCAATTTTACAGGATTGATTGGAACAAAATTATTACTTAATTGTTTCCAAACAGAAAGTCCTTAGTTTCATGCCTTTGAATTTGACAAAATTGCCATTATCACTCTTGTCGTCTTGATTCAGGTGAGCGATTTAGGACCATCATGGTCCTCTTGTCTTTCATTGCAATTGCAAAAAAACGGAGATTTTTTGTGGTGACTGAAATTTTATTTTTTACAGAAAACTGGCAGAGGCAGAACTACAGACCAACATTGCATCGTCCGAGAAATATATTTTACCCAGTGGTCAAGAGATAGAGAAAGAAGATATCCTTTGCAGTAAAATTAAATGTTATTGATGCATCCAAATGTAGACTATAAAAGATTTCCCTTGCTTGTCTGTCAAACCCTACTGTTATTCTTGTGTATTTGACTATTGTGAAAGAGCAGCTCAAGGCTTGTTTTGGATATTGTGGTTGGACTGGTGAGAGAAATACCAGGAATCTATGGTTAGGTGCTTCAACTGCGATATGACCATAGCAGTTGAAAGATATGTGAAATCCCAATCAATCAATCATTTAACCAATCAATTGTATGCATTTGAATTCTTTCATTTTAATGCTTTTTTCAAATCTTGTTATTCGCAACTTCAGCTTGATTAAGCTGCACTGCTGCAATGACAAGATTCTAAAGAAAATTGGCAATTTAGTGTTTGATAAGGTTTGACATTGAGGTCAGATGTCCATTTGACCTTAGCTGTTTTACTCAATGCTATCACCTTTAATTTGTTTCCTTAACCTTGCATTACTGACCCAATCTGCAGATGTCTCAGCTATCCAAGTCAGAATCAAACAAGTGATTGATGTATTAGGTAACTTTGCCACCAAGCATGAAGAGGGCAGGTGAGTTGTTTACTTGTTTATATTGTTAGGTAATATTACCATAACCCTGTATTACTGACCCAATCTGCTGATGTGTCTGCTATCCAAGTCAGAATCAAACAAGTGATTGATGTACTAGGTAACTTTGCCACCAAGCATGAAGAGGGCAGGTGAGTTATTTACTTGTTTATATTGTTAGGTAATATTACCATAACCCTGCATTACTGACCCAATCTGTAGATGTCTCGGCTATCCAAGTCAGAATCAAACAAGTGATTGATGTATTAGGTAACTTTGCCACTAAGCATGAAGAGGGCAGGTACGTTATTTACTTGTTTATATTGTTAGGTAATATTACCATAACCCTGTATTACTGACCCAATCTGCTATCCAAGTCAGAATCAAACAAGTGATTGATGTATTAGGTAACTTTGCCACTAAGCATGAAGAGGGCAGGTACGTTATTTACTTGTTTATATTGTTAGGTAATATTACCATAACCCTGCATTACTGACCCAATCTGTAGATGTCTCAGCTATCCAAGTCAGAATCAAACAAGTGATTGATGTATTAGGTAACTTTGCCACTAAGCATGAAGAGGGCAGGTACGTTATTTACTTGTTTATATTGTTAGGTAATATTACCATAACCCTGTATTACTGATCCAATCTGCTATCCAAGTCAGAATCAAACAAGTGATTGATGTATTAGGTAACTTTGCCACTAAGCATGAAGAGGGCAGGTACGTTATTTACTTGTTTATATTGTTAGGTAATATTACCATAACCCTGTATTACTGACCCAATCTGCAGATGTCTCAGCTATCCAAGTCAGAATCAAACAAGTGATTGATGTATTAGGTAACTTTGCCACTAAGCATGAAGAGGGCAGGTACGTTATTTACTTGTTTATATTGTTAGGTAATATTACCATAACCCTGCATTACTGACCCAATCTGCAGATGTCTCAGCTATCCAAGTCAGAATCAAACAAGTGATTGATGTATTAGGTAACTTTGCCAGCAAGCATGAAGAGGGCAGGTGAGTTATTTATTTGTTTATATTGTTAGGTAATATTACCATAACCTTGTATTACTGATCCAATCTACAGATGTCTCAGCTATCCAAGTCAGAATCAAACAAGTGATTGATGTATTAGGTAACTTTGCCACCAAACATGAAGAGGGCAGGTGCGTTATTTACTTGTTTATATTGTTAGGTAATATTACCATAACCTTGTATTACTGATCCAATCTACAGATGTCTCAGCTATCCAAGTCAGAATCAAACAAGTGATTGATGTATTAGGTAACTTTGCCAGCAAGCATGAAGAGGGCAGGTGAGTTATTTACTTGTTTATATTGTTAGGTAATATTACCATAACCCTGTATTACTGATCCAATCTTCAGTTGTCTCAGCTATCCAAGTCAGAATCAAACAAGTGATAGATGTACTAGGTAACTTTGCCACCAAGCATGAAGAGGGCAGGTGAGTTGATTTAATGAGTTCCTTTACGACATGATTAATATATGTCCATATTCTTTTCCCAAACAAGACCCAGTTTTGAAGCCATTAAGAGACAATTTTTGGGAAAACATTGAGGCAAAAGAAGAAAATGCTGATAATCATTTGAATGAAGTGTTTTGTAGATAATGATAGATGGAATACCTTAACCCATTCTGCATACACTTGACGCCCATTCAAATAAAGGCCATCGAAAACATTATGGAAAATGAAGAATTTCGTTGGTGCTATGACAAAATTGTGTAACAAATTAGTTACGCAATTTTGTCAATTTTTTTTTATAAATACTTTCTACGTAGTTTGTAGGAGCGCATATCCTGTCAAAACGGCGTTTCTCTACACCTATTAGAACCCTTTCAATTATCATGTGACAAAATTGCGTAACTCGATTTAGCTCACAAAAATGTGTTGTACATAGAAAAATTATTTACACGAGAGTAATAAAAGGCTGAGGAATGGCATTCTCCTCTGTTTTTCTTCTACTTTGACCAATAAATGAACCGTAAGTTATGTTCAATTACCTTATTTTACCTTAAAGAAGCTGAATTGTTCATGTAGTTATTGAGTTACGCAATTTTGTCGGCACATTTTTTAAAGCGGTAAAAACGTTTTTGGCTCTCCTGAAAAAAATGGTTTTCGAGCAAAATTCCAGTTACGCAATTTTGTCATAGCACCAACGATTTGCTTGTCACAAGCAATTTCTTCATTTCCAACAATGTTTTCTACCTAGAAAGACAAAAAATGTAATTTTATAATCATTCGAAATTGTCATCTGTGTCATCTTTGAATTTGGAATAGTCTAAATTATGCCATCTGGAAAGGGGTTAACTTGCATTTCTTATTTACATGTACTAACCTCGGCTGACAGATGTCTTGGCTATCTAAGACAGAGTCAGGGTTCTGTGTACCTCATACTACAGTTATAACAACTTTATATTCAGGTATACTAATGAGGAGTTTCTGGGAAGAAAATTGTTGCATGACTTGCTTTCACTGTTTGTCCCACAGGTATTTGACACTATATTCACTATATGTCTATATAGAACACTATAATAGAGTAAAGGTAAATAACGGAGGGTCAACAGGCATGCTAAACAATCAACTCAAACTAAAGTAAAAGTCGACCAGATCGAGAATGTCTCTTTGCAGTCGCAAAGTCAAATGGTTTTTCTATCAGATAAAACTTTTTATTTGAAGGAAATCCGTCAGATAACCGATATATGGCTCCCGATTTCCCAAAATCAACAATAAAATTCACCGTTGCAGTTTTGGACGTCCATTAGAAAGACACTATCAGAGGCCTAACCTGGTCGGTTTCCACATAAATAACCGTTTACCAGCCTAAACATCAATAGCTATCGATAGACATGGTTGTTTTCTTTTCCTCTGCGAGACTGTTTGTCCAAAGATTTGCCCTACAACGATCACATCCGTCAAATTTCACCGCTTAGATTCTGTTTTGAAATGTCAAACCACCAATTTGAAGGAAAATGAAGAAACGGAATGCAGCCACCTCATTGGTTGAAAATCAAACTGTGTCATTATTACGAAAATACACTCTGAACTCTATTTTTACATACAGCTTAATATTTTTTGAGTTTGGATTTTTACAAAACTTTATTGCTTATTCGGTTAATTTTTTAACCAAGTAAACAAATTTAAAGCGGCGAGGGGTGCACAACAGGTTTCCCGCCATCTGTCATTAAATTGAGTAAGGATAATATCCGAGGTTCCGAATGATCTATCAGCCAATCAATAGGCAGGGAAATATCCAGCGCGTAATTAATGGACGTCGAAATCTACATCGGTAAAAAAGAGGGTAGATTTTTAGAAATGGAGAGCCATATTTCAGTCATTTGACGGATTTCCTTCAAGTAAAAACTTTTTTCTGCTAGAAAAAACACTTGACTTTGCGACTGCAAAGGGAAATTCTCGATCTGGTCGACTTTTACTTTAGTTTGAGTTGATTGTTTAGCATGCCTGTTGACCCCCCGTTATTTACCTTTACTCTATTATAGTGTTCTATAGACATATAGTGAATAGTGTCAAATACCTGTGGTTTGTCCTGTATATTGCGTTCCCTTTCACTGTTTGTAATATATACTGTGTTTCCTTTCACCTTTCAGTGTGTGGCTAAGCAAAGGGGTCATTTAATGAGTTAAATTCTGAATTCTTTGGTTAATATACGAGACAAGTGTGCAGCAGGAGCATGAACAAATTTTGAAATTGAAAGAATGTACGACAATAATTTACTCCTAATGGAAAAAGCTGTTTTACCCTCAATCTTTAATGGAATGAACATAGACTCCAAAAGAAGAAAATTATTGCATGACATGCATTCCAAATTGATGTTTGTTTGTTAACTATAGTATGTTTGAATATTTTATTTCCAAGTTTAACCTGTTACAGGAGTAGACAAGACTACCTGGCCCAGCTTAAGAAGGACCTGTGTACATACTACAGTTATAATGACTTCATGATGGACAAACTTATGAGGATATTTCCTTATGAGGTAGTGTACAATTTTAACCATTTAACTTAATACAAAATTTAAGCCTGTCCCAAAATGATACAATTTAGGGTGGTCCAAATTGAAAGCTGTTGCAGACCATAAAATGGATGTTGATAAATATTGGATTTTTGTTTACAATCTATCTATATAAACTACCTAACTACCCTTTCGGGTATTCCTGGCAGGTGAATGCAAGGCAGCATCCTTCTTTTTAAACTTATGTGTGCAAGCAATTTGAGGTTCTGAAAGGATTTTTTGGTATTAATGTTGAGAGAAATTGCAGGAACCCATGGCAAGGTGCTCTAGCCGCCATGATATAATGACCATAGTAGTCGAAAGAGGTGATACACCCTATTCAATTAATTAATGATACAAAGGTCAAAGATCAAGTTTTTACTTTTGAAATGGCTGTTTCTGGGCATTGATGTTTCAATATGACTCAAACATGTTTTGTTTTCACCTTCACAGACAAAACATGTCACATTTGTTTTTAGCTCACCTGAGCACGAAGTGCTCAAGGTGAGCTATTGTGGTCGCTTTTTGTCCGTCGTCCGTCCGTCCGTCCATCTGTCCGTCCGTTCACAATTTCTTTCAACATCTTCTCCTCCTAAACCATTGGGCCAATTTTGACCAAACTTCGCAGGAATGTTCCTTGTGTGATACTTTTCAAAACTTGTTCGTGAATTTTTGATTTGTCAAAAAATGTGGGCGTGGCAGGCAGAAAGGGGCTTATCAGACTAGAAATCATAAGAAAATTCTTTAAAAATCAACCATTAGGCCAAATTGAACCAAACTCGGCAGGAATATTCCTTGAGTCACTCTTTTCAAAATTTGTTCACAAATTTTTATATTTGTCAAAAAATGTGGCCGTGGCAGGGATAAAGGGGCTTATTAGACTTAGAGAAATCATTAGAAAATTCTTTAAAAATCAACCATTGGGCCAATTTGAACCATACTTTGCAGGAATGTGCCTTGAGTCATTCTTGTCAAAATTTGTTCACAATTTTTTTCATTTGTCAAAAATTGTGGCCGTGGCAGGGAAAAAGGGGCTTATCAGACTCGGAGAAATCAGAAGAAAATTCTTTGAAAATCAACCATTGGGCCAATTTGAACCATACTTTGCAGGAATGTGCCTTGAGTCATTCTTGTCAAAATTTGTTCACAATTTTTTTCATTTGTCAAAAATTGTGGCCGTGGCAGGGATAAAGGGGCTTATTAGACTTAGAGAAATCATTAGAAAATTCTTTAAAAATCAACCATTGGGCCAATTTGAACCATACTTTGCAGGAATGTGCCTTGAGTCATTCTTGTCAAAATTTGTTCACAATTTTTTTCATTTGTCAAAAATTGTGGCCGTGGCAGGGAGGAAGGGCTTATCAGACTTAGAGAAATCATAAGAAAATTCTTTAAAAATAAACCATTGGGCCAATTTTCTATTTCCCTTATCTGTTGCTCTCAGGCTGGCCCCATGTTTATCTTATGTAAACAAATAAGGGATTAGCTTTAGCTTATCAGATGGTAATCTTTCACTATTTTCTATCAATCACAGACAAAATCTTGTTAATTGAGCCTATCATAAATGATCAATCTCTAACAGATCAGTATGCTTTGAAAATTAGCCCTATGTTGTATATTGCGAAATCATGAAATAATTGTTGAAAATTTACTAACTCAACAATTGTGCTAATTCATACCCAACCTTACAGGATCGATTGGAACAAAATTATTTCTTAATTGTTTCCAAACAGAAAGTCCTTATAAGTTTCATGCCTTTGAATTTGACAAAATTGCCATTATCACTCTTGTCATCTTGATTCAGGTGAGCGATTTAGGACCATCATGGTCCTCTTGTTTATTTATAGATAGTAGATTTTCTAGAGGCTAATGAAGTTCCCCGTCCTGTCACCATCAGAACCAACACACTGAAGACACGGAGACGAGATCTGGCACAGGCTCTGATCAATCGTGGTGTTAATCTAGATCCCATAGGAAAATGGTCCAAAGTTGGGCTTGTCATCTATGATTCTCAAGTGCCTGTGGGTAGGTGTTAGGTTTTGGTGATTTCAGCAAAATTGTTCAGCTTACAAAAATAAACTAGAATATCACTGAAAGTGATCATACCCCCCAAAAGCGCTGTGTTTGTACATTTTGAGATGTACATTTCCTATGAACTGTGAAATGATCAAGTGAGAAAAAGAGAGAAAAAAAACCCCCCAAAAAAACAGACTTACCAACACATGGTAATGTTGCCAACATTGCTTATTCTCAACAATGGACCATAGTTCAGTCAAAAATCAATGAACCAAAACCAGAATTTGATATGCATATATTTGAGAGCCAGTAAGCATACCTGTAAAGTTTTTATGAAATCCATCCATTAGTTACCGAGAAATTGAGCAGACATGAAAATTCACCTAAGGGTCATAGCTCCGTGAAAAATCATTGGACCGTAACCAAAATATTACATGCAAATTTCCACTTTGTAATAAGTTCACATGTGAAGTTTGAATATAATTGAACCACTATTTTTTGAGAAATGGAGTGGACAAAAAATCAAGAAACTGACCAGCACATGAAAATGTTGCAAAAAAAGCAAATTTTCAACAAAGGACCATAACTCAGACAAAAATCACTAACCATAACAAAATTTGATATGCACATATTTGAGAGCTAGTTAGCATACCTGTAAAGTTTTTATGAAATCCATTCGTAAGTTACTGGGAAATTGAGCAGACAAGAAAATTCACTCAAGGGCCATAACTCCATGAAAAATCATTGAACCGTGACCAATATGCATATCTCCACTTTGTAATAAGTTCACATGTGAAGTTTGAACAAAATCCATCCTGTAGTTAAGGAGAAATAGAGTGGCCAAAAAAATCAACAAACCAACCAATTTTGCATTTACAACGACTATATAGTAATGTTGCGCAAAATGCCAAATTTAAATAAAGGGGCATAACTCAAAGAAAATCACTGAACCATAACCAAAATTTGATATGCACATATTTGAGAGCTAGTAAGCATACCTGTAAAGTTTTTATGAAATCCATCCATTAGTTACCGAGATATTGAGCAGACAAGAAATTTCACTCAAGGGCCATAACTCCATGAGAAATCATTGGACTGTGACCAAAAAATATTATTATGCACATCTCCACTTGGTATTGAGCTCACATGTGAAGTTTGAATAAAATTGGACTTGTGGTTTAGGAGAAATAGAGCGGACAAAAAAATCAACAAACCAATCAACACATGGCAATGTTGCGCTAAATACCAATTTTCAACAAAGGACCATAACTCAGACAAAAATCGCTGAACCATGACCAAAATTTGATATGCACATATGTGAGAGCTAGTAAGCATACCTGTAAAGTTTTTATGAAATCCATCCATAAGTTACCGAGATATTGAGCAGACAAGAAATTTCACTCAAGGGCCATAACTCCATGAGAAATCATTGGACCGTGACCAAAAAAATATTATTATGCACATCTCCACTTGGTATTGAGCTCACATGTGAAGTTTGAATAAAATTGGACTTGTGGTTTAGGAGAAATAGAGCGGACAAAAAAATCAACAAACCAATCAACACATGGCAATGTTGCGCTAAATACCAATTTTCAACAAAGGACCATAACTCAGACAAAAATCGCTGAACCATGACCAAAATTTGATATGCACATATGTGAGAGCTAGTAAGCATACCTGTAAAGTTTTTATGAAATCCATCCATTAGTTACCGAGATATTGAGCGGACAAGAAATTTCACTCAAGGGCCATAACTCCGTGAGAAATCATTGTTTCGTGGCCAAAATATTTTTATACACATCTCCACTTGGTATTGAGCTCACATGTGAAGTTTGAATAGAATTGGACCTGTGGTTTAGGAGAAATAGAGCGGACAAAAAAAATCAACAAACCAATCAACACATGGCAAAGTTGCGCTAAATACCAATTTTCAACAAAGGACCATAACTCAAACAAAAATCACTGAACCGTAACCAAAATTTGATATGCACATATTTGATAGCTAGAAAGCATACCTGTAAAGTTTTTATAAAGTCCATCCATAAGTTACTGAGAAATTGAGCAGACAAGAAAATACATCCAAGGGCCATAACTCCATGAAAAATCATTGAACCGTGACCAATATATAATATGCATATCTCCACTTTGTAATAAGTTCACATGTGAAGTTTGAACAAAATCAATCATTTAGTTTAGGAGAAATCGAGTGCCCAAAAAAATCAACAAACCAATCAACACATGGTAATGTTGCGCAGAATGCCAATTTTCAACAAAGGGCCATAACTCAAAGAAAAATCACTGAACCATGACCAAAATTTGATAAGCACATATTTGAGAGCTAGTAAGCATACCCGTAAAGTTTTCATGAAATCCATACATTAGTTACCGAGATATTGAGCGGACAAGAAATTTCACTCAAGGGCCATAACTCTGTAAGAAATGCTTGGACCGTGACCAAAATATATTATGCACATCTCCACTTGGTATTAAGCTCACATGTGAAGTTTGAATAAAATTGGGCCTGTGGTTTAGGAGAAATAGAGCGGACAAAAAACCAACAGACGGACCAACAGACCAACAGACAGACAGACCAACGGACAAGCTGACTCCTATATAACCCCCAAATTGAATTTGGGCAGCGTTCTCCCCAGAGCCATAAGCCGTATCGGGACCGATACGGCTTCAGAAGATTTGCCATTCTGCCGATACAGCTTTGAACCGCCGATACAGCTTAATTGTAATCCCGATACACCTTAATCTTACCCTTTAGAAAAGTGGTCATTATCTTCTTATCTACTCGTTAATTGCAGTAACTTGTGCCACTAACTGATAAGGTTCATCACTGAAAGCAGTCATGCGTAAACCAGGTGGTGCAGGGAACCAATGTATAAGTGGTAATATTGGTTCCCGGGTGTAGTGCTAACCTTTACTCCACAGATCCTATACGAGTTTTAACGCCTGTAGACGCTCGATTAAAGTTGAAATTTGCTGAACAAAACATTGTATTTTTCTACCCGCAGATTTATGATCTAGATGTTTCTGTAAATCAATGCAAGATATTTTATAATTTCGTCGATAATTACGTCCCTTGACAGCCAGAAGTGGCTATCAGCAGTTAAATTGTAACTGCTGATAGCAACTTCTGGCTGTCAAGGGACGAAAAAAAATTTAATTTAGATCTATGACCATTTTAAATATTAGTCTATTACAATTGGTTGCGACCTCTGGAACGTAAAACTGTAAAAATCCTTTTTCCAGTAGCTTCTCTACTTCTGATATAATTTTGGACATTCATTAGTTTCGTCTATCAAGTTGGATCACGCGTGATTGAGTCGGCAGGCCTTAATATTTCATGACTACACAAAATTAATATAGATCTACATGTATGTGCAGACTGACAAATTTTGGTTTGACGAAAAAACATGCATAAATCAAAAATGGCAAGTCTAGATTGGATAGATGTAGATCTAGATGTAAATTCTGATAAATAATTGGAATCTAGATCAACATTGGTTAGAACAAAATATCAGTCGGGTAATTTAAAAGCCTCAAAGCTTTCTAGACGAAACCAACACTGAAAAGCAGCCACGGGAATTATCCCTTTTAGTTTTACAGTTCTAGTCTATACAAATTCTCTTCCATTATGTTAATTTATTCACAAATCCCACTTCACTGTCTCTGTCCGTAGAATCTTAGTCCAAGGTTTAATTAAATCGTAAATCAAACAAAGAAATGAGCATTGTTTACCTCAAAGTGCTTTTATCCATTGACTAAGAAATTCACACTTTTACTTTTGCCTTCTTCATCTTCGAAAATAAACACAAAATTATAACGCAAGTGGTTAAGTCTCCTTATCATTAACAATCCTCAGGTTTTAAAATGTAACTGTGTCATTAATCCCCAGCAGATATGACATTTTACAACCCAAATTTGAGTGATTGAAACAAAGGGGATTTTGTCCTACATTCCAGACACATTGTGACGTCACTCCACGTCACACAGTTGTTGTATGTCAGATTTTCTCCTAATTGATTACACAAAGAAAACTCTTTCCTGAATGAACTTCAGTGAACATTCACAAATCTTCGTATATTTATCATTGAAATAAATGAAAGGAAATTATGCTGACAAGGTATATACATCATATTTTACACTTGCATTATGTTGGCAAAGTGTTTTGTTAACTTTATTTCAATTTAGACTAAATATTGGACTGGTCCAATCAGAGAGATGAAACACTTATCTCTAAAATCTTTGTCAGGGCTTATAGATACCTGTAGTTTACGGTACATTCTCTTTCAAAGTCAGGTCCGTATGGGTGGCTAAGTTGGCTAAGCCCCTACCACTAATAACTGTTGGCCAAAAATGCCGATTTTCCTTATTTTACACTTAAAATTTAGGGAAAATCCTATTTAGCCCACAGGGAATTTAACGATTTGGATGGTGTCTCTTTCTTATTGAATATTCAATAGGAAAGAGACACCATCAAAATCGCTAAAATTCCCTGTAATTTAGCCCCCCTAATATTGAGGAACTGGAGTTTGAGCCCCCTCCTCAGTATTAAATTGCTTTCTATGGGCCTGATGTCACTAGCGAGTGATTTTTAAACCATTTCCAAAAGACGAATTTTAAGATCAGAACATACGCAGCCCATTGTAAAGAAAGCAAACAGAAAACTTGAGGGGAGAAATTTCTGGTAATCAGCATTTTCTTGGCCTGATTGACGAAGCCTGTCCTTACTGACATTCATGACAAAGTTAAAAAATATGTCAGGGCTTATAAATAGGACTACCCTGTCCTGTGCTTTTTTACAGCGATGATTGGTAGAATGATAATTTGGTCATCTAAATTTCATGCTTTGTTATTGACTTATTTACATGCATGTCTGTGGCGGATCCCTGATTTCTGTGAAGGGGGGGGGGGGTGTCAGTGATATACATGTGTTTATTAATTTCACAATTCTATAGTCAGATTCCTGTTGATGTAGAAATATAAGTCTTCAGACTATTTTTTTTTTAATTTAACTTTAAAATAAACTTAACTGAAGAGACATGCATATACATGTATATCAGTGAGCATGTGTTGCCATTGTTATTATTGAATTAAATTATTGAATTAATGGGGTCTAACAGGTAATTAGCTGCATTACCTGATTAATCATAAATTGTACAACTAATGCTTTTTCAGATGACAATATTAAATCTAGACAAATCATGTCAGTTAAGTAAATGTTAAGAATATGGATTTTAAAATTATTATTCATATCTTCTTTCTAATTATGTGCCTGAATTTGAAGGGACAATGCCCAAGGGCATTGTGTAGCAACAGTAGAAGTATTCTTGGAAACGCGCAAAGCGTCAAAGTTTCGCGACTTGGTAGCACTACAGCTTCAAAAATTCCTGGGGAGAACCCTGTTGGGGGGTATAATAACATTTTTAATATGAATAATGATACACCAAATAATAATATCCTATTAATTATGGCAGTATTATATTCCTTACAGTTGCTTAGTATTAATTTTGTTATTTACTGACCACTTAATGGTCTTTGTGTTGATGATAATGATGATGATGAAGCTAGAACAGTTCATAGAGTAATATTGAAACAAAATACAGACTTAGAATAAGTATTTATAGCACAATTTACCCATATAAATTCTGGCATAATTTGGAAATGGATATTGATATTAGAAATGACAACTGTGAATGATTTTATTCTTAGGGGCCACTCCAGAGTACCTAGCCGGTCACTACATGTTACAAGGAGGAGCTAGTTTTCTACCTGTCATGGCACTGGCCCCACAAGAAAATGAGAGAATATTAGATATGTGTGCTGCACCAGGTGGAAAAACAGCATATATTGGTAAGACCTGTATTCATTTCTTTCTAAAGAATGTAATTCTTACACAATTATTTGTGTTGAAGCTTTTTAAAACTCTGATGGAAAATGAGAGAAAATGCTTGGTTTTGATACACAACTTCAAATAAGTCTGCATGCATTTATAGAAAGGGGGAAGAACTAATACAAGCCAAGATTTCTGTTAAGTCCTTCATTTTAACCATGAACTGCTCCTAAGCAGGGATTTAGAAGAGCTTTTTGAATAACGCTCTATAGAATTAACTGAGTCATTCCATACTTGATAAACTTCTAACTTTGAACCCTCTGACTTTTTTAAAACCTTTTTATTGCAATTTAACCCATCACCAAACAACAAAATTTTAAGCTTGTCAAAGATGGAAGATGTTGCAGACAACATTTTCAACGCGATAAAGATTTGAAATTTTATGACTGTTGGTTGAAAACATTGTTGGAAATAGAAATAATTGGTTTGCAAAAGCAATTTCTTCATTTCCGAATTTGGAGTTAATTGATCCAGCTAAGCAATAATTGATTTTTGTCTTTCTATTTTCACAGCTGCCTTAATGAAGAATACAGGCATGTTGTTTGCCAATGACGCCAACAAAGACAGAGCTAAAGCTATAGTCAGTAATCTACACAGGATGGGAATAACCAACTCTGTAATATCAGACTATGATGGGAAAGTTTTTCCTACAGTAAGTTGAGTTTTTCTTCTAAGTTTTTTTTCTCCAACAAAATTTAGAGTGAAGATAACTGGGAGGGGTATTGCCTTTTCAATAAGCAAAATTTAATATAGAAATGTTCATAAAACCCTTTGTTTTGGGTACTCATTGGAATCGTCTTGAGGAGACTATTCCAATGAGTACCCACAACAAAGGGTTTGGGTTAAAAGTAACAATGTTTAGAATGTTTGCTGTTGATGCCAACAAAGACTGAGCTAAAGCTATATAGTCTAGGCTCTTGTGTAAAAAAATGGGGTCGATCGTGACACTCCGGACAAAAGTGTCAATTTTTACCAGCGGCCAGATATCACCATAAGACAACTTTTGCACTGGGGGTGCCCGACTTGAGGGGCTTTGTTATCGATTTAATGGGGTTTAAAAGTTCGGATAATGTACTGTCCGGATACTCTTCCCTATAACTTTCGATTTTGTTCCCAGAAAGTAAATTGACTAAAATATGACGTCTTTTTGGTGAAATTGATTGAGTTGTTATTATATTTTATTCTAGCGGTTATCTTTCTGCATGCAAAAGAGGTTTTTGGCCAGGCGGGTACCTAGAATGAATAGTCTGGAAGCCCTGGCCTTAACATAAAATTTTCAAGTGTGGTTTCAAATTGTAAAAACAGTCCCTTAAGTATATGACACTATATCGCGCACTATTTCTCCAAATTATCTCGAGGGACACTGGACATCCCTTTACCCATTACCAGAGGACAAACATATGGACTCGTCTGAATTCAAAGATAGCACTTGCAGACGAAAATTCCAAGCGAATGCAATTTTACACAAAAACAATTATTTGGTCTCTCTGGGAAAAAACTTTGTGAAGAATCGAAAGTTTGCTAGTCACAAGCAATTTCGTTTTCCACAGTGTTTTACAGAACTTTCTTCTTTTGGGGCGTCAATGGATCTGGAACTTAGGCGTCAACATCACAAAATCCCTGGGTACGCCCCTGATAGTCTTTACCATCAATAGTCAATTGTCATAACAGAAACAGCCCATGAAGCGCTGTTCTGATTGTAAGAAGGGAATTGTCATAATACGATTTAATATAAATATAAATGTGTATTCTAGTTATATCAATCCATTTTTAAATTGAAACAGTCTTACTCAACCACCTTACTAAGATCACATCGCCAAGGATAGATTTCTGAATCTAGGCATGGGCTTCAAGCAGCATTAGGCTATATATTATGGTAAGTCTGGTGAGTGCTTAACAAACCCTTCTGACAGACAAAACAGCATTGAAATACTTATTGATTCTCTTTAGAATTTACAAAGTTTTTCACGGTGGAAAATCCTCTGACACAAAAAAAGCAAAAAAGTTTCAATAGTTATTCAAAAGATTTAAATATGGTTTGAAGCAGACAAGGGGAAAAGCACTCAGGATTTTCTGGATGTAATGGATCTTTTAACAGCACATGGCAATTTTGAACGTTACTGGCGATCAAACAAATTTTTGTCTTAAACTTTTATATCGGTGCTGTTTAAAAGATCTGGCCCACCCAGAAGATTCAAGCCATTTTTACACCTTCTCTGTTTCAAACAATACTCAAATTGGTCACGTATGTATATAATTATTGCATTTTTTCTGTAATTGCTGTTGTTGTATCACGTGATTATCCAATGAAATGAAGAAACATCTGCGTGCATTACTATTAGAGTCCTAAAAGTGTGTCTACATCCATTACTTAATCGCACACTTTGTTAAATGTAGGCTAAAATCTTCTTAGCTTTTACGAACGAATTCTTAGCCTCACTACTGACTTTCTTGAACAGGGAAATTTGCATTTTGTAATAGTTTTGTTCGGAATCAACATTCTTGTTACATCCTTACAGTATGGATACAAATCTCAGAATCACGACTAGAAGTATACAAATTTTGTCTCTTTTTACCAATATTAATTGGGGCGATCTTGTTGTTAGCCAAGCTCAAGTACCACATTAAGTGTATGCTGAAGTACGAAAACCATGTTCGTGCGTTTGAGTGTCTTCCTACATAGTATTTAAGACGGCAACGTTATTTTATAAACTACCTGAGCTACTCTTTTTGTTTGGAGAGATTCTACGAATTGTTGGTTTTGAAAGGAATACATAAATAACGGTCATCTAATATATACTCGATACTAGACACTAGTATCACTAACCTGATGTTGTCAGGAAACTCATGTGGTGAAAATGGACTTTCACTGAAGGCATACACTCACTTCTGCAAAAATGTTGATTTTAATGATTTGTAAAACCCGATGCAGCCTCAATTATACGCAACTGCAACTCTATTACAGTTGTCGCCACATCGTATGGCACAATGTTTATATTTTGTTCAAATGTAATTGAACGTTAAACAAAACATAAACACGTGCCATACGATGTGGCGACAACTGTAAGTGCATAAATGTTTGAAAAGTATTGTTTAGCTTTTCCGGTACCTTTCCTGAAGATTGCGAAGAAGCGTCAATGCCAGAAAAGACACGAGATATTAATTGTCATTTTAGCAACTCGATATTCTTCCATTTTTATGCAATTACACTGTGATATGTGTATAATTATGTGATACTACTTCTCAGCTGTATGGTAAAGGTAAAAAGGCATGGTGGAAGTCATGGTAAGTTGTTCACGGCGTCACCAGTGCTTCTTATAGTACTTATGGAACACCCATTTGCCCAATTTGAAAAAGACTGATTTGTCCTTTTTATGCTCCCCGAAAAAATTTCGGGGGAGCATATAGTCGCCACGCTGTCCGTCCGTCCGTTCGTCCGTCCGTCCGTGTGTCCGTCCGTCCGTCCGTCCACAGCCATATCTCAGCAACCCTTGGACCAAATTCAATGAAACTTCACATGTGAACTCCCTGGGTCAATACCTAGGGACCTTTTTCTCCGTTTGTAAATTTAAGGCTGCGTCATGGAAAAAGGGGCCTTAGTGTAAAAATTAGTTTTTCCCTTATTTCTCTTCATCTAATGGGCAGAATTTAATGAAATTTTGTGCTCATGTAATAAATAGGATGTTCTAGACCATATTCTATAAATAATGCCTGTACAAAAAAGCTGTCATAGGAAAAGGGGGCTTAATGTATGATAGTTTTTATTTTGTGACAAACACTTATTCGGGGAGCATAATCCGTCTGTGACGGCTCTTGTTTGTTTATGTTTTATAAGGCCACACAGTAAGCCACGACAAGGTAAATTTGCTTCGGCTAGATATATTTACTCAAAGGAAAAGTCTTAAAATAATGCAATTTTTATCTCCAACACGGGATGCACATCAAATACATGTAAATCGTAATTTTCACCAAGCCAGTGTTTAGTTAGTTGTCTTGAACCACTAGAGAAAATAACTTCCCTTCGCTGAAATTGTTTGGTTGAAGAAAATGGGGAAAATCTGGAAACCAGTTTTGATCAACTTGTCTGAAGCAGCGAAAAGCTATAAAGGGCTTATCAAGTGTGGCCGTAAAGCAGATCCTCTTTGTATACCTACTAATGTAGGCTTATGTGCATGTAAAACCGTAAGCTACATCTTCACTTTTGTTATTGCAGTTGTAATTGACATCCATAGTTCTATCCAAATGACTCGTCATACCATAATCGGAATGTCGTTTGCAATAATACTACCCAACAAACGGGGAGAGGGGGAGGGTAGGCTGGGGAATGATAGCAAATAATTTTGTTCTGCTTATCATCGCAATATTGCATTCTGCTTGATTTCCAATTTACATCATGTCCACACTGTATTATGGCCTTTGGCTATTTGAAAACATATATACTTATTTTTTGGGAATCAAACTCAGGCCGATCACTTGATAAAGAAGTTAACACCCTACACGTACCATCATCACATGCCGATCCAAATTTAAATAAATTGTAAATAGGCTATTTTCAGGAATTATCACGTAACATAAAATATTTTATTTTGTCTAAAGTTTAAACCCGATTTTTTATTCAATGGCTCCGTTAGAGGCCTAATCATTTTGATGTCGTAAGCAAATTAATGTGACAATTGGGTGCATTTTAAACTCTTTTTCATTTCTACCCAAAGCATACGTTTCAATCTGTTAATGATTTTAAAATGTTTATTTTCATGCTCTCCTTTTTTTGCTTGCATACTTTTGGAAATGAAGGAATAGTAAGAGATAGTACAGTGACGTCTAGCACGGCAATACTTAAGAAAAGAAGAATAGTATCCGGATACTACATCGATCCGAATATTAATTTATCAATTTTTTAGTCCTAAAGTCCACTGAACTCGGGCACCCCTGGTGCAAATTCAAGTTCATAACAGTTCCTAACTCAGAGAAAAAGATAAGATATTTAATCCAATAAGAAATATTTCTGATCCTAATGCAAATATAACAATGGTTGCAAATATTTAAATAGTAAAAGTTCGTGACAAAATCTAATAAACAAACGTTTTTATAAAGTTTTCAGAGTAAATTTCGGAAGATTGTGTTTTATTCTGAAAGATTCGATAGTTTTTGTGCACATTGTAACGTTAAATGGCGCAAACAGCCGATTTTACGTTCAAAAGGAAGAGTATCCGGATAGCACATCTATCCGAATTTAAATAAGCTATTTCCAGTCTCACATACCTTTAAATCCGGGCACCCCTAGTTCAAATTCATGCTTATGGAAGCCTCTAACCCTGGACAAAAATTGACACTTTTGTCCGACTTGTCACCATTTTTTACCTAAGAGCCTCTACTAATAGTAATCTACACAGGATGGGAATTACTAACTCTGTTATATCAGACTATGATGGGAAAGTTTTTCCTACGGTAAGTTGAGCTTTTCTTCTAAGTTTTCTTTTCCAACAAAATTTAGAGTTAAGATAACTGGGAGGGGGTATTGCCTTTTCAATAAGCAAAATTTAATATTGAAATGTTCATAAACCCTTTGTTTGGATATTCATTGGAATCGTCTCTTCGAGACTATTCCAATGAGTACCCAAAACAAAGGGTTTTGGTTGAAAGTAACAATGTTTAGAATGTTTGCTATTGGTTCTAACAAAGACTGAGCTAAAGCTATAGTCAGTAATCTACACAGGATGGGAATAACTAACTCTGTAATATCAGACTATGACGGGAATTTTTTCCTACAGTAAGTCAAGGTTTTTATGCTCCCCGAAAAAATTTCGGGGGAGCATATAGTCGCCACGCTGTCCGTCCGTCCGTCCGTCCACAGCCATATCTCAGCAACCCTTGGACCAAATTCAATGAAACTTCACATGTGAACTCCCTGGGTCAATACCTAGGGACCCTGTACTCCGTTTGTAAATTTAAGGCTGCGTCATGGAAAAAGGGGCCTTAGTGTAAAAATTAGTTTTTCTCTTATTTCTCTTCATCTAATGGGCAGAATTTAATGACATTTTGTGCTCACGTAATAAATAGGATGTTCTAGACCATATTCTATAAATAATATGTGTACAAAAAAGCTGTCATGTGAAAAGGGGGCTTAATGTATGATAGTTTTTATTTTGTGACAAACACTTATTCGGGGAGCATAATCCGTCTGTGACGGCTCTTGTTTCATTTTTTTACCACACAATTTAAGGTTAAGATTACTAAGAGGGGATATTGCCTTTTCAATAAGCAAAATTTGATATTGAAATGTACATTAAACACTTTGTTTTTGGGTACTTATTGGAATCGTCTTGAGGAGACGATTCCAATGAGTACCCACAACAATGGGTTTTAGTTAAAAGTAACAATTTTAAGAATGTTTTTGCTATTGATGCCAAAAAAGACATAACTAAGGCTATAGTCAGTAATCTACACAGGATGGGAATTACTAACTCTGTTATATCAGACTATGATGGGAAGGTCTTTCCTACAGTAAGTCATAGTTTTTTGTCGAGCCCGCTTGCGGTGAGCTCGACATAGTTGTCACAATGGCGGTTCGGTGTATGTGCGTTAGTGCGTTAGTGCGTGCGTGCGTTAGTGCGTGCGTCCGTCCGGATGGAGCTTGTCCGGGCCATAACTTCACCATGGATGGAGGGATTCAGAAATAACTTGGCACAAATGTCAAGCTCAGTAAGGCGGAGTGTCGCGTGCAAGAACCAGATTCCAAGCTCAAAGGTCAAGGTCAAACTTGGAGGTCAAATGTCAAAAATGAGAAGATTTTTGCTTGTCTGGGCCATAACTTCACCATGGATGGAGGGATTCAGAAATAACTTGGCACAAATGTCAAGCTCAGTAAGGCAGAGTGTCGCGTGCAAGAACCAGATTCCAAGCTCAAAGGTCAAGGTCAAACTTGGAGGTCAAATGTCAAAAATGAGATGATTTTTGCTTGTCCGGGCCATAACTTCACCATGGATGGAGGGATTCAGAAATAACTTGGCACAAATGTCAAGCTCAGTAAGGCAGAGTGTCGCGTGCAAGAACCAGATTCCAAGCTCAAAGGTCAAGGTCAAACTTGGAGGTCAAATGTCAAAAATGAGATGATTTTTGCTTGTCCGGGCCATAACTTCACCATGGATGGAGGGATTCAGAAATAACTTGGCACAAATGTCAAGCTCAGTAAGGCGGAGTGTCGCGTGCAAAAACCAGATTCCAAGCTCAAAGGTCAAGGTCAAACTTGGAGGTCAAATGTCAAAAATGAGATGATTTTTGCTTGTCCGGGCCATAACTTCACCATGGATGGAGGGATTCAGAAATAACTTGGCACAAATGTCAAGCTCAGTAAGATGGAGTGTCGCGTGCAAGAACCAGATTCCAAGATGAAAGGTCAAGGTCAAACTTTGAGGTCAAATGTAAAAAATGAGTTGATTTTTGCTTGTCCGGGCCATTCCTTAACTTGGCACAAATGTCAAGCTCAGTAAGGCGGAGTGTCGCGTGCAAGAACCAGATTCCAAGCTCAAAGGTCAAGGTCAAACTTGGAGGTCAAATGTCAAAAATGAGATGATTTTTGCTTGTCCGGGCCATAACTTCACCATGGATGGAGGGATTCAGAAATAACTTGGCACAAATGTCAAGCTCAGTAAGGCGGAGTGTCGCGTGCAAAAACCAGATTCCAAGCTCAAAGGTCAAGGTCAAACTTGGAGGTCAAATGTCAAAAATGAGATGATTTTTGCTTGTCCGGGCCATAACTTCACCATGGATGGAGGGATTCAGAAATAACTTGGCACAAATGTCAAGCTCAGTAAGATGGAGTGTCGCGTGCAAGAACCAGATTCCAAGCTCAAAGGTCAAGGTCAAACTTGGAGGTCAAATGTAAAAAATGAGTTGATTTTTGCTTGTCCGGGCCATTCCTTAACTTGGCACAAATGTCAAGCTCAGTAAGGCGGAGTGTCGCGTGCAAGAACCAGATTCCAAGCTCAAAGGTCAAGGTCAAACCAAACGCCATTGTAATGACAGCTGTAGACATAGGTATGGTCTTCTTTCTTCAAAATGAGCGGGCTCGACATGTTGCCCTTCGGCATCTAGTTCTGCATAATTCAGAGTTTAAGATTTTTAAGTTGATAAAGATAAAAATTGGCTTGATCAATCCACATTCTTTATGACAATTTTCAAAAAATATTTTTCTGATTGTAAATTATTCAATTCATTCTCCAGATAATTAGAGTTTAAAGGTTTTCACAGAGTACGTGGGTCATCCAATAAATAGTGAGACTGTTCCTATTGCAGAAATATCTTGACTTCTATTCTTTAATGGTTCCTATATTCCTTCAATATATGATCTTCCCTTTCTAACGACACATTTCAATTAGTGGGAAAGTCTTCTAATACCGGTTGCTAGGCAACCAGAGCTAATATCTCATATTTGACTGACCACGTCTACTTTCAATGAATTTAAATCCTCAAAACTCACAAATTGCAATAATTATACCCCCGCAAAACGAATGTTTTAGGGGGTATACTGGAATCAACCTGTCTGTCTGTCTGTCTGTCTGTCTGTATGTCTGTATGTATGTATGTCTGTCTGTCCGTGGACAAAATACTTCTCAAGAGCATATCTTCTAAACCATATGTGCTAGCAACTTAAAACTTTCTACACTTATAGATATCATTGTTGGCAAGTGTCCTGTGTAGGGATCGTTACTCTGCCACACCCACTTTTAGAGTTATTGCCCTTTGTTGTTTGTAACCTTGCATTTTTGTCTGGACCATATCTTCTAAACCATAAGTGCTAGCAATTTCAAACTTGGTACTTTTATACATCTCATTGTGGGGAAGTGTCATGTACAATAACTGTTACTCAGCCACGCCCACCTTTTGAGTTATTGCCCTTTGTTATCTGTACCCTTACATTTTGTTTGTACCATATCTTCTAAACTACAAGTGCTAGCAACTTCAAACTTGGTACACTTATACATCTCTTTGTGGGGAAGTGTCATGTACAATAACTGTTACTCAGCCAGGCCCACTTTTTGAGTTATTGCCCTTTGTTGTTTGTACCCTTACATTTTGTTTGGACCATATCTTCTAAACCACAAGTCTTAGCAACTTCAAACTTGATACACTTATACATCTCATTTTGGGGAAGTGTCATGTACAATAACTGTTACTCAGCCACGCCCACTTTTTGAGTTATTGCCCTTTGTTGTTTGTACCCTTACATTTTGTTTGGACCATATCTTCTAAACCACAAGTGCTAGCAACTTCATACTTGGTACACTTATACATCTTATTGTGGGGAAGTGTCTTGTACAAGAATCGTTACTCTGGCATGCCTACCATTAGAATGATTGTGCAGCCAGGCCCACTTTTTGAGTTATTGCCCTTTGTTGTTTGTTCCCTTACATTTTGTTTGGACCATATCTTCTAAACCACAAGTGCTAGCAACTTCAAACTTGGTACACTTATACATCTTATTGTGGGGAAGTGTCTTGTACAAGAATTGTTACTCTGGCATGCCTACCATTAGAGTGATTGTCCTTTGTTGTTTTTACCCTTGGATTCGTGTCCGGAACATATCTTTTAAACCATTAGTGCTAGCAACTTCAAAATTGGTACACTTATACATCTCATTGTCAGGAAGTGTCATGTAAAAGAATTGTTACTCTGTCATGCCAACTTAAAGAATTATTGCCCTTTGTTGTTTGTACCCTTGCATTTTTGTCTAGACCTTATCTTCTAAACCATAAGTGCTAGCAACTTTAAGCTTGATACACTTATTGCCCTTTTTGTAATGAAAGCTTGTGCGGGGGTATCAAGTCACCTGTGACAGTTCTAGTTCTTTTCACTTAGAACAGAAATTATGGTCTGGAGGACTTATGTGCAGAAAATCGTTGGATTTCGGTAAAATGTTGCAATTATAGAGAGTCAAAAGTGACGTCACCCTAACCGCCTTTTGACAGATGACGTTATCATGCAGAATAAATGTTGCACGTTCAGACAGCTTTGGTAGCTTCTGGTAAAAGGCAAGTCTCAAGATAGCCATCAGAAATATACAACAATACTCTACATTGGCTGTTTTCCCATTTGCAGATAATATGCACTGATTTACATAGACAAAAATCATCATTTTTGGATATCTTCCTTCATTTTTCGCTTTTGTTTACCGACCAAAACTTGGTTGCTTCTGTACACTAATCCTTTTGGTCTTACACTTTGCAACCCACTAGAAAACAGCTGTCTATGACAAAGCTTTGTCCAAAAACATTTTTGCAATGTTTGAAATAGCTCCGTCCCATTATTGCGCTAAAATAATGCAATTTTTATACATGCACTTTTTTGTCTACCGCCAAGCCGCATGAGACGCGTCCGCGTCACAATTGTTTGTGTCACAGGAAGTGACGTCATAAATGTGACGTCACAAGGTAACAACATTTGGCGCAATTTTTCTATAGCTAATATGATGGGCTATGTATGCGCCAAGTTTCATTAAATTCTGTCGGACAGTTTTTAGATATGACAATAGTCTCACTTATTATTGGATGACCCTCGTATTGTTAGATACTTGTACCTAATGTTCTGGATCAGGGGTGTTCTCCAGAAATTTGGGAGTGAAGCTATTTCTTCATTTTTCCCTATTATTTATACCAATTTTTTCTCGAAGGGCATCAAAAATTGTCGACGTCAACATCATTACATGAGCAAATGGATTAAAAAACTTAAGTTATAAAGTTTTTACAAAGTTTCTGTAATAAAAAATGCTACATTTTTCTCTTTTACAGCTCATCAAAGGTTTTGACAGAGTATTACTAGACGCCCCATGCACTGGGACAGGGGTGATCTCAAAAGATCCGGGAGTTAAGATCTCAAAAGAGCCAGATGACATCCATAAATGTGCCAAGTTACAAAAGGAATTATTGTTAGCAGCCATTGATTGTTGTGACGCACGGTCCAAAACTGGAGGATATATTGTATATTGTACTTGTTCAGTATTGGTGAGTATTTTCCTGCCTCAAACATGACCCTGGTTTCTCGAAATAACTTAAGTACATACTCATGAGTACATGCTCAACTGGATTTTGTGTGATTTGAGTATAGTGCTAAAATTTGAGTCTGAGAACAAACTAAAGTTCTTTTCAAGAAATCTAGGCTTGGTTTTGATGATATCCACAGATTAAGGGCTGGAAAATTTAGGGAAAAGGAGAGAATATTGATTTCCTCATTTCCCTTCCAACATTTCTAGCTGTTATGAATAAAGAATTGTATGTCTCACAGATTCAATTTGACATATACAAAGTTGTATTAAAAATTGGAAAGTTTGCCCATGTGCATTTTGTAAACATGTGCTATGACATTGTGAGAGGACTATATCTTAGTTTGGGCAGTTGGCAGCACATTTGCGTCTCAATCGAGAGGTCCCGGGTTCGATACCAGGCCATGGCAAATACCCTCTCTGACAAATGTCACCCATCAAAGGTTTGATATCGTGAACCTATGTGGGCAAGCAGCTTGAGGCTCGGGTAGGGTGTTGTGGTAGTACTGGTATGAGAAACAACAGGAATCCATAGTAAGGTACTCCAGAAGCCGCAATATGACCATAACAGTTGAAAATGACGTAAAAATCCAATAAACAAACATACATATCTTAGATTGTAAATTTTCTATTATAGATAGAGGAGAATGAATGGGTTGTAGATTATGCGCTGAAGAAGAGAAATGTAAAGTTGGTACCCACAGGCCTGGACTTTGGGGTGGAGGGTTTCAAAAAGTAAGTATAGATAGAGTTTGTTATACCCCCCCCCCCCACCTATGAAGTTGAGGGTGTATATTGATTTCACTATGTCTGTCTGTCCGTCCGTAGACTTTTTCGTTTCCGTGCTCTAAATCAAGAACCGTTTAACCTAGGATCATGAAACTTTACACAGTTGTTGCCCATGACTCAAGGTGCTCTATTGTTTTTGGGTCATGAAGGTCAAAGGTCAAGGTCACAATCGGACTTCGTTTAAAATCTGTTTCTGTGCTCTAAGTCAAGAACCATTTGACCTAGGACCATGAGACCTCAGACAGTTGTTGCCCATGACTCAAGGAGGTGACCTATTGTTTTTTGGTCTTGAAGGTCAAGGTCACAATTTGACTTTGTTTAAAATACATTTCCGTACTCTAAGTCAAGAACCGTTTGACCAATAGCACTTTTTCAGCGACAAGGCACTAGTGTGTGTGTGAATGTGTGTGTGGGGGGGGGGGGTTATTTGTCGGCTTTGCAACAGTTCTTGTTAACCTTTGCCAAAAGAAAACCTTGCATTCATTATACCGCCCAAATTCAATTTGGGGGGTATATAGGAGTCAGCTTGTCCGTTGGTCTGTCTGTCTGTCTGTCTGTCGGTCGGTCGGTCTGTAGCATTTTTGTCCGCTCTATTCCTCCTAAACTACTGGACCAATTTTATTCAAACTTCACATGTGAACTCATTACCAAGTGGAGATGTGCATATCCTATTTTTGTTACGGTCCATTGATTTTTCACAGAGTTATGGCCCTTGAGTGAATTTTCTTGTCCGCTCAATTTCTCAGTAACTAATGGACGGATTTCAAGAAAACTCTACAGTTATGCTTAGTAGCTCTTAGATATGTGCATATCAAATTTTGGTAATGTTTCATTGATTTTTGACTGAGTTATGGCCCTTTGCTGAAAATTGCCATTTTACGCAAAATCAACGTGTGTTGATCTGTTTTTCGATTTTTTGTCCACTCTATTTCTCATAAACTACTGGACCAATTTTGTTCAAACATCACATGTGAGCTCATTACTAAGTTGAGATGTGCATAGTATATTTTAGTCATGGTCCATTGATTTTTCACAGAGTTATGGCCCTTGAGTGAATTTTCTTGTCCGCTCAATTTCTCGGATACTAATGGACGGATTTCAAAAAAATTCTTGTGATGTTTCATTGATTTTTGACTGTGCAACAACGCTTTTGGGGGGTATGATCACTTTCAGTGATATTCTAGTTTTTCTACCAGAAAATGCCTTGGAAAACTTTGAACAGAAAAAGAAAATGCTGAGAATCAAAATGTTTATTTTGCCAAACATGATAGTTGAATTTCTATAACGGCATTATCATTTACTGTAATTTGTTAAATCATCATTTAAACTTCCTTTGTCTTGTTATTTAGAGTTGACACTTGTTATCTAGACATCAGATAAATAAAATTTCTGCTTCAGTCGAAATGGTCATCTGTTCTCTGTCCTCATCCATGGATATCGGGAATTATTTTGAAACAAATATTGCCATTGAGATATAGCAAGAAAAGGAAAGAAAGTGTTCGTTTTGAGCGATTTCTGTCCTTTTCCCTCGATATGTTAATTATGAAGGTTTTTGATGACCAACAAAAACAGTTAAATGACATTTTGATATCAAATGAACAAAGTCGGTTGAGTTGCTCCAGATATCTCGAGGTAAAATGACGTTCCTTACTACTACAACACAACAAGTTTCAACTATATTTCAGTTTTGAACGTCACAGATTCCATCCACATGTTAAACACACCAGACGGTTCTACCCACATACACACAATCTGGATGGGTTCTTTGTGGCTAAATTTAGAAAGTTCTCCAACTTGATACCGGGTGAAAGTCCAGGTAAGAGGCCTAATTTAACCCATTACCACACAGTGACTCTTTTTGACTCCCCAAGAGATAAAGGCTTTGGAAAACATCGTGGAAAATGAAGAAATTGCTTGTGACAAGCAATTTCTTCATTTCCCACAATGTTTTCTATGTAAAAAGACCGAAAATGTGAAATTTCATTCACTTGAAATTGTCGTCTGCAGGATCTTTCAATTTAGATCACGCTAAAATTTTATCGTTTGGTAATGGGTTAACCCTTTCCCAAACGTCAAAATTTTAGGGTGATCTACTTCAAAAACTGCCAAAAATAACAAAATGGAAGTTATTAACGATAGAATATGTGTAAAATATGGCATAGAAAATGTTGAGACAAAAGGAGAAACTGCTGGTTATGCAGGGTTATGGCCCTTGGAAAATGGCGCACGTGTTTTGAATTTGACGATTTAAAAAATTAAACTTGAAATCATACTGAAGTCATGGGAGTCGATATAGTGCTATACAGGTGTCGGATTGGTTTATTTTGTATGCCGGGTAGGATACGGACATCTATACAGACAATTAATATCTCTAGAAAGACTGTGAGTAGAATTCTTCGACTGACAATTTTTCTCTCGGTGCTCGTGACCTTGGGCGGAGATGTGGAAACGAACCCCGGACCCTCTGGTAGAGGTGCTGGGGCTGGAGCGTCAAATAACGAGAATACGAGAACAACCAGGAATACTAGACAAACTTTGCTACCATATGCTGATATTGTTTCGTCTCAATCTCCCTCCACTTCTCACGATGTTTCTCAAACCCTACAAAGTTCAACCCAAATGTCACTTAATAAGTCGGTTAGTGAGATAGGAACCCCAACATCTACTGGTAATAGACCCAAGGACAGTGGTGCTACTCAAAAAAAGGTAAAAGTTTCTGAGCGCAAAAATACTGGTGGAAAAGGAAAAGAAACAGTGAATGATGACATCACTGGATTATCGGACTTGATATTGTCTCTTAAAAGTGACATGAATTCTAACCTGAGTTCTATTAATAGCCAGCTTACAGGTCTTACATCGACTATCACGAACTTAACGGCAAATATGAACGACCTCGTAAAAACGTGTGATACCCTTCGCCAGGAAAACGTGAAATTACGACAGAGTAATGACGAATTGTGTGAAAAAATGCTAGTCTTAGAGAATACTGTTGACTCTTTAGAAAACCAGTCCCGTCGTAATAATCTATTGTTTGAAGGCATCGAAGGATCTGCCCGTGAGCCTTGGTCTGTCAGTGAGAACAAAGTCAGGGATGTGCTAACAGATCAGTTAAAATTACCTAATTTCGATGAAATCAGTATTGAACGCGCTCATAGAATTAAACGTTCGAGAAATCGGGAACATCCTACAGTGATCGTTAAGTTCACGTGTTATAAAGATAGACAGATGATTCTTGATGAAGCCAAAGAAAATCGTAACGGGAGGTCTGATATTTTGATAAAGGAAGATTTTTCAGCTCGTGTGCGAAAACATAGGTACGAACTGGGGAAACATATGATAAAGGCTAGAGAACGAGATCAGTTTGCTTCTCTCTCCTACGATAAACTGATCATTGATGGAAACGTGTACAAATACGATGAAGTGAATGACAGACCGCACCTTATCAAACGGAGTAATAGAGGTAAACAAAATACACGTGGTTACAGTCGCGCGCATGCGTTATCACAACAACGGTCCAATCAGGAGGCGCCTGATTTACATATGAATGAACGACCCACTTTCGATGAAGACGCGGCAAATAACGATAGCCAATCAGACTTTACGCACGATATCACGGACGAGTGACATGCTAGCCCGTGCCCAGTACATTTTTATAACTGTGACATTTTGGCATGGAATATAGCCGGACTGAAGAAATATAATGATGATGTAGAATTTAAATCTTTTCTATCTACTTTTGATATTGTGCATTTATCAGAAACTTGGAGTGATTATAAATCAGAATTTAGTCAATTACTACAAAATTATTGTTACTTTGATGTCGTCAGACCACGTAAAGAACAAAGCTTTCGGAACAGTGGAGGGATATCAGTTTTCATTAAAGAGGAAACTTTTAGAAAGTTTTTTCGCTGTCGTATTCATGAAGAACTTACTGAATGTATCGTCTTTATTCTTGAAAATGGAATATTTCGTAATATAGAAAATGTTGTTATCATGTTATTTGTATATATTTCTCCAGAAGGTTCCTTTATATATGACGAAGAGAACAACAATGGTATTGATAGATTATCTGATGTTCTTTTAATGCTGAGAAATGAGTATAATGACTGTCTGTTTTACTTGGCAGGGGATTTCAATGCCCGAACCAAAAACCTTTTAGATTTTATTCCAGATGATTCTCTTCATTATATATTTGGAGACATTGATTATCAGTCTGATAATTTCAATCTACCTCGCCAAAACAAAGATGTTAAATACAATAATTTTGGCAAATCCCTTGTTGAAATGTGTTGTAACATGGATATTCATATTATGAATGGACGACTGTTTGATGACAGTAAGGGAGAAATAACATGTACGTCAAATAATGGAGCTGCAGTGGTCGACTATAATATAGCTTCATCAGCCTTATTCAATTTTTGTGTAGATTTCCAAATATTGGATCAGCACGAGTCTGATCATTTTCCAATTAAATGCACATTTTCTTTATTTAATGAATTCAGTAATGATAATGTTGTTTTAAACCACAATAATCATTCTGAAATTGACTCATCGGCAAACAGACGTAGATATACATGGAAAGAGGATCGCGGTAATTTGTTTGGTCCAACATTTTCTCTTAAATTCAATATCTTATACGATACACTTAATTCTCTTTTATTTGAAAATGTGAATAAACTAGTTTTATCTTTAAATGATTTATACACATCCACTGCGGATGAGTTAGGTTTATATGTGACGCGTCAGCGTTATTGTTATAACAGCCAGCCCGAATGGTGGGATGATGAATTAGATTCATTAAAAAAGATAAAATCCTCCTCTTTAAATGTTTACAGAAAAAGCCATCACAATGATCACTTATCAGTATACCTTAATGCTAAGAAAGATTTTAAGAAAAAGGTGAAAATCAAGAAAAATATATATGTATCATCTAAAAAGAAAGAATTAATTGCGGCAAGTAAAAGTCCAAAACAATTTTGGAAAATTCTCAAAAATAAAAATAAAATATCACTTAATAGTAATATTGCTATCTCAGATTGGCATGATCATTTTTCTAACCTATTCAAACCCAAAGAGAATTTCAATTACAATAGCGAGGAATTGCCCTCCATTGCGTCAGAATTTATAGACATTTTAAATTCCCCCATTACAGAAAACGAGACATTATTTGCAATAAATAGTTTGAATCCTAGCAAAGCTCCAGGGCCTGATGGTATTATCGGGAATTTTATTAAAAGCACAAAACATACTGTTGTTCCATTGTTTACAAAGCTATTCAATAAGATTTTTGATACTGGAGTTTACCCAGATGCATGGTCACAAAACGTAATATGTCCTATCTTTAAATCGGGATCCAAAAACGATTTGAATAACTATAGAGGAATTTCTTTATCAAATTTAATTTACAAGCTATTTGCAACTATTCTGAATTCCCGTTTATGTAAATGGAGTGAGGCGACAAATATAATACATGAATCACAGGCTGGTTTTAGAAATGGTTACTGTACAACAGATAATATGTTTACACTTCATGCATTGATACAAAAATATCTTATAAAGAAAAAAGGCCGTTTATATGTACTGTTTGTCGACTTTGAAAAGGCGTTTGATAATATATCCCATAAAAAGTTATTTGAACACCTTTCTGCCATTGGATTAAGTAACGAAATTTTAGTCAGTTTACTCAATATGTACAAGAAAAATAACTCTTGTGTAAGAGTTAATGAGACATGTACTGATTACTTCCCTTGTCTACGTGGCACTAAGCAAGGGGACAAATGCAGTCCCCAGATCTTTAATCTTTTTATAAATGATATTTGTGCATATATTGGTAACGATGTAAACAGTGGTGTTCAGGTTTTGAATGATTTTTCAAACATAAGTTCTCTATTATATGCAGATGATGTTGCAAGCCCGTCAGATACGGGTATACAGTTGCAAAGACAATTGAACTCTGTACAAAAATTTTGTATAGACTATGATATGAAAATGAACTTTAAAAAAACTCAAATCATGGTTTTCAGAAATGGTGGCCCATTGCGAAATTCAGAAAAATGGACATGTGGTACACATGAAATAACAGTGACAAACTTTTACAAATATATGGGTTTAATATTCACTCCTAAACTAAAATGGAATAAAGCCTTATCTTCCCTTGCAGCTCAAGCCAAAAAGTCATTGTATGCCATCAACTCTTACAGCCAATGGTTTGGGTCCCTGAATTATAACGAATATTTCAAAATTTTTGATGTTATGGTCAAACCAATTCTTCTTTACGGGGCAGAATTATGGGGAAATACCTACAGAGATTCGGTAGAACAAATTCATGTCTTGGCTTGCAAACAGTTTCTTGGCGTTGGTAAATATACAAATAATAATATGGTTTTGGGCGAATGTGGCTGTTATCCACTTTGTCTCGATTACTATGCAAGATTCATAAAATACTGGTGTAAGATCATACAAATGCCTGTAAATAGGTATCCAAAACAATGTTACTTAATGTCAGGGTTCACTCTGGCTCTCAAAAAGTTGGGGCCATCACTTTCGCCAAATGAAAAAAGTTTGCGCCAAATTCAAAACGTTGGGGCCAGATTTGTAAAAGTAGGGGCCATACTTTATTAACCCTGTCCTGAACAAGATGACTAAATGTTCCTATTGTTTAAAAAAACATGTTCTTGTATTACATAGATCTATTTACACATAGAATGTTCCTTTGTTTTTTGTTTTTTTTTTTTTTTTGTTTTTTTGGGTTTTTTTGTTATTGTTGAAGTCTGGTGCGCATTTGATTTTTTCATCAGTTCCCCCCCCCCCCCCCACCCCCCCCCACCGGACACACATCCATGATTGCCGGAAAATTCGTATGTTGTCAATAGAATGACATGTTTGGGAAAGGAGAAAAGACGATCATCTGGGTCCTGTTTAAATTTCGTATTAGGCAGGAATCATAACTAACTTTTCTTGAATTCTTTGAAATTCGCTGTGACATGTTTTCTCACGATAAAAATCATAAAACAAAAATCCTAGTTTATTTCACAAATTTTACGCGATTAAATTACCTGAAGCATCGAAGTTCAGCAACCGCTATAACTACGACAATCTGAACAATTATTTGCTACGAGACTGGCTTCAAGCAACTCCATTTCGCGTGAAATATGTCATAAAGTAAAGGATTAAGTAGGGGATATTCCGATAACTCGACCCGTCAATCAAATTAAGCCAAAATCGAAAGTACACGCCCATAATTATGCAGACTTGTGGAACGCTCTACTGCACACAAGACTGGTACCCGCATATTACCTAAATTGTGTAATTATCGATTTTTCCATCGCCTTGTCTATGTCGCGTCATATGTGTTTGGACTATCAATGAAAATCACTGAGTCAGAAAGCGAGGAGAGCTCTTTTTTCAGTTAAACAAAGTATATTTGATAAGGATGTGAAACCATCCGTTATACTTAAAATATTTGATGCACTCGTGAAACCAATCTCATTATACGGAAGTGAAATTTGGGCAGCTTTTAAACCATCTTTTAAGAACAAAACATTAGATGAATTGTTCGACTTATCGGTTAAAGGAAGTGACGAATTTGATAAAGTTTTGATAAAATTTTGTAAAAATGTTTTAGGAGTACACTCAAAGGCCTGTAATATTGCTGTTTTGAGTGAACTGGGGCAATTACCAATGCTGATAACTATCTTAACAAGTTCTGTTAATTTCTGGTTACATGCTATTAATTCTAGTGAAGATTCATTGCTTAATAAGGCATACTTAGAACAATTAAATACTTCCAGTAATAAAGCAACTTGGGTGCAATTTGTGAAGACTAAGTTGCAAGAATTAGGATTCTCTCATATCTGGAATAATCAGTTTTCTTTTAATCCAAATGCTTTCCTAGATGCGTTTAAACGCAAATTAATAGATAGATTTGTATCCTATTGGAAACGTCGCTTCTCAAACACCGAGGATATGAGAAAATTACAGACATATAAGTTATTCAAATCTGAATTCAAATTTGAACCTTACCTTGACGCTTTATCGGATAAAAGATATAGAAAATGCTTAAGTTCATTTCGAATAAGTGCGCATCGACTTAGAATTGAGCAAGGCAGATACCATGGTGAATCTGAAGAACAGAGGTTGTGTAATACATGTAACAAGATAGAAAATGAAATACATTTTTTATTTAGCTGTACTAAGTATTCTGCTCAAAGACAAGTATTATATGAAGATTTGAATACAACAGACTTTATTCACAGTGATGATAACAATGTCACGTTTTCAAGAATGTTCAACAGCAAAAATGTGCGAATTATGCAGTCTGTCGCGTCTTTTATCCATGAATGTCAAATTGTTTAAGTTTTGGACTCCAAACCAATTATGACTTCCAGCAATTTGTTGCTTTATCCCATGCACACATGTTTCATTGAAAGCAGCATATGTGTATGTTATGTATTTAATTGAATGACATTTATTAGCCCTTTCAAACAACAAAATATCAATTGTTTAAAGATCAATGATTAATATGTTCCAGGCAAATAGATTTACTAATGTCTCTATAAATATAAATGTACCCTAAAAAGAGAAGAGGAAATTTGTTATCAGCTTCTTCTTTTCTCTTAAGGGTTCTTAATACCATGAATAGGCTCGTCAAAATCAGTACTTGTTTTGAAAAGGGTAAGTGATGTTTTTGCATTTGTGTTTGTGTGTTTATGTATGTTTAAATGTATGCCTTTAACCCACGAATGGGTATAATTGAGCATTATTAAATATTCTTATTCTTATTCTTATTCTTCAATGGCGATTAAAAGGTAAATTAGCAGTTATGTACAAGGTGCTATTTGTCACGTCGCGTGCCGAGATAATTATCGTCGGACATTATAATAGTATTATGAGTGTTATTTCTTTCCTGTAATTTTTATTCATCAAACATCAAAAATGAGAAAAATAGAAAATAAATTATCAAAGCATAACTATTACAATACTTGATCAAATGCAAATGCAAATTCATTTGTTTCAATAATAATTTATTGTTGAATGATTTGGAAATGAATAAAATATAAGACTGGTGGGGTTTTGTCCGCCTTGCCAATTTTAGTGGTGGGGTTTTGTCCGAGGGGGTTTTGTCCGAGGGGGTTTTGTCCTGGTGGGGTTTTGTCCTGGTGGGTCCGAGGGGGTTTTGTCCTGGTGGGGTTTTGTCCGTACCCCACTTAGCTCATCATCAAAAGGACAGCATTATCTACAATATAAATCTCTTCTAAATGTGGAATATTACATCTCTAATAACTTTCCGTTTTATCTTAGAAAAGCGTTTGCAAAGTTTAGATGCTCAAATCATCGACTTAACATTGAATTAGGTAGACATAATAACGTTTTGAGAGAAGATCGTTTATGTACTTATTGTTATGAACAATCGTCCATTAACATAATTGATGATGAGTACCATGTATTTTGCGAATGCAAACAGTTTGATGATTACAGATTAGTATTTCTAGGAAGACAGCGATTACAGAACACTGATACTTTTTATAGGCATATTTCCGTAGAAAATGAATTTGATCTATTAAATGTATGTAAATTTATCCATAAGATATTGCAAATTAGATCTTAGACCGTACTTAATAATCTTTCGCACGTAAACAGATGCGAATTTAACCAATTCATACCTTTCACAACACACCAGTTTTCTCCTATCAATAATATTATATGATATTTTTGATACGAGAAAGCCAATTTAAATCCAGTCTTATTAATTACAACTTTACAGGTTATTGTACTTTTTATTCCAGGAGCTATAACAATATTAATTTTGTATATGTATGATTGTAACCTGGGCCAAGGGCCTACATTACTTAAATAAAGATATGTTATGTTATGTATTCAATGTTTTCCTAAGCGTTTTCGATTAGGAACGTCAAAACCAGGTCTTGTTTGGGAAAGGGTTAAAATTAGATTGCACAAAGATGTAGGACTACTATAAGTAATATGTTCGTCAATGCCAAAAGTGGAATAATTGGAAGTTAGTTGTACAGTGGCAGATCCAGAGGGGGTTCGGGGGTTCAAATGAACCCCTTCTGTAGCCAGATTATTTCATTTTCATGCAGAAAGTCAGTCACAATTGTCCAAAACTAGGAAAACGAACCCCCCTGTTTGTATATTCGAACCCTCCTCATAGAAATCCTGGATCGGCCGCTGGTTGTAAATACAAAAGTATTTAGTAATTGGAGAATAAAACCAATTCTCAGTAGGTGTAAATACACAGATATGTCCATTGTAAACAAGTAACTTTATGCAAGGCAGTGATGTAAAATACTGGTAAACTCCATTACCACTTGACTTTCGCTGGAAATCTCAAAGCAATATTTAACCCATTACCAAACGACAAAATTGTAGACTGTTCCAGTTTGAAAGTTGCTGTAGACGACAAAATGGACATTGAAAAAGAAAGGATTTTTGTACAATATAGCTAAGAAAATATTGAGACAAAAGGAGAAACTGCTGGTTATCAGCAGTTTTTTCTTTTGTTTCAATGTTTTCTCAAGCCTTTCCTATTAGGGACGTCAAAACCAGGTCTTGTTTGGGAAAGGGTTAAATAATTTTTGGTTGTATTTTGTACATTTTAGCACCAGAAGCCATCAGTGAAGAGTTTGCTATAAAATCTGATGACACAGGAGAAAACACTGAAGGTAAAGCAGAGGCGCAAGATTTTTTAAGATTCCTGAAGATGATTTTGATAAAGCGTCTTTGAGACCAATATTATAAGCGAGGTGTTCCAAATGTTCCATACTTCATACAAATGAAGTCATTATGACGTCATTTGTATGAAGTATGGAGCATTCAGAACTCCGCGGTTTATGAATCTCGAGCGTTGGGAACAAATCGGTCTTTTTTTTTTCCCCATATAGATTCTACAGAATTTACCGAGGTGTTCTGAAAGAAGTATTGAGCAATGGCGGCTCCCAGTGATCGTCTTAAAAGTCTTGCTCAGAGGAACGCTTTATCCTAAAACATCTTAAGAAATCTAAAGATATCTCAAGAAATCTCGCTCTAAAGAACGCACCTCAGGATTTACCGTTTACTGATAATTTGTGATACATGTAATGTGAGGAAAAGTTTATTGAAGTATAATGTCATTGTAAATGTAAAACCTCGTATCTTAGTTTTTGAAAATTTTAAAGGGGAAGAAAAAAGTGAAATAACTTTTCCCGAACTGAAAGGTTTTACTTGAAATCGGGACATATTATTCACAAATAATTTGTCATTAATACTGATCAGCAAAAATATCTCAAAACCTGCAAGAATTGTCTTAATTGGACACACAAGATTTTACTTTGAAAATTGCAAAAACCGACATACAAGGTTTTGCATTTATTTATTAGCCCAATTGTTATAGTTGGCACTTGTTATCTTGACATTGGTTAAATGGAATTACTACTTAAAAGTCAGTGAAAATGTGTGTGATATTAAAAAAAGATGAAAAATGGTTAGATATATTTTTTGTAGAAACTTAGAAAAAAGTCAAACTTTGGATAACTTGAGGCAATATCAGAATCCTTAAGATTTAAACATAACTGTTGTATCTGCATATCATATTATTACTGGTCAATCATAATCCTCTATCTGTCCAGGAGCAACTTTTTGTCTGCTCAATTCCTACAGTGTCCATTGGAACACTAAATTTGTCATAGCGTTTCTTCATGATCCAATTTGGACATTCTGAGTAGGATAAGTCTAAATCTGGATATATTATTTACATTCAGAATTTCTGAATGTAATGTCCAGAGGCGCGTTCTTTAGAGCGACATTTTTTAAGATTTCTTAAGGTGTTTTTGATAAAGTGACCGAGACTTTGACCGAGCTGTTCCGAATGCTCCATTTTTATACAAATGACATCATCATGACGTCATTTGTATAAAGTATGGAGCATTCGGAACACTGCGGTTTAAGAATTATGGAGTGTTCGGAACAACTCTGTCAAATCTCTTTTATATTGTTTGTACAGAGTTGACCGAGGGGTTCCGCACTAAGTATAGGGTAATGGTGCCTCCCACTGAGCGTCTTAAAAATCTTGCTCTAAAGAGAGCTTTATCCTAAAACATCTAGTCCGGCAGAATATTGACATTTTTTGACCGAACCTGGGGCCCGTATTACTAACGATCGTACGATTTTCAAAATCGCAGACGGTGCGATCGCAATCTACGATGTCGTACGACATTTCTTACGACTGTTTTATCAAAGTACGTACGCTCAGTCGTACGTTTTTAATCTACGATTTATCGTACGCATGCGCAAAACGACGCTGTTCCCGGAGCCAGGCAATATCTCCGCTCTCGACTGAAAATTTCAACCCACCATTTCAGCTAACATAAAATGATTTCGTACATGATATCAATTCAATGTGAGTATGAAATGAAATAGTTTCAAGATAGCATAAGTGGTTTAGCGTAGTAATTAGATTTAGTGACAGAAATAACTTCGTCCCCAAAAGAGTTCGTACCTAAGCAATTACTGTACGACTGTGTAACCACTGATGTTCTAATTTTATTTGACGTAATCAGTTGTAAATCAATAATTGTCAGGTACTTTTTATTATTCAACTTATATTTTAACTGTTTTCTGATTTTAGAACGTAAAATTCAGTTAACTTAAGTTGTTGAAAATGATTAATTTTTACAAGCAAAAAAAGAACTGCTCTGAATAGGAAACTACCGGGATGCGTAAAATCACCGGACGTGCAAGATCACTGGACTCGACAGTAGTTATTATCCCAGCATTTTAACAATCTAAATAACTGCTCTGCTGTCTGACAGCCATTCCACGATAATTGACTCATTTACAAAAACGAAAATGTTGAAAAATGAACTTTTCTGCATGAGCACAATTTTTATGTTAAAATAAAGTGTCACATGTCCACAAAGTATGGTTAGAATTTTACCCATAACATTTTAAGTCCTGCTGAGTTATCGCATTTTCAAATATACCACTATAACCTAGCTGTTACGGAGCATATAAAGCAACTCGAGATACATATAGCGTGAGCTGTGGCCAATGTTATAACCCAGCATCAAAAAAGTTGTTTGTTTTACCATCATCAACCATTTGCACAACTTACAAGGACAAAATGATAACAATTCAGCTGTAACCCTATGTGGTGATATCAAAACGAGTATTTCACTGTTTAACGCAATATTCGAGCATTTTTAAAGTGTTTGTGATCGTTTGTATTCTTTTTGAAGCTATCTTGCAAAGTAAAGTTAAAAGTAAATATTCCGATAGTAATGCCTCTCCAGATTATGTTTTCCAGCGCATCTGGCTCTCGAGCTTTTATTTCTTAGTATGTATGATCGTGGAAAAATGGCCCTTGTGTTACGGAAAATAGATAATTTCCATAACCTTATTACCATTAGTGTCATTTCTTTCAAAGAACTTTAAACGCTAAACGTAAAGGTTCTTACAAGAAAGAAACAACAAATTGGTATAAAACAAATACTAAATTCAATAATACGAATGAATCAACAGACGTTTCTTTTAGTACTCCTAAACTATTAATCTCATTGGCAAAATTGCCGAACTGGTACCTTTGCTATATTTTAATATGACACTCAGAGTAACAATTACATTGTAAGCATCGGGCAAAACAGTCTGCACGGATTTGTCTGTATATGCACCACAAAGTCGTCAACCGGGTACCAACATGGACAATTTCTAGGATTAAATTTCGATTGGTCTACAACAACTAACCAACCAACAACAACTACTCCCAATTCGTCTATTTTGAAAACCAGTGCCACCTTGTCTACTCAGGTTTGTATACCGTTTCCATTTCGTTTAAATTCCCCTGCTTTATATTTCAGTATGATATCTTATTTTTTGTTAGAAACAATGCGTTGTTTCTCTTAATTTATGAACATGTAATAAGATATGAATTTCGGGGGGGGGGGGGGGGGGGGGGGGGGGGTTATCAAGAAATATATAATTCGATGGTGTGCTAGACATGTGTGCATTGGTCGTGTAAATTTGTAAGGATGTTTCAATTTGAAGGGGTGTTAAATTGAACAATTTTCGGTAAGTGTGCAATTACTCGTCCCCTTCTCTTCTGAATTTCTTTTATTTCTAATTAAATCATTTATATAAGAACACATACTATTTTAAAGTAAATTGGTTATTCATGCGAATCATATATCCCTAAACAAAACATGGCTCTCAAAAATCGTTAACAAATAACTCCATAAAATACAATTAAAATATGAATTACAAAGTGAATAAACTAAAATGAATGATTTGATACAATTTGATGTCAAGCATAATTATTCCATTTATTGACAGGAAATTAAAGAAAAATGCAAATATATCAAAATATTGAAATAAAAATTAAAATGAATCATGTAGGTCTAGTAATGAAAAATGTATGATATATTGAAGACCAAGTCGAAGTAGACGAATTCTGAAAGTAGATGAATGTTGATTCTGACAATAAAAATGTAGAAAACGAACTGGGAGTAGAATAAATGTTGGGATGTTACAGTCACTTTGACTAGATCCAAAGCTTGATATCCAAAATCACAGCATCTTAGATTGTCATACCCCTGATGATTGATTGGATTGGCCATGGTTGACACAATGTTTAGGCTTTTAGCGTGTGAACTTGTGTCAAAGGATCAGTATTTGTAATTCCAATGGTGAGAGAGCGGTGTAATTTGTCTTAGCCAATTACCGAGTAGAAGGGAACACCAGCTTTCGGAAAAGAAATAAAGAGAAGCCATTTCTTCACAAACTATTCAAGACCCGACAATACAAATATCTAGGTTTAGTTTCGGGAAAAAAGATGTCAGGATTAATGAAAACTAAAGAGAATGTGCAACAACACAGCCTTGGGGCGTGTTACTTCAATATCAGCATTACAAAGAGAAGGGCAAATGCACCCTGCATACCTGTTCCTCAAACTTGGGTACTAAACTGTGACAAGTGAGTTGCAAGCCACGTTTGCAGAAAATTATCCCTGTTAACATTATCGTCTGGCCTGGTTGAAAAGGAAAATGTCTGTGTCTTCTTTTATTTGCCACAAACTCAATGTATGCAGGTTTTCTAAGAACAACCAGTACAAAGCTGAAAAATGTCTAATGGTTGAATTAGAAAATGGCAATGGCGTTAGGACCAAAAGGGGCATATTTTATGGCCTAGACAATAATGTGTTTCGCTTGCAATAATCAATAGGCTGCTGTAACCATGTCTGTCTACTTGCGAAGTCACAAACTGTTTCAAACATGTTGTGTAACATGCTTAGATAGAACCTGAAGGGGTATGTTTGCTAATCTATCGCCCACAGATGGCAGTGTATGCTCAATATTCCATAAAATATAGTATATGCTTCCGTAACGAAGAGTCTATATTTCGTAACGGAATATTACTATGTGAATTCACAGATAAACACATTTAAGCGGCTTTGTTAGTATTCCTACTTTTTATACTTTCTGAGTTAATTATAATCAATTGACATCAGAATGTTTTATGTATCGTAATTTACGCACAAATTGTATACCCAAATATATGCTTCCGTAACATTTTCTTATAGCATATGTGGCCAAACATGATATAGTAAGCTCTATTTAGACAAATTTTAACTATACAGAAATGTAAAATTCCATTTGATTCATGCCAACTCAATTAATCAACAAAATAAATCTCATTAATATCCAGGACATGCTACCACCAAATAATATATGCTCCGTAACAGTTATTTTGACCGTAAAACAAAAAGGGCAGATACGTAAATCCCGCATTACTTTGTTTTTTGTTTGGGATTCCAGCTTTTGCACCTCAAATTAAAAAAGAATCGAGCATAAATAAAGAAGTTTTGTATTGATAATTTGGAAATAGATTTGCATAATACTATATTTACATACTTCCACGTCAAATTTCACATTCAACGTTCCATTCATCTACTTACAGTAGCCGATATAATGAATATTTGATAACTGCAGTGTATTATATTGTTCACTGTATTGAAATATTCCTGTTAGTTTAATTCAGGGCGTCCTTTGAAGTACGTTACGGAAAAATATGCGTAACGGAAGCATAGCGACCAAAGGACTTTCAAGTCTCTCAATATGTTATACTCTTGATTATACTTGAAAATCGCCTCTATTTCAACAGTATAGCAACCACTCTGTCAAAATTTGACAGATTTGGGGATGTCCGTTCATTATTGTGGGCTACACGGACGTAACGGAAGCATAGTAAACGAAATGCGACACATTCTATTTGTCCATGTTCCTTGCTTTAGTGAAGAAATACATGTACTAAGATATTCATAAACTTTAGGCTTTTGATAGTTAATCTAAGCCATTCTCGGACCAAAATAGTTTGAAAATCGGCAAATTGAGAGAAAAGTTGACTTTCTTTCATGCCTTTGAAAGTTCGTTACGGCCACATAGGTAAATCTGGCAACATACAAACAGACATGTTTAAATTCTATTTCATGTATGATGATGGAATCATACTTAATTTAGTCGTTGTAGTAGGGTTTGGGGAAAATAATGTCAAAGAGACTAAAGTCTAAGTAAAAAAAACGGCTGATTTGAACGGAAGTTTAGAACAAAAAAATGTGCGGCGACATCAACATTTTGACGTTTTTGCAATATTCAACACAACCAAGCACATTCATAAAATCGTTTGAATAACTTGAAAATCATACTATTTTATTGCAAATTATGTCCCGTGATCAAAGATAGCTTGCTTTTTGTTGTACCTAATTGATAAAGGTGTTAAATAATGCAATGAAGGTCGGCGACATGCATTTTCAGCAAATGGGTCAATTTTCGTGGAATGGCTGCTGAGCATCCAGGATTTCTGTGAAGGGCTGGCAGTGCGATGCATCATGATGTCAGATGGCTCCAGATCAGCCTTCGAAATGCATGGTTGATCGAGATCCATGTTATTGGCATAACTCCTTCATTGCTTGAAGGAACTGTAAGAGACCAGCATGGATCCTATCCACGTCTGATTACTTTGGCACAAAGTGATCTAGTTCCATGGCAACCTCATACTGAGTGGTGGGGGTTTGCGGGCTCGTTTGAAATCATCTCTGTATCCTGAATACTGTATTTCATTTTCATGATTAAGTTTAGTCCAAATTGGGCAATATTAGACTGTAGTAAAATGAACCACTTTTTATGTTTGAACACCCTTCACAGAGATCCTGAATCCACCGCAGATGGCATGCTATCAGGGCCTATTTCAATTTGACTTTTAGAATGTAATTTCTATTTGTGTTGAATGATGGCACAAAAATTTTGTTTTTCAGGTCTGAACATGCAAAAGTGAAACAGAGAATTAATTTCTTGGGTGTTTGGTGATGTGACAACACATTATAATATCAGGTGTGCCTTTATTATTTTACCAAAACTAATTATGTCAGAAGAAAATATATCTTCAATTATGTATCTTGTTAATATATAGATCATGATTTTTCATAGCAAGTTCCGACTCAAAACTTATAGTCACAAACTGGAATTGGAGTGTCATATTTAAGGAAATGAATTTTTGATAAACCTATTGTCCTACATGTATTTGACAAAAAATAGGTAGCGTTGGAAGTGTATTCAGAAGCATAATGCATTTCCTTATTCTTTTATTCTACATTATGTTACACACTTTCTGTAGGAGAGCGACATGTGTCGCTGAAATTGATGGCTGTTGATGTAATTCCAAACAAGACATTTCAGTTGAAGATATAAGAAGTTAAAAACAGAACTAAAACATATAACCTAGAGACACATGTCTATTTATCACAATTTTAGGTAATCATCCTCTTTATCATTGCAATAGTTCTGTTGTGATCTGTCTAACCTATAATTAGAAGATGGGTATAAAGTTTTGGCTAGAATAAGTACATTCCATGTATTAGCCAGCTAACGATAAAAAAGTCTCTCTTATCTCATTTTCAGGAAAGCATGAAAATACTGTGAAAAAGTTAAAAAGTACAACCAAATACTAGCCTTGGCATGAACAGAATTACAGACTAGGAATTCATCAACAATGAGAATTTCATCAAACAGGTGGTTTGCCGTAAGAATCAGCATTACCTCAAAAACCTCAGTGTTCTTTCATTTACATAGTGCTTTATAGTGGTTTAGTGTTACACTGACTGTACTGTAGGTTCTGAGGCTTCCTGTTACCAAAATACTTGAACATCAAGAAATCAAGACAGAGGAGATGAGTGTTATCTTAACTGTGCAGAAATGGTGAATCAGCTATTATTATAAAGATCAAGTTTTTTCCACTTTATAGCTGAGAATCATGTGACACAACAACATTTTGGATATTTTTCAATAATTCTGTTTACCCATTACCAAGCAACAAAATTTTGACTTGTCGAAATTCAAAGATGATGCAGTCGACAACTAAAATTAAATGAAAAAGTACAATTTTTAATCATTTTGTATGGAAAATATTGTGGGAAATGAAGAAATTGCTTGTCACAAGCAATTTCTTCATTTTCCACAATGTTTTCCCTAGCCAGTTTTTTTGTGGGAAGCCAAAAAGAGTCACTGTGTGGTAATGGATTAACTCATTACCATGGCATAATTTTAGACTTTTCCAATTTTATAATTGTTGCATACGACAATTTTAAGTTGATGAACTTTTAAAAATCTTTCCATTTCAGGCAAGAAAACATTGCGGAGATTGAAGAAATTGCTTGTCATGAGCATTTTTTTCATTTTTCACAATATTTTTCAAAGCCTTGATTTTGCGGTGTGTTGAAAGGCGGGAAAATGACAGGGATGTGATGAATTTGAAAAACCTTTTTTTAAAGTTGGTTGATAAAATTGACAACCAATGCATTTTTTCTTAAAAAAGAAATATCTAGATTTACCACTTCAAACTAATGTCTGACATTTTTCCGCCTTCACTGCTTTAAGATGAAATCACTTGAAATTGTCCTCCAATCATTTTAGATTTGGCTACTCTAAACTTTTCATGTTTGGGAAATGTTTGAAGTGAGCTACTAAAGACTAAAAGAAGAAAATGTGCATTTTATAGCATAGAAAATATTGAGGGAAAAATGAGAAAATATTGGTTATTATCCAGGGTTTCAGCTAGCCTGGGTCCAGTTGTCAATATATAATTTTGTCAATAAGATAACGCATAAAAAATCAATACCCGTTACATATTTTGGCACCCGTTTTTGACATGAGAAAGTAAAGAGGGAAAAACGATCAGACTGGAACCCAGTCTAGGTTTCAACTGGCTTTCAAATCTAGGGGTAAAAACCATAATTTTACAGCATGTTTGTACCCCCTCTGCAAGAGACATATAAGAAAGCTTGCAAAAACTGGATGTACGAGATCCAATTTGGGGTTAAAAAGAAGAAAAAAAAGAAAACATTTTGGTTTTTTGGAAACCCTGTTATTATCAGTTGCTTCCTCTGTTTCAATGTTCCCAAACTTTTTCATCTGGAGACATGAAACCTAGTTTTGTGTGGGAAATGGTTGATTTAAAGCTTTAACCCTCTCCCTAGTGCCACAGTTTGGTAAAAATACGATATGTGTACAATGTAGACGGAAAGTAAAGTGGGAAAAGGAGAAAATGTGGGTTATCAGCATCTTGAATTCTTCTTTTACCTCAATGTTTTACCAAGCCTTTTCTGAAAGATGTGCCTAAAATGTCGATGTTTTTGGAAAGTGTCGTTTTTGGAAAGGGTTAAGGCAGAGCTTATGAAAAAAGAGAAGAAAGTATTCAATAACACCATGATATACCTAATCCAAACGGATTGAAAAAAAATTCCATTACAAAAGCTATTGCAGGCAACACAATTAGTGTTAATAATGATAAAATATGTGTGTGATATAGTACAGGAAATATTGAATCAAAAGGAGATATCATAATGCTGATAATCATCATTTTCTTCTTTTGTCTCAATGTTTTTCCAAGCCCTGTCTATAAGGCGTGTCCAAAGCAGGTATTGTCTGGGAAAGAGTTAAATACATGTAATATTTATTCTTGTCATTATACAATGTACATGTATGTGCATATACATTCATTATTGAATTGTTAATTATTTAAATAAAAATAGTGATTTCAGGATGTGTTCTTAGATTTCTCATGCTTATCACGGAATGTAACATCCGATGATTTTATTGGTTTAGTGCAATATTGTTGTAAATGTAAATGAAATTTATATTTTCATACAATTACATCAAATTTACATTTAAATCAGTTTCATCTTTATTAAGACAGATATTCTATTGGTGGCAGAAAGCTTAAATTCGCAAAAAGTCTGATTACTTGTGTCCTTGCCACAATAAAAGATGACTACTACTCAAACTACTCATGGTATTGAAATCCCTTAAGATAAATAAATGAAACACATATTGAGAAAAGATTTATGTTGTTTCTCATCATTTTCTCTTCTCAATCAATGTTTTGAATAATTATGATGTGAGAAAGAATTTGCTTTGTGACGTCAAACACTTATCAGGACTGACTCAGGAAATTTCCCATTTATATACCCGGCCCATGGTGTGCGAATGCAGGAGCAGGTATTATCTCGGTCTGTGCGTCCATCCTGGGTGAATGTGATTCTTGCTACAGTTTTTGGTAGAATCTGGATAAAAATGTTACTGTCATTGTGCATGTCGACGGGGTTTTGTCATTGGATGCTGTGGTAAACTGTATCGAAATCGTACTTCGAGAGGTTCATTCCCGATCCTAACTCACTCAACAGCGAATCCCATGGTTTCTTCAATCATTCAAGCGAAAACATTCATTATGAATGTTTGGAGAAACCATGTATTGTGGTGCGAATTGAGTTACAACTAGGAATAGCCCTCTTAACCCATTACCACACAATGACTTTTTGACTCCCCACAAAATAATGGCCATGGAAAACTTCATGGAAAATGAAGAAATTGCTTGTGACAAGCAATTTCTTCATTTCCCACTATGTTTTCCGTCCAAAAAGACGTGAAAATTAAAAATTCCATTCACTTAAAAATGTCGTCTGCAAAATCTTTGAATTTGGACAAGTCTAAATTTATAAGACTGTTTGGTAATGGGTTAACATGTTACAGACGTGTATGGTTCACTTTAAATCGTCAAAATCCGTAGAGTATTAGCTGAGAAATTACACAAAACATACTTGAAGCAGACGATTTTCGGTGTGAACGCTTCCCAAAGGTCACGTGGTTACCCACCGTGCAGAAGGGTTCGCATTGCGTTACAGCCTTGGTCGTACGTACGTCCATCTGTCCAATTGCTGATTTTTAGCTCCACTGGCCTTTCAGGCCAGCGGGCTATTGTCATGGCGATGTGTCCGTCGTGCGTCAGTGCGTGCGTCCGTGCGTGCGTCCGTAAACTTTTTCTTTAAAAATCTTCTCCTCAGAAACTACTGGATGGATTTCAACCAAATTTCACAGGAATGATCCTTGGGTGACCCTCTCTCAGATTCCTTCAAAGAATTTGGATTGAACCAGAATCACCTGAGTTATCTGCCCTTGAATGTCAAAAATAGCTGGTTTTGACTTTATTTTTACTCTAAAATCTACAAATATTTACCAATCAAGACAAAACTTGGACAGAATATATATCAGCATAATATCCTGCCTGGGTGTAATTTTCAGGTTAATCGGAATTTTACATCTTGAGTAATGTGCCCTTGAATTTGACAAAATTGCCATTTTCGACTTTGTTTTCACTCTAACAACCATAATTGTAATCCAATCAAGTAGATATTTGGACAGAATCTAGTTGACAACAAGATCTTGCTTATGTGTAATTTTCAGGATGATTGCATAGCTACAATCTGAGATATGTGCCCTTGAAAATGACAAAATTTCAGTTTTCGACACTTTTTTCACTTTTGCAGCCACGATTATAGACTAATAATGATAAAATTTGGACAGAATGATGCTGACCATAAGATCTTGCACGAGTTTAATTTTCAGCTTGATTATAAACTCACATACTTAATTATGTGCCCTTGAATTTGGCATAATTACAGTTTTCTACTTCATCATCACTCTAAAAATCCCCAAAATATTGGTCAATTATTTACCTTCTTTTCGCTTTGACCATATGATTGCTTCTTTTTATTTTGATTTCGCTTTAAGAACCACAAGTTTTTCTTTGACCACATTGCTGTATTTTACTTTGTTTCTGAAAGAACCATAAGCATGTAATAATTATAAAGTTTAAGCAATTAGATAAATTTGTCAATTCTTTTATAGTAAACCACAAGAAATTCAGGCCTGTGGAGCGACTCAAGACCTTCAGGTCTTTCTAGTTGTCTACCCACTCCGGCATTTTGAATTGACACACGTAGGCCTAATACATGTACCAATGATGTCTAGGTGTTCACTCGTTAACCATTACCAAACAGCAAAATTTTAGCCTAGTCTACAACTAGATCTATAAATATTTACCAAGACGGGTCAATGATTTTTTTTGTCGTTTGAAAACAAAGAAAACACCACAAGAAGTTAAGCTTTTCTAACTGAAAAGTGAAGTTCGATAAAAAAAAACAAACAAAAAAACCTGAACTATTGAGACAAAAAAAGAAAATGTTGATCGTGTATTTTCTCCTTTTGCCTCAATATTTTTTGTGCTCGATCAGTAAGCCTATTTAAGCAAACCACATCTTTAACAACACCCTTTTGCCACAGTAACTTTCAAAAGGAAAGAGTGCATTCTTGTTGTTTATGAAAATGCTATGTAACAGAACTTGTAAATGACCGCTATCAGAATGCCAGACAAACCTCTACACGGCATTCGGTCAGGGCTAACATTCTTACTGCCATTCAGATGGTCTGGTGAAATTAACCCTTTCCCAAATTACAAATAGTTCTCATATCCCTTTCAGCAGAGAGATTTGAAAACATTGAGAGGAGAAATCTCATAATCAAGGCATTAAGTGACAGATTACTCGCATTTTCCCCCATGGTGTGCCTCAAATTAGGTGTGACGTCATTGCTTAATTTACAAAGTAATGACGTCACACAAGTATGACACACCAGAAATAAACAGAAATAAACAATGTGTATTCATATGCCGTCATACAAAGTTGAAACAAGAGATGTTCAGGGGAAATGTGTACACGCATAGAAAAGAATATTTTGGAAGATCTAGATCTAGGGAAAAGAAGATTGGTGTTAGATATGTAGGTATACTGCCGTAGACTGGTCAGTTATTCTCATTCCTCTCAATGTTTTCCGTAATTAGTAAACGCAACCAGACATGTTTGATTTTAATATAAAATTATTTTTTCGCCTCTCAATTAATGCAATATTGAAATTTCCTTTGTTGGGATAGGGTCCACGCATTATTACAGTAGTCGAAACGATACAGACGAAAATCATTTATTTAACAATTTGTGTTCATACCGGCAAATATTTTATGTAATTTTGCATAAATATCGCGTATTTTTCCGGACCAATGATAAAACAAAAAATCCGCAATTGACGTACGACTGCTCCTACCCAGTCGTAAGATTTTGGTCAAAATCTGCGATAATTTTACAATATCTGCGATAATCGTACGATTTCGAAAATCGCAGATGTTTGATAAAACACCTACGATACCGTAAGACCGATCGCAGATAAATCTGCGATCAAAATCGAACGTACGATCGTTAGTAATACGGGCCCCTGGATTTGAATACCATAGAAAATGTTTTTATTGTTTCATAAAGCTGAGGTATTGTAGTTATGAAAAATGGCGGGTATTAACCGGGTACCCTTGAGCAATTCTCAAAAGTCAAAATGGCGTCCAAGATGGCGGATTAGAAAGTTTAAGGTAAAAAAAACATCAAAAGTGTTCTAAAATTGTCTTTGAAATGGCAATAATTTATTTTAGTTCATTCATGTGAAGTGCTAAGGCCATCTTAGATCTTTAGTTTATATAATTTAGTGGCATTTCTACCAGAATATAGCGTTGTTGCACTATCTTACCCCACCCACTACATTTAGCATAGGAAAAATCTTAAAATATATACAATAATTTACTATTTATTTGATTTTGCAAATAAACACTCTGAAATATAAAACTGCACAATAAACTAAAATAATAATATTAATGATATAGTGTATTTCAGAAATTGAAAAGGCTTCCAGAATGGTGGCTTTTTCAAAATACTTTGTAAGACTTGTACATCATTTTTACACATTTTCTAATGGATTTGATACAATTTATACTGAGCTACAGATTACAGATTTTATTGGCTTTTACAATGCAAGATATCTCTTAATGTTCATCAAACCCTATTGTGTGGGTACTTATTGTATTCTCGAGACGAATGAAACGAGAACCCACAACATCAGCTTTGGATTTGAAATCGAAAAAAACTGCCTTTGCGCCGTCTTATCTGTGTACAGTATCCATGAAAAAGTAGTTTCGACTTTAGCAACAGCTAAGCCCCCTAAGTTGGCTAAGATATCGAAATTTCCCTATTGTACACTCACGGGGTATAACCTTATGTTTGTAACTGCAGTTACGCACATCCAATATGGCGGAGGGACAAACATGTGAGTTTTACGAGCATCAATTTCAGGCACTATCTCAGTGCGTGTGATATATTTTTTGACGAACTTGATCAATAATAACCCTGTAAACAATGTCATACTCTCTTAATTCTGATATATTTATTTAGTAGGCCAATATCGGAGCTCGAAAAAATGGCATGATGTGCGTAACTGTAATACTGTAACTGACCTATTTTCAAGTAACAGTTACGCACATCATCGTGATTTTTGAAAGCTTTATTACAGCTTTTTATAATAACCTAAAAAAGTAAATTTCGATTCAAACTCCTTTTTATATAAACAAACATCGTATTGGTGAAGAACGAATAACACGTCCAGTTATACAAATAAAGCTTGAGAATTATTCCCCTACTTTTGAATTCGCCATATTGGATGCGCGTAAATGCAGTTACGAACGTCAGCTTATACCCCGTGACACTGAAAAACTAAGGAAATGTATTTGAGTATCACCAGTATTCAGACATTGGTGTGCATGGATAGGGGCTTAGTCCCCATTTGAATTTGCTTCTTATGGGCTTGAAAATGCAAGGTTATATCAACTTACCTTCTTACCCACTTATCTTCTACATTCATTGAAAAAAACTAATTGAAAACATTACTGTCCTTGATACAATTTCTTTAAATGATCTTAAGACATCCTATAACAGTATGCGTTAAGCAAACAGAATGATATGAAAAATAAATTGTGACCCGTAATGTTATAGTGACCCCGTAGAATGGCAATAAAACAAAATTTTCAGAAAATGATCAAAATAAGCAGACATCAACCAGTGTCACATTTGGGAAATGTACATGTACATTATAAGGTCTAGATCCAGAAAATTATCTCTGGGTGAAAATCTTAGATCCTAGCCAGTCTACGCGGTCTGCATAGCCTGGCCGAGGTCGATATTTTTCACACTTCCCAGACGGTCTCTTTCGTTATATGTAACAATTTTGCCTTTAAATGTACATTTAGTGACAAATTAAACATCTTAGTAATCACAATTTAGTCATTTAAAGCACCATAAAGCTTCATTCTTAAGCCATTGTAAATTGATTGAATGCTCAAGTAAACATATCAATTGTGTTGATTTTCAGGAGGTAAGGTAAAGGTGCCTGAAACACTAAGGCTACACAGAACTGGTTCTCATTGAAATCGAATTAATTTAATCTTATACCTTAAAAACCGAGATACATACTGTTTTCATGCATCTTCATACGTCAAATTTATCTCATAAGTGTAGCAGTTATGGCGACATTGTCTATTTTGTGAATCATTTAAAGTTGCTTGCTGCAGTCTATTACCAGCAACGACTGATATGTTGGACCAGTACAAGCACAGTTTGATAGATGTCGGCATATATACTTGTGATCAACCGTCACCTCAAATAAACCAGCCAGAGCAGACTTAAATCAAGTCAATCTAGGCAATGACGCAAAGTCTACTCTCTGCAGAAAACAAATTGATAGAAACGGCATGTGTTGTGTGCGCTATCAGGAAAGTGTTTTAGGATGCTTCTTGGTGGAAAACGATCCCTGACTTCTCATCATACCGAGAAAATACACAGTAAATGTCTTGTGTGATGACTTTATCCTGAATTTGTGTTTCTTTCAAAGTAAATGAATGCCTAAGTATGCAACGTACTTTTAGTTACCATTGACATTGTTCTATAGTACATGTTTGGGTGCAGTCAACTTGGCTTTGTAGTATTTGAATGAACCAGCATTTGAATTTACAGGACTTTAACCTGAATGATGAAGATCATCTAACAATGTGTTCCAAAGTAGCCTATCAGAGTTGACAAAGAGTTTATTTTCAGTCGTGGATAAATTTATAAAGCGATCATAAATCTTAATTGTAAGGAATGATATTGTCATTAAATTCTAAATACCCATGCTTCTTAAATCAGAGGCGGCGGTATTTTACAAGCACATTATTGGCAATTTAACCAGTCATAGGCTTTCTATAGTTTCTATGAAATGTTATTTACAATGATTGACAGACGTCGCATCTAGTATGCAGCAAAACAATGGGTTCTTTGGCAAAGAGTTTAGAGAGGGAAAGGGCTGTTTTTTCTGTCTGATATTGTATTAAAAACATATTAAATTTTGTATTAAGCGAGCTACTAAATGGATTTTGAATATGATTTGCTCAAGACTGTTAGTTGCAGTTCTTTTTATAAAATTGGAATGAGTTTCAATTATTGAAAGTTGGAGTGGGTGGGGTAAAATATAGGATCCCATCTTTTTTCTGTATGTAAATAGTGAATACATTAAGCTGCTGATACTAGTACATTAACATGTATTCACATGATATTTACATTATATATCATTCTACAAAATTAATAGACAACCAAAAGACAATACGCTGTACTTTTTATTTTGTAAGAAATCGCCCTTTTCGCCATTTTGGACGCCATTTTGAATTCTTAAAGACGCAATTTTGTCTGACTTCTCATTGCAAATATCTAATTTTATAACCTTGATAAAAATCAGACAATATTTTTCAATAGAATAAAAGAAATTTTAATATTATTATTCGAAACTTTATTTTTCAATGTAAAATGAGGTGGGTGGGGTAATATTTTACAAATTTACCAGATTTTTGTAGAAATACCACTAGATATTGGAACAATCACTGTTTATTTTCTTTACATGTACTTTCGTAACATTTCTGGACAAGTTCTAACAATTTTATGCCATTAATGTATCCATTTGAACAGATTTATGATCCTGTTCAATGACATTCGGCCATCTTGGACGCCATCTTGATTTCTAAGAATTGCTCAAGGGTACCCGGTTAATACCCGCCATTTTTCATAACTACACCATGTCAGCTTTCAGAAACAATAAAAACATTTTCTATGGTATTCAAGTCCAGGTCAAGTGCTCTTTCTGCCGGACTAATCTTAAGAAATCTCAAGATATCTCAAGAAATCTGGCTTTAAAGTACGCACCTCAGACCTAGACTTGTTCTACTCTCAACTCTGAGCTTATCGCAGGTATATTGCAATCAAGTTTACCTTTGTAGTTTTGTCGAAAGAACCAACTATTCTAATGTCATTATCAACGCATCATATCCTACGGGTCACTTAGCATTATCCAATAAAGTTTGATACCAACAGCTATAATGGACTTGGCCATATACTCAGAATATTTGCTGTTAGTGATTTTATGGCATAAGGCTTAAATTATCCAATCTTTCTTTTTCAGGTAATGATACATCAGGAACACCAGAGAAGCAAGGAGGTGGTGGTTTCAACAAAAGTTTTAACAAGAAGGACAACTTTATCAAAAATAAAAACAAAGGATTTAACCAAGATAGGGATAAGAAGAATTTTAACCAGAACAGAAATAGAACATTTTCTAATAGAGGAAGGGGTGGATTTAATTCTAATGAAGACAGGAGTGAAAATAGTTTTAATGGAAATAACAAGAACTTTAGGGGTAGGGGAAGCAACTCAAGCAGAGGCAGGGGAGGTAATTTTAGAGGCAGGGGAGGTAATTCTGGCAGAGGTAGGGGAGGTAATTCTAGCAGAGGCAGGGGAGGTAATTCAAGTAGAGGCAGGGGAGGTAATTCAAGCAGAGGTAGAGGAGATTTCAAACCAGGCAAATTTAAGAAATTCAGGGGAAATCCTCGACAAAATTCTCAACAGAGTGCATGAGATCTTGTAGAGTTTTAAAAAATGGAGCTTATATTTGATGAATCTTATAATGCTGAGCTATCCTGTACAGGGACAGCAATATCATAGGCGTAGCAACCTGTATGCAAAAACGCAATTGCATACACATTGAAAAAGAAAATTCAAATATAATTGTAGACTTTTGCTTTGGTTCCCTTGAAATAAACACCTGAATTGCCATTTAAAATTAAAATACATACCAAAAACCCACAAGGAGCCACAAATGATCATGGTCATTAGGTGGGCAATTGGTAAGTAGATTTATTTCATAGTCATCAACATTAAATTATCAAAAAATTTCTTGGAGATGCCTGCAAGACCAACCCCAGCAGTATTGAGCCCGCCATGAAACCTCCCCTGAAACTAAAGGCATTAGGCATGCGTTTTGCGTACGCTTTTTTTTTTCGGATAGCTACGCCAGTGAATATGTTAGACTTATCTAGCTGCAACCCATTTCAGATGATAAGATAATGTTATTGAACCGGAAAATTTGGATGTCATAGCTGAAAATAATTTGACGGATATATGAAAATTCTGATAAGCAGTAATTTATGAACATTGTTAAGATAAAAATGTTCCAATCACAGGCTACCACAATGATTTTGAGATCTTTGACAATTACACTATTTTATTGTGCAATGTCCTTATTCTTTTAATAAAATGCATTATTTCTGCATTATAGAAAAAATGGTTAGGAACTTAGGAATGCAAAATGGGAAATGAATAAAATGCTGATAAGTCTAGATATGTTCATCATTGCAATTGTATCATGATTGGTTTGTCCTTTTATAAAGATATATCGCTGCTTTTCTACGAAAACCTCGTAACTGCAGCTTGTTTTCATTGAAAAGCAACGATATATTTAAGAGCCTATATATAGATTTTGCTTGTTTTTTTGCAAACAACAAAAAATATACAGTTGCTGTCATACACATGTTAAAATATGAAAACCCTTTCATTATACATCCTTTATATTTCGTCGATGTTATGGCAAAGCTTGGTAACTACAGCTTGATTAGAGCTGTAGCTACAAGGTTTTGCAATAACATTGATGATTTCATATGTGACCCCTTTCCTGCAAGGCTTTTGGTCAAGTGCAAGTATCAAGGTCAATAGGATTACTTTTTGGGGGAATTGAGTGTTTTGTAAACACTTCTTCATGAGAAAAAACTATTTGAAACTTTAACCCTTTCCCAAACAGCAATAATTATACCCCCGCAAACGAAGTTTGGAGGGGGTATACTGGAATCAACCTGTCGGTCCAGTGGTTGGATGGTTGGTTGGTTGGATGGTTTCTGTCTCCAAAACTTTGTCCGGACAACTCCTCCTACACTTGTTGACCGATTTATTTCATACTTGGCACAAGTGTTCATTGTGACCTGTAGATGTGCAAGACGCAAATTTCACGGAAATCGGACCGATACTTTTTGAGTTATGGCCCCTGATTTGACCCAAAAATGCTTGTCCGGCCAACTCCTCCTACAGTTACTGTCCGATTTGCTTCATACTTGGCACAGGTGTGCATTAGGACCTGTAGATGTGCAAGACGCAAATTTCACGAAAATCGGACCGATAATTTTTGAGTTATGGCCCCTGATTTGACCAAAAAATGCTTGTCCGGATAACTCCTCCTACACTTGTGGACCGATTTAGTTCATACTTGGCACAAGTGTTCATTGTGACCTGTAGATGTGCAAGACGCAAATTTCACTCAAATTCGACCGATACTGTTTGAGTTATGGCCCCTGATTTGACCCAAAAATGCTTGTCCGGCCAACTCCTCCTACAGTTACTGTCCGATTTGCTTCATACTTGGCACAGGTGTGCATTAGGACCTGTAGATGTGCAAGACGCAAATTTCACGAAAATCGGACCAATAATTTTTTAGTTATGGCCCCTGATTTGACCAAAAAATGCTTGACTGGATAACTCCTCCTACACTTGTGGACCGATTTAGTTCATACTTGGCACAAGTGTTCATTGTGACCTGTAGATGTGCAAGACGCAAATTTCACTCAAATTCGACCGATACTGTTTGAGTTATGGCCCCTGATTTGACCCAAAAATGCTTGTCCGGCCAACTCCTCCTACAGTTACTGTCCGATTTGCTTCATACTTGGCACAGGTGTGCATTAGGACCTGTAGATGTGCAAGACGCAAATTTCACGAAAATCGGACCAATAATTTTTTAGTTGTGGCCCCTGATTTGACCAAAAAATGCTTGACTGGATAACTCCTCCTACACTTGTGGACCGATTTAGTTCATACTTGGCACAAGTGTTCATTGTGACCTGTACATGTGCAAGACGCAAATTTCACGGAAATCGGACCGATACTTTTTCAGTTATGGCCCCTGATTTGACCCAAAAATGCTTGTCCGGCCAACTCCTCCTACAGTTACTGTCCGATTTGCTTCATACTTGGCACAGGTGTGCATTAGGACCTGTAGATGTGCAAGACGCAAATTTCACGAAAATTGGACCGATAATTTCTGAGTTATGGCCCCTGATTTGACCAAAAAATGCTTGTCCGGATAACTCCTCCTACACTTGTGGACCGATTTAGTTCATACTTGGCACAAGTATTCATTGTGACCTGTAGATGTGCAAAACGCAAATTTCACTCAAATTCGACAATTACTTTCTGAGTTATGGCCCCTGATTTGACCCAAAAATGCTTGTCCGGCCAACTCCTCCTACAGTTACTGTCCGATTTGCTTCATACTTGGCACAGGTGTGCATTAGGGACTGTAGATGTGCAAGACGCAAATTTCACGAAAATCGGACCAATAATTTTTTAGTTATGGCCCCTGATTTGACCAAAAAATGCTTGACTGGATAACTCCTCCTACACTTGTGGACCGATTTAGTTCATACTTGGCACAAGTGTTCATTGTGACCTGTACATGTGCAAGACGCAAATTTCACGGAAATCGGACCGATACTTTTTCAGTTATGGCCCCTGATTTGACCCAAAAATGCTTGTCCGGCCAACTCCTCCTACAGTTACTGTCCGATTTGCTTCATACTTGGCACAGGTGTGCATTAGGACCTGTAGATGTGCAAGACGCAAATTTCACGAAAATTGGACCGATAATTTCTGAGTTATGGCCCCTGATTTGACCAAAAAATGCTTGTCCGGATAACTCCTCCTACACTTGTGGACCGATTTAGTTCATACTTGGCACAAGTATTCATTGTGACCTGTAGATGTGCAAAACGCAAATTTCACTCAAATTCGACAATTACTTTCTGAGTTATGGCCCCTGATTTGACCCAAAAATGCTTGTCCGGCCAACTCCTCCTACAGTTACTGTCCGATTTGCTTCATACTTGGCACAGGTGTGCATTAGGACCTGTAGATGTGCAAGACGCAAATTTCACGAAAATCGGACCGATAATTTCTGAGTTATGGCCCCTGTTTTGACCAAAAAATGCTTGTCAGGATAACTCCTCCTACACTTGTGGACTGATTTAGTTCATACTTGGCACAAGTGTTCATTGTGACCTGTAGATGTGCAAGACGCAAATTTCACGGAAATCGGACCGATACTTTTTGAGTTATGGCCCCTGATTTGACCCAAAAATGCTTGTCTGGCCAACTCCTACAGTTACTGTCCGATTTGCTTCATACTTGGCACAGGTGTGCATTAGGACCTGTAGATGTGCAAGACGCACATTTCACGAAAATCTGACCATTACTTTTTCAGTATTGGCCCTTGATTTTACCAAAAAATGCTTGTCCGGACAAGTCCTCCTTTAGTTACTATCTGATTTGCTTCATACTTGGCACAGGTGTGCATAAACTTCTGTACATGTGCAAGATGCACATTTCACGAAAATCAGACTGACACTTTTTGAGTTATGGCCCCTGATTTGACAAAAATGCTTGTCCGGACAATTCCTCCTACAGTTAATGAACAATTTGCTTCATATTTGGCACAGGTATGCATTAGGACCTGTATATATGCAAGATGCAAAATTTATGGAAATCAGACCGATACTTTCTGAGTTATGGCCCCTGATTGGACCAAATTTCAATAAAATCGGATTGACAATTTCTGAGTATGGCTCCCAAATCAACAAAAACACTTGTCCGAACAAAGGTGGTGGCGGGGTATTTTTATCACCTTCAGTGATAGATTTCTAGTTTAGACTGTTTCTAACAGTTTATTATTTATGTGAAATACAGCAAAGAAAATGTTGATAAAAAAGTAGACATAGCAGGTTATTAGTGTTGCATTATGCGTCAATGTCTTCCCATGCTATTTACTACATATCTCAAATTGTAAACCAGGTCTTGTTGTGGAAAGGGTTATTGTCATTCTAAAGGCATTATTGTTACACAAATGTTTTGTTATTGCGATTGTAGATAAATGTTTTAGGATGAAATTAAAAGAGACATGTCATTTCATAAATGCAAAGTGTTACTTTAATCCCTCACCTGTTAGTTCAAACTTAAAGGCTGAGTATGGATTGCTCTGTTTGTACGTAACGTCCGAACCCACCAATCCAGTATATTGGTTTCACCATGTCTGTCTGTCTGTCCGTCAGTCCATCCGTCCGTCTGTCAATCCGCCCATAGACTTTTTCATTTCCATGCTCTAACTCGAGAACCGTTTGACATAGGATCATGAAACTTAGCACAGTTATTGCCCATGACCCAAGGAGGTGCCCTATTGTTTTTGGGTCACAAAGGTCAAGGTCACAATTGGACTTATTTTAAAATCCGTTTCCGTGCTCTAAGTCAAGAACTGGTTGATCTAGGATCATGAAACTTTACACAGTTGTTGCCCATGACCCAAGGAGGTCCTCTATTGTGTTTGGGTCATGAAGGTCAAAAGTCAAGGTTACAATCAAACTTTGTTTAAAATCCGCTTCCATGCTCTAAGTCAAGAACCGGTTGACCTATAGCACTTTTTCAGTGACAAGGCGTTAGTGGGGGTATCTGTCCGCTTTGTGACAGTTCTAGTTTGTCCTTGTTTTCCTCGAACCTTTTGCGGCCATAGCACACTCAGTTGTGCATCCGACTCTCAATTTGGGAAACCTGGGTTTGATCACAGTCTCACCGGTGGTGAACTCGGCCAAAGCGAGGGACGCTTTTCGCTACATCAAGGTACAGATATTTTGCGTTTAAATGTGAGTTTAAAGATCTGATTGGATAGTTTTTCTAATAACAATGAATTAGTTCTAAAAATAGACCGGATTTACCGATGTGTATTGACAAACCGTCTGTGTTGTTATAAAATCTTTATCGAAGCCGTAGTTACGATATTTTATAACAACACCGACGGAATACTATGATCGCGAAAAAGCGTCCCACGGTTTGGCCGAGTTCACCACCAGTGAGACTCACGAGTACAACAATAATAGAGGTTTTAGTGCAAAACTATTGTAACTAAACTGACACGACTTAAAAACGCAAAACACGTTTTCATTAACCATTCCTTTCATATTGCCTCGATCGGCACCATATTTGGGAACATGTATGAGGTAATGTATACGCTTTACGCCCCAGCGATTTTGTCGTGTTTACTGTAAACTATCCGGACATCTGAACCGCCCACCACTAAATGCTCGTGTGTCTCGTGCATTCAGACCACGTGTTAAATCACTAAAAATTTTTGTGTACAAGGTGCCACTTTGATTTACTGATTGAAAATATACGAGAACTACGAAACAAAATTGTGTACAAAATGCTGAGGCTTACTTTGCGAAAAAGGAACCGAGTTTTGGGGCTTTTGCTTGGCGGTGTTTCGCAAATGAAGGTTGCTAGACGCTTTAATGTAGCCGAATCGACGGTTCCAAGGTTTATGTGACGTGTAAACAACACAGGAACATTTACAGACCACCAACGTCCTGGTCAGCTGCATGTAACAACTGTACTTCAACACAATTGTATACGTCAACGTCACTAACGCAACAGATTTGTGACGGCTCAGTCTGCAGCAAATTCTATGGTTGGTAATCGTGGGTGGTCTATACATTGCGACACGGTAATAATTCGCCTGTGAAAACACGGGGTTCGCTGTCGACGTCCTGTTCGATGCCAGGCCCTTGACTAAACGTGCATTTTGGCATAATCTGACGTCCATTCAGGCAATATTCATGGCTTTAAAGGTCATTTTCTGTCCTGTTATGTTAACACTTGTAACATTTACAATTTTACATGGCTATACATCGGTTTTGTAAGATCTAGTAGATACCATCTGTAAAAGTACTTTTTGCGTTTTTAAATCGTGTCAGTTTAGTCTACATTTTGTAAAATTTTACAGAAGAGGGAAAAACTTGACTTTCTCATTCAAGGAGGAAATATGTTTTTTTTAAATTCTCAATATATTTTGAATTATACAGAACTGAAACGCAATAGTAGAACATGATTTATTCTTTCCTAAATATTCAGAAAATACAAAAAAAAAATGAAATTACTGAAAAATATCTAGTTACAATACTTTTGCACTGAGTCCCCTAATTTTTGCATCCCGCCTAAAATAAACCTTTCACGAATGGCAAAATTTAAAGGTGGGTTAATCAAAAGCTTCTGCTGACGACAAAATGGATGCTGATTAGTTTGTTTTTTTTTGTACTTGATAAACATGTACATGTATTTGTGTACAATGTAGCAGAACCGAGCCTGATAGCGAGTCGCTAACGTCGGAGTCTGTCAATCCAGGAGTTGCGGATTCGCCAAGATTCTTTGTTTCACTTATTGCATCGGTACAAGCAAACCTATTTTGGTACCACTAAGCGTGGCCATATCATTTGACAAATTTTACAACGTCATGAATACAATAAAAAACGTACCGAAATATTGAATAAAGACTGTCTGTTTTATTGCAGTTATATTTCTCACAATTACATGAAATCATTAATAAGCCTGTATTAAATTTCTATATTGGGTAAAGAAACAAACATTAATCAATTATATCCTAAGCAATATCTAGTTTTGACGCCCCCCCCCCCTCCCTAAAAAAATGGGATTGTGAAATATTGTGACAAAAGAAGAAAAGAATGATAACCAGCATTTTCTCTATTTTGTCTCGGTACCTTCTTGGCTATATACCTTCACAAATTCCATCTTTATCAACATGCTGTTTTTCTGCAACATCGTGGAATTAGGATCATCCTAATATATTGTGGTTTTGGAAAGGGTCAAGTCTTATTATGCGTCGACATGGTAGAATCAATTTGGATATTAATTAGCCGGACAAAATGCTCACAAAATGACAACGTTTATTATCAGTCTAAATGTAAGAGAATCTTTCCTTTCATCGATCCACGATCTTGACTTCCCTTACAAAAATAGATGGGCTTATCAAAATCGGCAAGTCTGTACTTTCAATTTGAAACTTCTCGCTAAAAGAGTCCACCTGTGAAGCATGAAAAGTACCAAGCATAGCTAGCATGTGCAGGCCGACTAGGGTTGATTTTTTTTCAATCAAAATGATTCTCTGAACTTCGGATGGCTTTTCAACACAATATACATGTATATATTTTAATCCACTGGCTTCACGGACAATCCACAGAAAGCGTTGGACATTTTACTCATTCATTGCAGACAGAAACAGGAGAAATTGCTCCAAGACTGTCCTAAACTTAAAAGTTGCCTTATCACTGATGGAAATGAAACAAAAAAGGTCACCCACGCAACCTATTTTTGGCCATGATATGGATATACATGGTTGTGAGTGACGAGGCCTTTAGATTCTGTCGCGGAATTTCCAAAAAAGAAAAAAAAAAAAAAGATGGGCTACGTGTACCTTTAAAGTTGACGTAAAAGTAGTTCATTTCTAAATTTTGTTTATGTGGTTTTGATCATCTTGATCTCACGTCATCTAATTGACACATTATGATAATTGTAATTTATACCTGGGGTTTATGTTCTAATTATGACTAAAATGATTTCATGGTTCGTATAGTTGTTGGGAAATATAATGTAAACTCTTTTCCTAAGAACACCTTGATTATTTAAACGAAAGAAGCATATTTACTTAAAAGAAAGGTTTGGGAAAATGTTGAGACAAAATAAGAAAATGCTGATAATCAGCATTTGCTTATTTTCTCTCAATATTTCTTCTGTTATATTATGCATGCATTATATCTTTATTGAAATTTTTCCGCAACAGCTTTTGTATTGGTACAGCCATTTTTTTTCGTTTAGGGAAGTGTTAGGACCAAACGTGCGAAGAAACGTGACATTTGGCCATTTTTTTTTCAAAAACTTTTCTCTCATTAATATTCGAAACGTGACAAAATCTAATATTGGATACCCACCGCCTGGCCCTGGCCCCTTTAACACGAAGGACAATCACATGACACTCCAGTTTCAGAAAATCGTAAATAATTTGGTTAATATTTGACAATTTGAGTTAGGTTTGACGTAGAGAAAGTTGGAAAACGTTATGGAGTTTCTGCTGCGGATCCAGGATTTCTTTGAAGGGGTTCGAATATACAAAAAGGGGGTTCATTTTCTTAGTATTACACAATTTTGACTGAATTTCTGCATGAAAATGAAATAATCAAGCTTAAAATAGGGGTTCCTTCGAACCTCCTGAACCCCCTCTGGATCCGCCACTTAGTTTATGGGTTTCTGTAACCAATTTAATTTTGTTTCATTCTGTTTTTTGTGAAAATGCAGATACTGTCCATCCATTATGACACCCCATTATGACACCCCAAGATAATAGCTGTCGAAAACATTGTGGAAAATGAAGAAATTGCTTGTGACAAGCAATTTCCTTATTTCCCACTAAGTTTTCTTCCCTAAAAGACCAAAACATCTAACCCTTTCCAAAACGACAAAATTTTAGACTGGTCCAAATTCAAAAATGTTGCAGACGACGATTTCAAGTTGATGAAATTTTAAAAAAAAGTCTTTCCATTTTGCGTAAGAAAACATTATGGAAAATGAAGAAAGTGCGTGTGACCATTTTCCACAATGTTTACCAAATTTTACCATATTCTTGTGAGTGAGTCAAAAGGCGTTACTGTGCAGTAATGGAATGAATGCCCTTTTATGTACCTATAATTACTGGTGGTGAACTCGGCCAAAGCGAGGGACGATTTTCGCTACAACAAGGTACAGATATTTTGCGTTTAAATATGAGTTCAAAGATCTGATTGGATAGTTTTCTGATAACAATGAATTTGTTCTAAAATAGACCGGGTTTACCGATATGTATTGACAAACCGTCCGTGTTGTTATAAAATCTCGTAACTACGGCTTTATCGAAGCCGTAGTTACGATATTTAATATAACAACACCGACGGAATACTATGATCACGAAAAAACGTCCCACGCTTTGGCCGAGTTCACCACCAGTGATAATAGTCACCTGCAACATGTTTTCAATTTGGATTAGTCTAAAATGTTGCCGTTTGGGAACGGTTTAAAACACCTTTGCTCAAGGCTGGCTATTAGGTGTGAGACTATTTTGTTAAAGCTTCGGACAATGTCCTCTCTGTCCATCCGGCCAGCAAATATTTGTCCCCTGGTCAAAAAGCAAATTTGCTGACACTTTATAGATTTTTGACCGATTTGGTACCCCTGTTACATGTGAAATGGACAATCTCACGGTGTATAATCACGTGACTTCGAATTTCCGATAATCTTCAATAACTTTGTTAATACTTGACCAATTTGTATTCGGTTTGAAGCAGAGAAGGTGAAAACATGTTAGGAATAACACGGACGTGTAGAACTTAAAAAAAAAAACTGACAAAAAAGTTATTGAAGATCAACCAAATTTTTTGTTGATCTTCAATAACTTTTTTGTCAATTGATATTATAAAAATCCACTACATCTATCTAATGCGTAGCGTCTGCCCACATTCTCTGCTTCAAACCGAATTCAAATCGGTCCATTATTTACAAAACTATTGAAGATTTTCTGAAAATATTGTATCACGTGATTATCCATCGTGAATATGCGATATGGTTTTGATGTCCATGCCACTGAGAGCTAGGATAACAAACAGAGAAAAGAAGAAAGATGACAACCACCATTGTCTCCTATTCTATCAAAATTTTCTTAGTTACCAAAAAAATATGCTCTATATATAGCATTTATCGCATAGTTGATATTAATGATAATGTACTTTAAAAAGTTTCGTCGCTTTGGAACGGATTAATTAAAGAATTTAGTTCGGTAAAAACACCGATGATTAGAATTTTTGATAACCTAATCGGTAATCGGCGAGAAGGGAACAAATGTGATTTCGTCATTCCTTCCTCAATCAATTCTTTGTTTTCATGTACCTAAAATGAATAAAAAAAAAAGATGGAAAAATATTGTGTGATATGAAGAAAATGGCTACCCCCATTTTCAAGCCTCTTACTCGTAGACTGTTATCCAAACTTTTTTTGTAATTACTTAGACGTCTTAAACAATCTAAGTCCTTTGAAATACTAAACAATTGTGTGCTTTTCAAAATATAAGAACAAAAATATTCCCTAGTCTTGATTAAAGAAATTGAAAATAGTAAGGATAATATTTAAATTATTTGTTTCAATAACGATTCGTTTTTATGTAAGATATACATGCAAATTGAACGTAAATATTTTTTTCCGTTTAGATCTACCATTTCTTTTAGGTTCAAGTAAAATAAGCCAAATTTGTCAAAATTTTTAATGTAAGGGGTAAATGGAAAAGCGGAAAATAAGTGTATCAACTTATTTACTTAGTACCATAACCGTCGAAAAACAATTTTCTAATGATTTTATCGTATTATTTATTATAATTGAATGGCCAACGTGTGATTTATTGACCTTTTGAACCTTTTTAATCGTATCTGGGCCGTGGGTTATTTTTTGATAGACAAAATTTCCGTACATCACGAAAATTGATGTAGGCCTACTTTAATAATGTAGTCCACCCATAATGAGATTCGTGCGACGTCCAAATTATTTGGGCGACGTCGTAAACCCTCAACGGTGGAACGTCCCGCTGCCAAATGTTTATGATCGGAGTCAAATGTACGTAACAAATATGTTATATTTCATTCTTCTCAACGACAAAACCATTTCACTAACAATACCTGGTTTAAATGTTTGATGTTTACGCAAAAGAAGAAAATGCTGATTATGTACGCTGTGTCATACAAAATACAGCTGACCCTCTTCAAGTCGTTTGCGGCAACAACAACAACAACAACAACAAAAACAATAGGGCCGACTTCGATTGGCAATGGCTCGCGCCATCTTTTGGAACCAGCACTTTTCTATCTATTAGATTCACTCCCCCGTTTTGTATCAGCCAATCAAAACCTTTGTTTACTAGACACTGATTAGTCCGCTCTTCATCCAAGGGGTTCCGAATGGCGTGATGGAGCCATGGTCCGACCACAGTTCTTATTGTGGTCGGACTAAAGCTGCGGAAATGACGTCAAATAGCTCGCAGTATCGGTGTTCGTTTAGAGCTATCATCGAGCCATCATCTGATTCGAAGTCGACCAAGGTTGCAGCTCACTTATATTGGCTCCTATATAATTCTATGTTAATACACATTTTCCACACATTGTCACACCATCTACAACTTTAGTTGAGCCAAACTGCACCTAAAATGGCAGATCCATCATTGGCCTGCGGAAATTTCAGGAAATGGACCCACCATCATGGAGTGAATTTTTTTAAAATCTTCAGTCAAACATACGTACCGTGTATTTTTCCGCGCCAAAATAGAGACACCTGAAATGGTGGCCAAGTGTATTCCTCCACCCAGAGACGTCAAATAGTCCTGAAAAGAAACCTGGCTTCTGGCTCAAAAATGAGAAAACATGTCAATCAAAAAGCATCTAATGGAAATCTTAGCTCGAGATCATTCATACAGAGTGCAAGGCATCACCAGAAAAGGGGAAACAGATGCTAATATTTTTCATTTGTCTCATTGTTTATACTGTATGCTGTTGTCACAAACAGTCTGTTTTTTTCTTTCTGAAACTTTTAGTTTGTGCACAACTTTTAGTTTCTTTGTGCAACTACTTAGAATTTCAACGAGTTTTAAGTTTTCGTCGTTTTGGACAGAATTGGGCGGAAACATCTTTTTTTCCACCACGTATCATACAATCGACTTGTCACGCAAAAGGGAGCATTTTAGGTCACTGAAATCAATTTATGAAAATACAGATCAGATCCAGCAAAAGATTGTAGCCGGAATTGGATCCCGGGTTCATTTTTTCCGGTCGCGGTGGAATGGCAGCTGGAGATCCGGAAAGAGGATTGTACTACTGTATTACTTGTGAGACAAAAGAAAGAAATCAATAGTTAGGTGCGCCAGCCGCCACAATACCGGTATGAATGGAATGGTGTTTTTAAAATGGTGTCAAACTCGCAGAAGTCAACAAAATGTCGCATTTCTAAATTGGTCTTATGGTACGGTAAATACACATCATAGATTTACATCCCCATGTGCAGTCAGCGTTGCCTGACCAGGGTCGATGTACCATTTCCTTTCCAAATGGCTCCATTTCCCACGACGTTTCACATCTAAAATCCGGATGGTCAGGGGTGACTAGCCTCTGTTTTCCTCACGTGTTTAAGTCACGTTCAATTTTCACTGATCCGCAATTTAAATAACCACCACAACCGAATAATAATTATTTACGAAGAAAACTTTGATCGTTCATCATGTAAGCTTACGTTATTGTGTTGTAGGATTGGAAATATTTTTTATTTATTTAAAAAAGATAAATTATTTTTTAAGAAAAAAAAACTTATTTCTATTTAATCTATTTTAATTTGAATATCAATATACAAGAAAATGTGTTATATATCCATACGGAAATATATTATGGCTATTTATTTGTTCAAAACTCGTTCAGAAAAAAATGACAATTTGTTTAAGATCTTGTTGTTTAGTTATCGATTTTTCCCATTAATTCATTATTGAAAATAGACCGTAGAAATAGCAACAGCAACAAAAATCATTTCAAAATGATAGCTAAATTCATATTTTGCAGACGACAAAAGTATTGTCTCAAATTCAAAAGTTTAATCCGTTCAGCAATGTATTTTGCAAATAATATGAGGTTATTTAACATGTCTTTGTACAATACTGAATTCTATTGGATGAATACTTTGCAGAACGAGGCTATATTTGTACGAGCCGATAGGCGAGTCTAAATATAGACTTGTTCTGCAAAGTATGAATCCAATAGAATTCGGTATTGTACAAAGACATGTTAAATGACCTCTTTATTTCACATCATTTTTTTTTTACACAAAACATGACAAAGATTAATTTTGTATAAAATTAAGATCTAGATCTAATTACTTTTAAATAGAATTCCAACGTGAAAAAAGGAAGAAAACAACATAGGCCTGTGTCATGAAAAAAATGTAGGCCTCATGTACATTTCTAACGCTGTGAAATATACATGGCATCTGACATTAAATCTATATTTATCGATTTATGTTTGTCTCAAAAGATTGAATAGACCGTCATAAATTATGATAGTGTGAAATGTACATGAAATTTGTCATATAAACTATCTATCATTTCATGCGTAAATCAACAATGTAAACATTGACAGAAAAGGAGAAATTGCTGATAAACGGCAAATCTCCTTTTCTCTTAGAACTTTTTTGTCAAGCCTTTTAATGGACATCAAATCCAGGTCTTGTTTGGGAAAGGGTTAAGTGTGATTTTTATCATTGCTGCAAATTAAATGCGCTACAATTCAGAAATGTTTTGAAATGAAAATAATCTCTTTCGTGATGTTTAAAATCATTTTCTCCTTTTGTCTTAATGTATTGCCAATGTGTTTTTTCAATCACAGAATCAAAGCTATGTCTTGTTTAGGACAGTGAATTCAAAATATCATGTTGAAACAAACATTCAACTCTAATGCACAATTTTGCTTTTGCAAACGAGAACTCTACTAAAGGGAGATTACTCTTCGATGCGAATATGGATATTTTGTACTGCAGCCTCGATTTGGGAAAAAATCCATATTTGTACGGTTCAATCGATATTTGTAGGGTTCAAATGAGTGCAATGCATATTTGGACGGTTCAACCGGTGCATCGTACAATATCGATCTAGCCGCTCTGGAATATCGAGAATCCCGTGCGTCCACGCAATTATCTCGTGCGTGCAATACGGCTCTAGGTATTGTATACTCACGTGGTACGAATGGGGTGATTTGATTGGTTTACTACTTTCGGGTGTGAAATAATACCCGCTCTTTATAGGTAAATGACATCCTAAATTCGACATATTAATGTAAAACGTGAATATTGGGAAATCGAGATGTATCAAAAAAGAGAGAAATGAGTCGAAACCAATAGGGTTTTAAATGAGATATTTTAGAAATTAACGTAACTTTTTTTGCTTCTCTTTATTACGTTGTTTAAAGTGGCTTTCTCTTAACATCACCGAAACGATATATGGTTTTGATGCGTAAATTAAACGATAGATTTGGAAAATAATTAGTAAAACATAAAAATAAGTAAATGAAAAAGAAAAAAAAAAAATAAATAGTAAATGATGATAAAAATAGTAGAATATTAAAATAATGAAAAGAAATAAAATCTCCATTTATCTTATGACTGTCCATGCAAGCTCAAGCTCAAATACCATGCGGCAAAACACCACGCATTCTCGTACTAATGTGCCCAATCCATATCGCCGAAGTAAGAAATATTTCCCTTTTTTTTAGAAACAGAGAGATTACTTTCCATCACGTTTTGTTTGTTTATCCATTTATTTATTTTGTGGTGTTCTAAGCTTATTCCCTGGTAACTAACCTAAGTTCATCTTGGCTTCTCATTGGCTCACGTTCCAGACGAGTAGACCTACTATTATACAGTCGACACTCGTTGTGTCGAAGTCAGAGGGGCCGTCAAAATACATCGACATATCCGGAGTTCGACACATCCGATTTTTTCTTTGTTGCCATGGAAATAATGTTAAACCGTCTTTGATGCTCATCAATCACGTTCATAATTGAAATATAGTAAGAAAAGGAAAGAAATTGCTCGACATGAGCAATTTCTTTCCTTTTCCTACTATATTTCAATGGCTACATTTATTTCAAAATAACTTTGTTTAATGTTTTTGATATCCATTATTGAGGACGGGACCAGTTTTTCACTTCGACTTAAGTGGGAATTCGACTCATTCGATGTCGAGATAACGAGTGTCGATTGTATATCCCAGGAGCCGGAAGCAGAGTTGAGGGGGAATAACTATTTCTTACTTTCGTCCAAATTTATGATATGTAATCTAAGCTTAACCCTTTCCCAAACAAAACCTGGGTTTGACGTCACTTAGAAAAGACAAGGCTATGGAAAACTTAGAGACAAAATTTGATGAAGAAAATGCCGACCATCATCGTTTTCTTTTTTTGTCTCAATATTTTCTCTGATAGATTTATATATTGTAGTGCAAATGACATCTTTATTAATATCATTGTGTTGTCGGCAGCTTTTAAAGTTGTAGACAAAAATGATAAAATGTATAGTAAAAGGTTTGTTTAAAGTCTGAACTCTACAAACTCATGGTCATATTGTGTCGACTTTCCACTTTTACTCGCGATCAATGAGCTTCAAGTTTGATCACCCTAAAATATTGTCATTTGGTACGAGGTAAAATTAAACTGAAACTATCATAACACTCTATTTCAAAACCTATTCCCGTTTTTCTTTCAGGATGCATTGTTACGGAAGTGTATCGAAGCACATCAAGACAGTATGGTGTATGTTAGAGACGTTTCTGTTCGGAGGTCTTCACTTTGGTTGGGCCTCGCTGGTTTACATATTCAAAGATGAGGGCTACTTCTCGGAAGAATGTGCCACGGTCGATAACTCGAACTCTACCATCCAGGGGAGGTAAGTGCTTTCAATGTTATTGCTTTTCGTATATCGTCGCTTTTCAATGAAAAATCGTAACTGCAACTTAAAACAAGCTGCAGTTACAAGGTTTTTTTTAAAAAGCAGCGATATGCCAGCTCCCCACCAAAAATGCCGAATTTTTCTAATTTTACACTGTAAATTCAGGGAAAATTCAATTTAGCCCCTCCAATATTCAGAAGCTGGCTCGATCGGACAGGGGCTTGACCCCCAACCCTTGATTATAAAAAATGCTTCCTGTGTGCCTGACATGTGTATTATGCTGGTTACGTTCAAAGATGTTGTAACTACAGCTTAACCCTTTCCCAAACGACTACATTTTAGGATGATCCACTTCAAAAACTGCCACAAATGACAAAATGGATGATATTAAAGATAGGATTTGTATTAAATATGGCACAGAAAATATTGAGACAAAAGGAGAAACTGCTGGTTATCAGCAGTTTCTTCTTTTGTCTTAATGTTTTCCCAAGCCAATTCTTTTGGGGACGTCAAAATCAGGTCTTGTTTGGGAAAGGGTTAAATGTTGAATTTCATATTTACTGGAGTACTGAGATAAATCCCCATTTAATGTTTTACAAGAACCCATTTGAGGATTTATGTAATTATAATCTTTTTAAAACTCCGCGAAGAACTTGAAATAATACAAGACGACATTTCATGTAACGTTGGTAGGCGTTAATCTTATATATTAAAGCACTAAGATGATTCGCCGATATGCTTTTTCATTTACAAGAGTATGTTGGATTAGTCTCAATTCAATTCAGTTGAGGGTGAATGAAATGATAATAACTTACGTATGAAAATTACGTTAATAGGTTTATGTAAATGATCTACTTTTCAAAGCATTCCTTTTGTAAAAGGAGCAAAACTATTGATTTTTCTTCGAATGAAAATTGGTTTTCGTCGGATGAAAAATACATTTAATTAGTATTCGGCCGAAAATCAACATTCGTAGAGCGATGATTAATATTAGTCGGTCAATAGATTAATTCGTACTTTTGATTCAAACGGCTTAGTATATAAATCATCATTTAATGATACTGAATTTAATGAGTATAATCTGCAAACCATGACCGTTCAAAATGTCATCGACCGTAAAAGATCTGCTTTGGATTTACAATTATTCGAATAATATTTGCTTTCGTTCGGTTAAAGAAGAATACGTTTGTACTTTTTGGTAAAACTACAACGTCCTCAATAATCAATGTAAAAAGAGGACTTCATGATATAAATTATATATAGTCATTTTCTTTCTAACTAAAATCTTATCGAATCCTGACTTATCCACGAAAAGTGTTACTAACATACATGTATTTTTGTCATAATCTTGGTTATTTTTCAGTATCACTTAATTCAGGCAAAAATGTGTACTAAACGTATGCAATGAGATGAATCAAAATGAAACAAGAGATGTTTGTAAAACATATATGCCCCCTCAAGGGCCTACATTTGATGTAGGTCAAAGTCCAAGGTCAAGGTAACAAGGTCCAAGGTCATGGTCACATATGAAAGGTCTTGGTAGGAGGTGTCTATGTGTGAAATATCAAAGCTGTATATTTAAAAGTAAAATGAAACATAGGCCAGGTTAAAGTTTTTACAAGTAGGCCAAATGTCAAGGTCATGGTCAAATGTGAAAGGTCTTGGTTGGAGGTGTCCATGTGTGAAATATCAAGGCTGTAGGTGTAAAAGGACATGATATATATGCCTGGTTTCAGTCTTTTTAAAAGTAGGTCAAACTCCAAGGTCAAGGTTGCAATATTCAAAGTCATGGTCAAATGTGAAAGGTCTTGGTAGGAGGTGTCTATGTGTGAAATATCAAGGCTGTAGGTGTAATAGGACATAAGATAAAGGCTATGTTAAAGATTTCTAAAAGTATGTAAAAATCAAAGGTCAATGACATACAGGCCAAGGTCATGGTCAAATGAGAAAGGTCTTGGTAGGGGGTGTCCATGTGTAAAATATTGAGACTGTATAGGTAACAGGACATGAGATATAGGCCTAGTTTAAGTTTTTTTTTAAAGTAGGTCAAACTCCAAGGTCAAGGTCCAAGGTCATGGTCAAAAGTGAAATATCTTGGTTGGAAGTGACCATGTGTGAAATATCAAGGCTGTAAATGTAAAATAACATGAAATATAGGCCAGATTAATGTATTATTAAAGTAGGTTAAACACCAAGGTCAAGGTCACAAGGTCCAAGGTCATGGTCAAATGTGAAATGTCTTGGTCGTAGGTGTCCATGTGTGAAATACCAAGGCTGTATGTGTAAAAGGACATGATATATCAGCTAGATTAAAGTTTTTTTTACAGTAGGTCAAAGTCCAAGGTCAAGGTCACAAGGTCCAAGGTCATGGTCAAATGTGAAAGGTCTTGGTAAGATGTGTCCATGTGTGAAATACCAAGGCTGTATGTGTAATAGCACATAAGATATAGGCCCAGTTTAATTTATTTAAAAGTAGGTCAAACTCCAAGGTCAAGGCCACATGGTCCAAGGTCATAGTCGTATGTGATAGGTCTTGGTCAGAGGTTTCCATGTGTCAAATATCAAGGCTGTATGTGTAAAAGGACATGATATATCGGTCAGGTTAAAGTTTGTCAAAAGTAGGTCAAACTCCAAGGTCAAAGTCACAGAGTCCAAGGTCATGGTCAATTATGAAAGGTCTTGGTAAGATGTGTCCATGTGTGAAATATCAAGGCTGTATTTGTAAAAGGTCACGAGATATTTGCCGGGTTTAATTTTTTCAAAATTGGTCAAACTCCAAGGTCAAGGTCATAAGGTCCAAGGTCATGGTTAAATCTGAACGATGTTGATAGGAGGTATTTATGTGTGAGATATCAAGGCTGTATGTGTAAAAGGACATGAGATATAGGCAAGGTTAAGAATTAAGTGTAAAAATCAACAAAGGGCAATAACTCCAAGAATTTGATTGGCAGAGTTACGGTTCTTGTACACTGCACCTCTCCATAATAAAATCTATTCACCTGTAAAGTTTCATGATTCTACCTTACATATTTTTTGAGTTGTGCTCCGGACAAGAATCAAGTAATAAACTCAACAAAGGGCAATAACTCAGAAAATTTGATCGGCAGAGTTACGGTTCTTTTGCACTGCACCTCTCCATAATGAGATCTATCCACCTATTAAGTTTCATGATTCTACCTTACATACTTTTTGAGTTATGCTCCGGACAATAATCAAGTTTGAAAATCAACAAAGGGCAATAACTCAAAAAATTTGATCAGCAGAGTTACGGTTCTTCGGCACTGCACCTCTCCATAATGAGACCTATCTACCTATTAAGTTTCATGATTCTGCCTTACATACTTTTTGAGTTATGCTCCGGACAATAATCAAGTTTGAAAATCAACAAAGGGCAATAACTCATAAAATTTGATCGGCAGAGTTACGGTTCTTGTGCACTGCACCTCTCCATAATGAGATCTATTCACCTGTAAAGTTTCATGATTCTACCTTTAATACTTTTGAGTTATGCTCCGGACAAAAATCAAGTTTGAAAATCAACAAAGGGCAATAACTCAAAAAATTTGATCAGCAGAGTTACGGTTCTTGTGCACTGCACCTCTCCATAATGAGATCTATCCACCTGTAAAGTTTCATGATTGTACCTTACATACTTTTTGAGTTATGCTCCGGACAAGAATCAAGTTATAAAATCAACAAAGGGCAATAACTCAAAAAATTTGATCAGCAGAGTTACGGTTCTTGTGCACTGCACCTCTCCATAATGAGATCTATCCACCTGTAAAGTTTCATGATTGTACCTTACATACTTTTTGAGTTATGCTCCGGACAAGAATCAAGTTATAAAATCAACAAAGGGCAATAACTCATAAAATTTGATCGGCAGAGTTACGATTCTTGTGCACTGCACCTCTCCATAATGAGATCTATCCACCTGTAAAGTTTCATGATTGTGCCTTACATACTTTTTGAGTTATGCTCCGGACAAGAATAAAGTTATAAAATCAACAAAGGGCAATAACTCAAAAAATTTGATCGGCAGAGTTACGGTTCTTGTGCACTGCACCTCTCCATAATGAGATCTATCCACCTATGAAGTTTCATGATTCTACCTTTAATACTTTTCGAGTTATGCTCCGGACAAGGTTTGGTCTACGGACAGACCGACCGACATACAGACCGACCGACCGACCGACCGACAGACCGACCGACCTTCCGACCGACACTTGCAAAACAATATACCCCCATTTTCTTCGAAAGGGGGCATAATAAGCAAAATAAATTTATATAAAAAATAATGTAAATAAAATGGTCAAAAACTGTCAAATGTGGATAGCGTTCTCAGAACAGATATTTAGTTGATTAGGTTCGAAAATAAATGGGTCCCCAGTATATTTTGAAAACGAAAAGTGAAAAAGGTAGGCACGATGAGGCTGGGGTCTAGTCTAGTAAAACCCAATCATCCAGTTCTATGAATTAGATGAAACCCAAACGCAGCGGTCATTTTCACAATATAATTTTAGTTTTGATTAAGTTTAATGTAACATAATCCCCCAACAAATTGTAAATGACCCATTCGAAATAAAATGAAATGTCATCGACCCTACGTAATATCTCCATTATAAATTTGTCGGTTGTGTTCGAAAATACCGTAACTACCGATTGAAAAAGCTACAGATATGGCGTTTTCGAGCGTAACGGATTATGTACTGTATAATGTGATCCACTATATCACGATGGATAATCACGTGATACAACAATTTCAGAAAATCTTCAATAATTTTGTTAATATGGGACCGATTTGAATTCGGTTTGAAGCAGAGAAGGTGGACAAACGTCACGCATTAGATGAAAGTGCTGGATTTTTGAAAAATCAACTGATAAAAAAGTAAATGAAGATAAACCAAAATTTTGGTTTATCTTCAATAACTTTTTTATCAGTTGATTTATCAAAAATCTACTTCGTCCAGGTTATTCCTGACATTTTTCCGCATTCGCTTCTTCATACCGAATTCAAATTGGTCAAGTATTGACAAAGTTATTGAAGATTATCGGAAATTCTAAGTCACGTGATTATACACCGTGTATATAGAGTTCCAAGTTCGCAAGGACTGAAATATGTACTACATTTATGAAATGATGCTAAGTTAACCTGTCATTAAAATGTGGGTAAACATTTTTGACTTAAACTGTCAAAATTCTAGTTCAGAATGACTGTAATAATTAATGAATAAAGTCACGAACAGTTTTTTTGAAATACAAAACTGACCTCATATGGGGTCCACCTATTCATTCTTTAGGTCAGGTAAACTGAAATTAAGTTTGGGATTAAAAAAAGGTTTGGTAGCCTTTAGTACCAATAAAACAGGCCGGCTTGCAAATGCACACTCGGGGACTTATGTTTTTTCTTGTCTGTATATGTATATAATTGTCCGCGAAAACTTTAACCGTTTACCAATTAAGAAGGGTCAAAGCTAAAAAAAAAGTTACAGATGATTATTACACCCCCGCAAAATGAATGTTTTCGGGGATATACTGGAATCAACTTGTCTGTCTGTCTGTATGTCTATCTGTATGTATGTCTGTCCGTGTACAAAATACTTCTCTAGAGCATAATTATTTTCTAAAACATCAGTGCTAGCAACTTCAAACTTGGTACACTTATAGACCTCATTGTGGGGAAGTGTCATGTACAAGAATTGTTACTCTGCCACGCCCACTTTTGGGGTTATTGCTCTTTGTTGTTTGTACCCTTGCATTTTGTCCGGAACATATCTTCTAAACCATAAGAGCTAGTAACTTCAAACTTGGTACACTTATATAGATCTCATTGTGACATGTTACTATGTCATGCCCACCTTAAGAGTTATTGTCCTTTGTTGTGTGTACCCTTGGTACACTTATATATCTCATTGTAGAGAAGTGTCATGAACAAGAACGGTTACTCTGCCATTCCTACATTTAGAGTTATTGCCCTTTGTTGTTTGTACCCTTGCATCAAGTCACATTTTGTGACAGTTCTAGTTTCGTATGAATGAATTTTTTCCTTTCTGAAGAGAACATTGTAATGAAGAATTACTTGTCTTCCTTTTTCAAATGTGTTTCAAAGCCCTTTTCTTGAAATATAATTTAAAAGAAATCGCCAACTTGTTTCTCATTCCTAGCGAGCCTGCAGACTGTGATTATCAAGATGGACAGTTAGCTTTATATTGTACAGTGTAGCTATGGGTCTATCTGCTAGATACCACTGTTTTGTGCGGCACGTGCATAAGTCGGAGTTATTGCAAAACCTCGTAACTCCAGCTTGATTAAAGCTGGAGTTACGAGGTTTTCCCATAACACCGATAATTTATTATCCGGTTATATAATTGACACATTCTTTTATTTATTTTTCTTAAGCGAGCCTGTGGCCTGTGACTACCAGGATGGACAGTTAGCTTTATTGTACAGTGTAGCTTTATTGGGTCTTTCTGCAATACCGATGTTTTTGTGTGGCACGTGCATTAATTATGTGGTTATATTTAATTAACTCATCTTATTTCTTCATATTTATAGCGAGCCTGTGGCCTGCGACTATCAAGACGGACAGTTAGCTTTGTTGTACAGTGTAGCTATGGGTCTGTCTGCCATACCGCTGTTTTTGTGTGGCACGTGCATTAGTCGGTTTGGTTATGTGAAAACTAGGATCATATACATGTAAGTTTAATTCATTTCACAATTTGGATAACACCATAACATACTTTCCATCAGTGGATGGAATAAGGCTAAATAGATCTACTATTGACAAAAAAAAAAAAAAAAAAAAAAAAAAAAAAAAAAAAAAGAAGACGATAACTTAATAGATTAATTAACACATGAAAACTGCTTAACATCAAGTTTAGCCAAACATTTTTGTGGTTCAAGCACCAACTTCTACACAGAGGTTCTTAGAATATGAACTTCCTGCCAAACGTAATTATGTTATCCACCTTGAAAAAACAAGAACATGTACGCCCTTTCCAGATGGTCGCAAATCTCTCTATAGGTCCAAATTCTTGACAAATCATTTGAGCTAGGATCTGGAAAAACGTCCTTTATAGCATCTTTAAAAATTGAGTTTCAAGATAAGCCTGTTGTCAAATACAGTCAAATATTCATCTATGCTGCTCTGTTTAAGTTACTACAGGTCACGAAGAAGCTATTAGAGAGCAACATTAATCCTGATCAGACTGTGCGTATGCACAGGCTGATCTGGATCTATGTTGGGCTCAAAAGCCTTAAGGGACTTTTTTCCAGATCCTGGCTCATTTACTTTTGGCTACTGTATCTGCTTTCAGATTTGTTTTCGCTGCCGGGTGTGCTTTGATAATTGCTTCGAGTGCAGGTAAATAATAAGCTTTGGCACTGATTAACTCTTTCGAGATTTGAGGATCCGCGTCTAAAGCCTGCTGATGGTCCATAAACTTAATTCAATCCTTAGTCAGAAAACTATTTTAAATAGTTTATAATATCATTTTTGGAAAGTAGAAAAGAATGTTAAAATCCGTCCTTTGGAGCGAATATCCATAATCATAGAAATTACTTATTGGACCTAGACATGTGAAAATCAAAATGCCTGTACGAATTAGAACAAATGTGGAAATATTTTCATTTGGTACTTAGAACTTACAAGATGTCAATTTTAGTCGCCTTTTTTATTTTCAGAACAACCGTGGTTTGCCAGCGCCGGGTTGGCGTTAGTTGCTGGGGGAAGGGTCTTCTACCTTACCAATGTTCAGGTACGCTACAAATCATACTATAATTTGAGCAATGTTTGTCTGTTTGTCCGTTTGTTCTATAATTTGAGCAATGTTTGTCTGTTTGTCCGTTTGTTCCCCTACTCCTCCCAGGTCCTTGGGCCGATCTTCACCAAACTTGGAGGGAAGGTGGAGGGCGGCCCCGGGTATTAGATTGAGAGGTTCATTTTTTGAAAGGTCAAGGTCATCGAGGTCAAAGGTCAAATTTATGTTTTTACGGGTTACGGGTATCGTTTTTACGGGCTACGGGACGGGATTGCTTACGGGTTACGGGACGGGATTAGGTGGAGGGCAGCCCCGGATAGGTCAAGGTCATCGAGGGGTCAAGGTCATCGAGGTCAAAGGTCAAATTTCGAGACGGGTAAAATTGCTAGTATTTGTAATATCTACATAATATCGTTTTACCAATCTACCAACTTATTTTGTCTTAAGTCTGGTAAATTCCCATGCAAATATTTCGAAAAGGGATTAATCGAATAGAATGATTCTAAGCCCAACCTCTATAGATTTCTAAGCCTAGTCGGATAAACGTCACCCATCTCGGCACCAATTAAGGCCAATATTTTTTTCATTCGTTTGCCCCACCGACACAGATACACATGTCACTGTAAGAAATTGGCTGACGAATGCAGTGGGTGAATCTGTTGAAAAGCAATAATCTGTAAAACTAACTACAGTCGACACTCGTTATCTCTACATCGGATAAGTCGAAATTCCGCTTAAGTCGAAGTAAAAGTCATGTCCCATTCTCAACATATGGATATCAAAATGAATTCCGAAACAAATACAGCCATTGAAATTTAGTAGGAAAAGGATAGAAATTGCTCGTTTCGAGCAATTTCTTTCCTTTTCCTACTATATTTCAATCATGGACACATATGATGCCCATCAAAATGGTTAAATATAGTTTTCATCGAAAATAATCAATTTTCGGATTAGTCGAACTTCGGGTATGTCGAAGTATTTTGACGGTCCCTCTGACTTCGACACAACGAATGTGGACTGTACTATGCAGCCATTGTTCTTCCTGCGGCAGATTTGTGTAACCTACGCGGTTTTTTATCCATCTCAAAGGACTTGGCTAGTGATTGATCAATTGCATCCAGATTTCGATATAATGCTAATTTCTACTTTCAATTTACAGGTCTCACGGCTCTACAAGACAGGTTCATTTATCGTTATTGCTGCTATGAGTGGGTGTTATGATTCATCTGCGGCTACAACACTCTTTGTTAAGGTATATATATTTGAGTCATCACTTTTCCAGATTACGCATGGCAAAAATACACAACAACCGTTTCATTTCACCATCTCACCTATGACATCGACATCAGTAGAAAGTAATCATTTGGCGACATCATAATACTCATAAGACTTTATTTTCATTTATTGTTATCCCCACAACTGGCTTGTTAATGCGGTATCAGTACATGACTTTTGTGCTTCTATTATAATATCCGTTACCATGGCTCTTCTAAACTTGGATATTTCATTTTTGTTTTTCTTTATGATTTGGACAAACCAATGAAACGTTTACAAACAACCACGATATCAAATTTTGTTACCACAGCTTGCGTACGACACCGGTGTAAGCAGACGAGTATCATTTGGTGCCATTATCATCATCTCCGTTACCACTGCACTGCTGAATACATACGTCAGTTTTTCTGGTATGGACTTTGGTGGTAGCGAGAAGAAGAAACCTGTCGAGGGGAATACTAAAAAGACAGGTAGATATTGACTGTTGTTACACAAATGAATATGTTGTATAAATCTAGAATCTATTTGTCTGAATATATCATTATAAACCTTACACAAATTGACTTAAGCTTTGAGATTCCAAGATAACGAAATAGAAAACAGAAAATGGGCTGCTACATTATAAACGCTATTCCTTTTGGTAATATTGTAAAACAACAACAACATCAACAAAAACACACTACTCGCAGAACTAATACATTTTTTCGTTTTACAATTTCAACCACTGCATTGAGGAAACATGTATACTAACTTATTTTAGAATAAAATCGAACGGTTTTAAGTATGCGGGATCGAAATAATCATATAGGATTGCTTTATCAATTTTTATCAACAGAAGACGACATGAAGCCTTCTGTGAAAGAGATATACCAGAACTATGTGTTAAACAAGATGTTCTCTCTTCTCATGATCCATCTTATCGTCGCTTTTCGACAAAAAGCTTCGTAACTGCAGCTTGTTTCAAGCTGCGGTTACGAGGTATTTGTTGAAAAGCAGCCTTATATACTGAGAGGCAAAAATAAGTATACACCCTAGTTCTTCAAGGTTTTCTTAGAAAATGATTAATAGATTATTACGGTTTTTTAAACGCCACCGAAACGTTGTCGTTTGTTTGATTTTAACTTCTTGGCCTACCGTCTATACGCCATTTCTTCCGTTGCGAAGGTTTTTTCATAGGGCACAGCGTCATCGAAAAGGGGGGTTTAATCAATTTATTAAAGCAATAATTCCCATTAACACAATCCCTACATTTATGCAGGGATTTGGATATTTTTTCACAGAAAGTGCCTAGTCACCTAGGACCATGCGTGCATTAGTAGTTATTTTCCATATTGCGATGCGTCATGGCAAAAGGGGGCTTGATGCAAACAATCTATCTGGCATAACTCCTTCTAGATTTATAGACGGTGTTTGATAAAATTTGCACAGAATGTTCCTATGCTATACGACTATGTGTACACTTTATTTATAATGTCACGTTTCTTTCGTATCATGCTGCGTCATAGAAAAATGGGCCTTAATGACAAAAAGAGGCATATTGGTCGAATTCTACCAGCCACTGAATAGTGTGTTATAGTGTTAGGGAAATTTTAACGTTGTGATTTGTTGTGACAAATAATAAAGAAATTGAATACGAATTAACAGCAATATTTGATGCTCCACTAGGTCGCACGTGCAAAATTTGCAAAATCGACATGTAGCAAGAGTATGTGTAATCAAGCAATTTTTTGTGAAATTTAACAACATTGTATTATTGGTTTATAGGTAGGAATAAATTATACAAAAGTTTTGGTCGATATGATGGAAATTAAGAGAGATATCGAAAAACAAAAAGTGTATACTTTCTTTTGCCTCTCAGTATATTTTTCTTAATTAATTATATAACGTTGCTTTACTGTTTCTATCCACAGACGACACCCTGAAGCCGTCTATGAAGGAGATATACCAGAACTATGTGTTCAACAAGATGTTCATCAGTCATTTTAGCTGGTTTTCTCTGCTTATGGTCCATCTTATGTTTTTCCTGACTAGCAGTCATATCTACATACAACAAGTCGTGGAAAATGTGCATAATACAAGTAGGTGTATTAAGAATTATGGGTTTTATTTCTGAATAATTCGGACAAGAAAATCATGGAATATTTGTAGAAAACAAGATCTAACATAGTAAGTATATGTTGAAAGTCTTTTGTGACATACAATTGGTAAGAGATAAAATCGATCGAAAAACAGGAGCGACAATCTGTCCGTGGACAATTGCAACTGGCATGAACGTGAAAAAATTGATGATAATTTCTTCTACACTCTGTTGGTATCTAACTATATTTTACCGAAAAAGAGAAAATATCAAACCAAATCGGACCAAAAAGGTCGCAACGAATCTTTGTAAATCATGTATTGTTGTAATGAAATTTTGCTCATTTAGGATTCATCTAGAAACTTCAAACGAATATCATCATCATAGAAAGAAATGATATTGGTTTCGTGATGTGGAATCTAAAACGTATCAATTTATTAACATTTATTACTCGTCCATTTCAGCTGAAAGTTCCTTGACCAACTTTATATCCATTGCCTTGATGACGGGATTTGTACCAGCAATTGTTGCAGGTTTTTTCTTCGAATTATTCCAACATCGGCTGAAAGGTATGAACTATTATTAGATATATTATGCATGCTATCAAACGTCTTGTTCGAGCTAACAATCGTGTTCCTTTTAAAGCACATAGAAAAACCGATGTTGGAAGCTGACGATGGCCTTTGTACATATATGGAATACTTTGAATAGACTACTATGTTCTTTATGTGCTTCTTGATGGTCAGATGCGACATTTCGATTACTTTGCCTAATAATAATAAGTAAGGTCACAATTTTATGCCAGTCCTATTTTGACAGGAAAAAAGATACGTGCTTTCACAAATTGCAGTTTCCACCTACGCATCTTCATCCTTTCAATATGTTTCACTTTGACAGGCGGAGTATACAGTCGACATCTAAAGACTCTAGCCATCGGTTTCATCATTGTAAACATCCTATCTGCGGCGATGTCTTTGTTATCCATGTTTTACGTTCTCCCACTAGTGTCCATCAACTTTATACTGCTGCCTATCTTTAGAGGATTCTTTTTCTCGTCGACATACACTTACACAGTCAAACTGTGAGTAGTTCTACTCAAATCGATTAAATGTTTTGATTCTCATGTTTTATTATCATTTAGTGACCTAGAGACGGAGACGACATAACTATTGTTGGCGCAAGATCGTATGGCACATGTTTACATTTTGTCCAAATGTAAACAAAACAGTGTCGTATAAAAGATGAATAAATTGTTTATAAGTAGTGACACAGACTTGTTGAAAATTTAGGTACAGTGATAGAGCGGTCTGTTCACTGTTCCGAGTTTTCTGCGTTTTATCGAAAAATGTTTTGTTTACATTTGAACAAAACGTAAACATGTGCCATACGATCTTGCGCCAGCAATAGATAAAAAGAATGTGGAATGGTTTGGTCTAGATATTTGTAACAACATTCTTTGATTTCGAAGAAATCGCGGAAAGATATGCTAATGATAAAATTATCGCTTTTGTCCGACAAACTTCATAACCGTAACTTGTGACAAGCTGGATTTACGAGGTTTTGACGAAAAACGACGACATATGGTTCACACTTATAGCAATACTAATATGCGTATAATGCTAGAAGAGCATTGTAAACGGCAAGGCTTCAAACCTTATACTTTTTAACGGTCTATGTTCATTTAGTCCACCATTTTTCAGATTCCCAGAGAAGGCGTTTGGCGTCCATTCCTCCCTGTTTGATCTACAGACCTGCATAATCTTGTTTATACAGACCGGTATTGTACGATGGATACAGTCATACGATGATGCAGCATTACACGTACGTGTATATTGTATTGAACATAAAAAAATCAGAAGTTTCAGTTGTTCAAGCGTACCACCTAGATGTACGCACATAATACAACTAAGTCTACCAGAAGACATTGTTGTTTCTTGAACCAATTTCAACATGCTTGTTTTTTACTTTGCTAGATAATAATAATAATTATAAATGAAAACTTATTTACGGTGAATATGAGTCTTTTAAGTGCCATATTAGGCTATTTGCATATTTTAGATTCGGGTCACCTTCATTGCCCTCGTCGTATACTTACTCTCATGCAAATAAAGATATTACAGACAATAATCAGTTGTTTTATTTATCTTTTTATGAGAATGTTTGCATGTTTCAGATCCGGATTACCTTCCTCGTCATCAGCATCGCAGCCATGTATCATCCTACATTTACGCCCACGAAAATAAAGGGGTTACAGACAATAATATGTCGCTGCTTTTCAACAGAAACCTCGTAACTGCAGCTTAAAACAAGCTGCAGTTACGAGGTTTGTGTTGAAAAGCGACGGTGTTCTTTATTTATTATTTTATGACAATGTTTCTGCATGTTTCAGATCCGGATTACCTTCCTTGTCATCAGCATCGCAGCAATGTATCATCCTATACTTACACTCATGAAAATAAAGAGGTTACATACATTAATATATCGCTGTTTTCTACAAAAACCTCGCAACTGCAGCTTACAACAAGCTGCAGTTACGACGTTTTTGTTGAAAACAGCGATATTTTTTTATTTATTATTTTATAACAATGTTTGTGTCTTTTTTAGATCCGAATAACCTTCCTCGTCATCAGCATCGCGGCCATGTATCATCCTATACTGACTCTTATGAAAATAAAGAGGTTACATGATATGGTAAGTGTGTAAGCTTTCATGATCTTGCGTTACACGGAAATGTGTCTTCAAATTTATCATTATTCAAACGAAATCTAATCTATCTAAGTGGGGCCTAGGCTAGCCTATATTCCGTGCAAAAGGTGATATGTACCTAAAATGGAAAAAATGAAGCATGCCTTTGTATAAAAATGTCTTCATTTGGATTCATGGACATGTAGACTCTACCTAGAAAATTATTAATAAGTATAAAGGTTTTATCAGCTTTGAATGTAAAAAATGATAAAATGATAATTCGGTGGCATGGAACTATTTGTCAGTTACTATAAATAGATCAAGTATTTCTGAAGCACGCGACGAACTGATGTGGACGCATGCCCAGTAATATTTGATATTATTTAGCCCGGTCACGATATAATGACACATGTTTACATATAGTACCATATTTATGAGCCAGGATCTGGAAAAACGTCCCTTAAGGCTTTTGAGCCCAACATAGATCCAGATCAGCCTGTGCATACGCACAGTCTGATCAGGATCCACGTTGTTCTCCAATAGCTTCTTCGTGATCTGAAGTAACTTAAAGAGAGCAGCATGGATGCATATTGGACTGTATTTTTAACAACATGTTAATCTTCAAACTCAATTTTTAAAAATGCTATAAGGGACGTTTTTCCAGATCCCCGCTCATATATACAAACAGCACAATATCGAACTCGAAACTAGGTCCTACTGTGATTTTGCATGTGATGGTTCAAATCTTGCAGATGTACCATACCTGCAAGATTCAAACTAATGATTGCAAAAATGTATCGGGATTATGAATGGTTTTTCTCATTTGTTTGAATAGGTGCAATCTGTAAACATGTGCAAGAATATTGTGACCGATATGCCTATATTTTGTCTAATCTTGCTTTAGGCATTTTGTGCAAGTAGTCAAGCAATTCGATCTGGTTGGTCTTTAAAACGACTTGAATTCCACAATTGTTAATCTCTTTTCCGATGGAAACCAGGGGCCAGTTTCATCAAAACATTTAAGATGTATTTTTGACTTACCGATGTCTTACGACACATGTAGAGGAAGAATAACGTATCGCTAATCAACCAAAAGCTATGTAACGCGAGTGTTGTTTTAAGCGTTTTTAAAGTCGTCGGTAAGTCAAAAATACGTCTTAAATGGTTTGGTGAAACAGGCCCCAGAGCTCGTTTTAAGACCATTACAGACATTAATTCTGTAAATGAACATAATTACACCAAAACCAATTTGATTAGCCCGAGATAGATTTCTCATATGTCTCAGTTCAATCAGACGGTCATTGTGTAATTACTTTCAAATCTACGCAAATATATTTATTGCAAGTTCGCTATTAAAGCGGGCCCAGGGCCCCGTTTTACTAACGAACGTACGATTATTTTGCGTAATTACTTGTTACAACAAACCTGATTGGCCTAACCCGATTTTTCGTGCAATCAGATGCCTTGTTACACAATTTACACAAAAACATGATCGTAAGATCGTTAGTAAAACGGGGTCCTGGTTTTTCATGTCCCCAGTGATAAAGCTTTAGATATCAGTGAAACAAAAGAAAAAAATCCACTAATCAACATTTTCTCCTTTTGCATCAATACTTTCTTTGCTATCCAATGCACACATTTTATTTCTATCTACTTCTATCTATTATATCTATTCATTTTGTCATCCGAAGCAGCTTTCAAATTAGAACAGTCCAAAATTTTTTCGTTTGGGAAACAGTTTAAAAGTAATTTGTGAATGTGCTTTTTACATTGTAGGAGGAGAATCAAGAAGTTGACGTTCCCTTCACGAAATCAGAGTTAGATATTGGAATTGAAGTAAACGGAAACATCGTGGAAAAGAAATCTGAACTCGTTGTAGACAAGAGTGATGCCATGACACCAGTGTATGGATCAGTTTCGAATACGACAAACGCTTAACCCATTACCACACAATGACTCTTTTTGACTCCCCATAAAATAATGGCAATGAAAAACATCGTGGAAAATGAAGAAATTGCTTGTGACAAGCAATTTCTTCATTTCCCAATATGTTTTTCATCCAAAAAATACCCGAAAATTAAAAATTCCATTCACTTGAAATTGTCGTCTGCAGGATCTTTGAATTTAGACCACCCTAAAATTTTGTCGTTTGGTAATGCATTAAAAAACCCCAAACTTTGGTCATTGCAGTGTTAGTAGGCTATGACCTGTAACAATAACAGGGGCCTTGTGGGAAGTGCGAAAACTGTCGATTCTAGTGTCTATGTGAATATCCGGTCCTGTACTCATTAATGTAAATGAAAAATGCACAAGCAGAATTAATGTTTTGACACAAATAAATCAATTGTATACATTAACACTACCCCCAGTTTCGCACACCATTCCATTAATGTATATTTCTGATTAACCTTTTCCTAAACGGCAGAAATTTTATATTTTCGAATTGAAAGGTGCTGTAGACGACAAAAAGGATGATTGTGCACAATATATAGGGCATAGCATATTGAGGAGACAGAGAGAATTGCTTGTTATTAGCTTTTTCTTCTTTTCTCGTTGTTATTCTTAAGTCTTTTGCATTAGGGACATAAAACCGGGTCTTGTTTAGGAAAGGGTTAAATATTCATCCATGGCATTATTGTAATAATTACTGCATTGTTCCATTATTCCTACTATTCATCAACGTTCTCTTAATTCTTTGTCTTTGTATATATCATTTCATATTTTTTCAAATGTATTCCATTGCATTCATTTATTTTATACTGTTGCATAATAAATTATAATATGAAATAATTGTTTCTGTTTTTATTTTTTGGCACTTTTATTTTGTTTTAAAGGGACATAACATTCCCATTTCATTTTTGAATAAAGTATGCCTTGATCCTAAGACTGGTTTAAATGTTATCAATTTCTTGAAATTGTTGCTGATAAGCAAAAGAAACGCCTTTTAAGTTGAGACGAAAATGACAAATTCCATTTACATCTGAAATGCTATGTACATCAATTCGTCTGATTTTAAGAACAAACTAGACAGCCCTGGCGGTCTGGAAGCGCTCCACAGGCCTGAATTGTTGTCTTGTTGAATGCACTTCAAAAAGCTCAGGCTGTGTAAGATTCTGTTAAAGTTCTGTTAATACTTATGGTTGCTAGAGCATAAATAAAGCCTAAAATGGCAATTTTGCCAATTTCAATGACACATAACTCATGATGTTAAATACAGATTGAGCTGAAAATTACACTCTGGCAATATCGTATAGCCATCAACATTCTGTGTAAGTTTTGTCTTGGTTGGTCGATATTTGTAGTTGCTAGAGTGAAAGTTAATATATAGCCGAAAATGGCAATTTTGTCAATTTCAATGGCACATAACTCATGATATGAACTTCAACCCAGACTGAAAATTATACCAAGGCTAAATCTTATAATCACCAACATTCTGTCCTAGTTTTTTCTGGATTGGTCAATATTTGTATTTGCTAGAGTGAAAAAAAGTGAAAATAAAGCCTAAAATGGCGATTTTTTCAATTTCAAGGGCACATAACTCATGATGTGATATTCATGAAAATTAAACCTGGGTAACATCTCATAGACACCATCATTCTGTCCAACTTTTGTCTTGATTGGTCAAAAATTGTAGTTTCTGGAGTGAAAACAAAGTCAAAATGGCCATTTTGACATTCAAGGGCAGATAATTTTGGCCAGACTCCGTTCTTCAATCAGAATTCTTTGAAAGAATCTGAGAAAGGGTCACCCAAGGACCATTCCTGTGAAGTTTGATTGAAATCCATGCAGTAGTTTTTGAGGAGAAGATTTTTAAAGAAAAAGTTTACGGAAGGACGGACGCACGCACGACGGACACACCGCCATGGCAATAGCCCGCTGGCCCGACGGCCAGTTGAGCTAAAATTTAATTTCTCGTAAACAGCACAATACATTTGTTTTCATATGAAAATAGGCTATGCTCTTTCAGATAGAAATAAGATTACATTTATGAGAAAAAAATATGTGAACATTAAGAAAAAGAACGCATAAAACATGTGATATTTTTGTCGAAATATTTCATTTGTTGACTTTTCCAAAAAGACAAACTGTTTATAGTGTTCTAAATTACAAGGTACTGCAGACAATAAAAATGCATGTTTATAAAGAATTTGAATGCAAAACTTTCTTTGCTCTCAGGCGATTCACAAATATCGGCCGCAATAACCAATTTCATGCTATTATGATTTTATTTACATCACTTATTTCTGAAATTGGATTATCGAGATAACTGTCATATTGACATTTATAATTGGAATTTATGACATTTTTTCGGTGGTAGGGGCGAGGGATGGTGGTCATGACCATTTGCCAAATGACCCGAGGTTTTGACGTTCATAAGCGAAGACTTTTGACAATACAGAGGTACATGTAATGAAGAAAATTCTTATAACC